>JARQOD010000006.1:106954230-107237973 GCA_033576555.1 Oophaga sylvatica
TTTTACCTCATTTCTGCAATGGATATGCAGTAAAAACACATGTAACCAGCATATGGCTATCACATTAAAGTATTAGGGTATGTTTCCATGTAGCGGAAACATACCGGATTAGATGCGGATTGAACTCTGCGTCCTACCGCAGCGTTGATTCCGCAGTGGCCAGATGTTCCTGCATAGTGGAGGGGATTTTATGAAATCTCGTCTCCACTATGCGTCCGATTACGCGAGTGGCACACCCGTGAAACCGGACATGCGGCGCGTCTTTTTAGACCACAGCATGTCTATTTACCTTGCGGCGAAGGAACGTAGGACCGCAAGGTAAATAGCACAGTCCTATGTAGCGGTGCGCGATTCCGGATGTGTTCAATGAACACATCAAGAATCACCGCGTGTTCAGAAGGGGGCAGGGCTTTGGGCGGAGCAGGGTTTCCTCTCCATCCAAAACACCAGCACTCCGCTACGTGGAAACATACCCTTAGGAAAGCTAGATAGCTCAGCAAACGGAATTTCCAAAACAAAGCAGTTTTATTAAAACATGACATACGAAAAAGAGACAAAAACCATAGCTAAAAAACGTGACCTAAAATAATTGGTGCAGAAATGTTGGAGAAAATCTGCAGCATAAAAACACAAAAATGTTCAATGTGAGAACTTAGGCCTCAGTCAGATGTCCGTTTTTCACATATGAGTGCTATCTGTGTTTTCACATGTCATTTATTTTCTGCAGACGAAACGATTCGGGCAAAATCATGGAAACATATCCGATTTTGATCTGAGTGTTGGATCAGAATTGGCAATGCAAGTCTATGGGTCCATGAATAAATCGGACCACACTCGGATGGTACACTTGGCTCACGCTAGCAGCAGAGCAGGTGTCATTAGCATAGCGCAGCCGATGCGATGTGATACGCTAATGTGTCTCCAGCCTTACATTTTTCCTTTTCATATATGAGAAAAACTGATGACCCTCAGAGCAAACTTGGATGAGACTCTGACCAAAATCAAAGATGAAACTCGGTCCGCAGCTTTTCTCGTATGTGAAAAAAGCTGACGTCTGAAAGATGATCCAAAACACTGATGACACTTGTACCATTTTTTTAAGTACGTGAAAAATTACTGTCATCTGAATGAGGCCTTATGCTCATTTTTTTTTGGCAATGAACGTGGTACAGCATTGTGCATCACCTGGTGCTCTGTTCACTATCTTCAAACCTGGTGCATATGAAAGCATTTAATCAAATAGCAATACCACATTTTTATAGATGAATGTACTTCTGAGAGGTTTATGTACAGAATTCCCTAATTTCCTCCAAGAATTAACCTTGATCTAAAATAGAAAGAAAAAAGAAGAGAAACCTGACAGACCTAAAAAGCTTTGGGCGCAATACTTTTATGCACGAGGTCGGTCTCTTCAAAGACATAGCAACCTAGACAGCTTTGTTCCTTAAGGCTAAACACTGCTACTAAATTAAACAGGTACAAAATCTCGTACTAATTTATGACCTAAATTTATGTAATGTGTGCTGTATTAACAGAATCTATTACAACAATGAACCAAAAATATAAAACATAGCCAAGAGGTCTCGGATTTTTACTGTCTGCACATTTACCATTACAGTTTATTTACTGTATATTGTGTTGTTGCTTGCCATCTTGTAAAATCTGTGTTATAGGTGGATGCTTAGGTAAAAGAAATGTGGGATTTATTTATTACACCACTGGCAACATTTTGATTTTTTACAAAGACATTTATGAAACAGACTTTTGAGCAATTCAATACATTGAATTCCTGTAGCAGTGCTATCATCGTCTTTGTCCACACAATGTCCTTTTATATTTGGTGTTTACACCAGAAAAAGCTCCTGGCGTACACTTGAAATGTACTGTATATATGGGGCTCCATTCAACCACTGAGTCGCCTTTTGGTCTCTATGGGATTGCTCTACATCAATAAACCTTTTTTTAACTGTAAACAAAAGTACACAAGAATCAGGCGTATAATAGTCAGAAAAATAATTTTTCAATACTGCGCCAGAAAATCATTACTGTGGACAACCATCTATCAAAATACTACTATGTTATGCACAATGCATCTTTTAGCTACTAAATAATGATATGTATTTCCTAAATAGTAATACTGTATAATTACCAAAAATCCTACTGCCTTTTACTGCCCCAAAATAATACTACGCAGAGTCAAGCAATAACTGTGCCTATATCAGCCGTCAGCTTATAAGCTGCAGAAATCATCACACTGCTCATCATCACTTGCTAAATTAATTTCCAAGTGAGTTACGCAAATAATGTCAGGGTCCGTCTTGATCGGGTACACATTGTCGCAGTGTGATTGCTTTTAGATTTTTTTTTAACAAAATAGTGACAACTAAGTGCCCTTTGTTATTTACATGTACTACTGCTATTCACTTACTGCAGGGTATTTTCTCACTTTGTTTTTATCTTAGGTTCTTTCTGGTAATGGCCACAGTGTGAATGTGCACCTACACATTGTACTTATACCAACATATATTCCGGCTCATTCCCTTCTCATGAAAGGCCAATATGGGAATAACCCATCAAATATCTTATTACCAACTTGTATTGCTTAATGGGCAAGGATGTTTTTTAAAATAATAGACAAAGGGTATAATACATTGGACCTCTTTCCATTGGAGAATCTATGCCTCACATGAATTGTGCCTCCTGATGAATCATACTGGGGGGGATCACATTGAGGCAGAGGCATGAAATCTATCTCTGCTCCCTAACATCAAAATAATAAGTATCATTCTACCTTATCGCTTATACTTCAGCTCCCCTTCTTTCCCCGCTAGACAGTTGGACTATGTCTAGCCTAGGATCCCCTAAGGAACATTTGATATAACAGGGACATACCGGGGTATCTAGAGACAGCCATCATTGAGTAAGGTGCCAGCCATCGATGCCAGGCAGAGTCATTATTAGGATATCTCAGGGACACATAGGCCATATGTGGTATCACCTTGGAAAATGCTATAATATCTGTATCATATATTTTCTTTTCTCCCTGTATGGTATCAATGGTCTGTCTTTGAATGAGTAAGACAGGTTTCATTGTGTCAGTATGAATTATATACTTATGTGTCATGTGTTTGTGTTTTGACTGGTCCTATTGACTGGTATAGTGAGAAATCACAGTAAATTTATTGCCTAGATCCAAAATAGTGCTTCCAAATATCAACAAATTTCAAAAAATCATAGGAAGCTTTTTCCACTATAAAAATACAAATTTTATTTAGAACATTTTTAAAATACATATACGGATAAAAATATCCAAATGGGGGACAACATTATGCAAAAAAAGCCTACAGAAAACATGTACAGGTACAGTTGGTAGTGTTCAATAGTGAATATATCCGTATATCATGCTTAAAGCCACATTGACAAACAAGGGGTTATGTATATTTAATGTCTATCACATATACCACAGTGCATAGATTTTTAAGTAAAATATCCCCAAAACATATCTGTTAGCATAGGGTTAAAACGGACATAAAGATTGCCCTCCTACCAATAAAGCTAGCATTTAAATGTTTGCTATGCAAGTGCAGAGCATGCAGCAAGTGCTATAATATGTGCAGTAACCTGCATAACGATGCACAAAAAAGTTTTTAACGTGTTGAAAATAGTAAGCTGCTGGTAGGAGACCGTACCTGATTGAAGCTGCAGCACCCCTGACGCACGTTTCACGTTTAGCTTGTTCACAAGGGAGCGTGTGTATATTTTTTGAAATTTGACTGGTATAGTGGTCTGATCCAATGGACCATTAGTTCTCTTTTTTGCTTCTTGTTTTGCACAAAGGGATATAGGTGCTTCGTTTAGGAATTTATTATTAAACATTAGCTTTTCAAAGGGTTGCATGTAGACACTTGTTTGTCCTTTAAAATGATATTTGCCTATTTTAATACCTTCTCGACGATGAAAGGCCAATATGGGAATAACCTATCTAGTATCTTATTACTAACTTTTAATACAGCTGAATTAAATTGTTCTAATTGCTAAATTGTGTTTCTTAGGCTGAGGTCACACTAGCGTATGGCATCTGATGCGAGAGCATGGGATGCGATATGCTAATGACCCTCGGCTCCTGCTCTGCTGCAAGCGGGAACCGTGTGTCATGCTACTGTGCCCCGAGCCTCTCGCACAGCTGCGGAGGAGGCAGAGAAAGTAATTTCTCCATCTCCTCCTCTGCCAGCATCGGCATATATCACACAGCACTCGGATGATATCCGAGTGATTTGCGCTGCGCCACTCGCACCCATAGACTTATATGGGTCTGAGTGAGTGGAGACTCGGCCGAGTCTCGGTGCCAGTTGCAGCATGCTGTGATAGTTCTTGCATGCCGATTCGGCATGAGAAAATAATCGCCGTTATGATCTGCCCCATAGATTAATGTTTTCTTGCATAGCACTCATCCGTGTTATACGGTAGTGTGACCCCTGCATTAGACCAAGGAAATGAGACTTCTCCATAGGGCATCAGAGGATCAAGAATTGTAAGCTCCTTTTCACAATGATCAGCAAATATACACTTTCAATTTGTCAGTAAAATATATACATCTATTTGAGTTGTATTTCATGTATTCCTTAATTTAAAAGGATGGTGTTAAAAATAAGAAACAAAAGCAAACACCACAAAAGATCCAGCGTAGGCTGCTCCAGAGCTCTGTGCATGGATCCAGAAATTATGTCTATTCTGTTGGAAGTCAATACGACAAATGTAGGTTGCAAATGCCTCCAACAGTCTGGTGACCAGAAGAGCATGCCATCAAAGAAGCATCCAATGACGCACTATTCCAATCACATGACATCTTCAGCCAATCATAAGCATCAGATTTCCTGTAGACTTCTAAACATAGTAGCTCTGTAGTGGCCTTCCTGAATCTACAGTGGTGTTGAAGCCAGAAGAGCGGTATGGTTTGCTTATTGTTTTAAAAATATCCATGCCTAAAAATGAGACAACCTTTTAAAATCAACACATATCCCATTCTTCAAAGTTAATGTGTCATCAAAATTACTTTTTTTCTTTAAACCAAATTATGTTAAACATATTATGAGAATCTTGAAATCTTGCAGTTTTCACTCTGGCCACTAAGCCTAATATTAAGAGGACAATTCCTTTTCTACATGGATCACTTTTCCATAGACTTTTCATCATGATACAAGGGAAGATAATAATTAAAGGTATCATATCACAAGGTCACACCATTCACAACAGTTGATGGACACAGCCATGTCCCTCTTCTCTGCACAATGACCACTCTACAGGTCAAAATCATACCTAAGAAGCTCTGTTAGCATAATCAATACATAGGCTGGGGCTACACGGCAACTTTGGCCATGAACAAAGTTTTCTAGTTGTTGCTGCTACATCGCAGGGCACTACAAGTGAATGGGATCTCATTGCGTCCCAGAGATTTTTAAAAATCTGATAATGTTGGACTTTTTGCAATTTTCTTGTACCCTCGAGGTCGGAATGTGACTCCATTCGCTTGGATCGTGCTGCTATGTAGCAGCGACATCTAGCAAACATTGATTAAGTGACAAATGTCACAACCAAAGTTGCAGTGTAGCCCCAGCCTTAATCTGGCGTTTTCATCTCTGAGGACCTCCAGACATGTTAATATATATTATTATGAATAGCATTGACATTATTGGTTTAGTTATCTATTAATTCACCGCCCTAATTTAAGACTATTGTTCTGTTATATTTTAGGACATTCCACAAAATGAACTTTATATTGTAAGCCTGATAACATTTTAGTTTTCCATGAGAATTAATTGTGTATTCTTCTTTTGTCTCTGAGAGCAATTATATTCTACCATTCTCAGCAATAAAATATATAAAGTAGAAAGAACAAGTAAGTTATCCCATCCATAAAAAAAAAATCGAACATTACAAAGAAACAGATCTATTAATTACTTTCCTTGATGAGCATGAAAATTAAACCCAGCACTAATATTCACCGTCTTCCACAGGACTGATTGCTGTTTGCACAATAATAAACCTGGTTAATATGGAAATAAATAGCAGAGCTGATGGTATTAGCGGCAGCGTCCCATCTGTGTAGTGCTCCTTTTATGTTCCTACTATTATCTTTTATCACAAAGTAAGTATGATTGGCAGAAGTTTTCCATTAAGGACAAGGATGACGGCTGCTAAGACATTCTCTATTACCTTCCCTGAACAAATGAAATAATTATATAAGTTCTGTCAAAAACACTTTTACTTTTTAAATAATGGATCTACAAACCATTCGGGCTTAGAAAGCAAGTCTTATTGGCCAGCTCAATTACCCTAGAAGATTTCACATTATCATTACTCAAAGAAATATTATGTTCTTGCAGTCTTATACATTTTCATTTAGAGTATTATAGGGAATCTGTCACCTGGATTTTGCTACCACATCTGAGAACATCGTAATGATTCCAGCAACACATCACTTATAGTGATGAGCGAGTATACTCGTTGCTCGGGTGATCTCCGGATATTTGGAAGTGCTCGAATATTTAGTTTCTGTTGCATTAGCTGCATGATTTGCGGCTATTTCACAGCCTGAATATATGTGAAGATTCCTTAACAAACAGGCATTCCTCACATGTATTCAAGCTGTCCAGCAGCCATAAATCATGCAGCTGCGGCAACAGAAACTAAATCTCCGAGCACTTCCAAATACTCGTAGACCACCCCAGCATGCTAGGGAAAACCCGAGCAACGAGTATACTTGCTCATCACTAATCACTTAGTGGGCTGCTTGCTGCAGTTTTGATATCATCACAGTTTTGTCTGCTGTATATCAGTCAGTTCTATGAATGCTGAGCTCTGTATAATCAGGCCCACACCTCTGATTGGCAGCTTTCTGTTTACACTGGGCATAGGCAGAAAGCTGTCAATCAGTGATGGGGTGGAATTAAACAGAGCTTATGAGTATGGAGGACTACATGGCAGCAGGTTTACTAGTCCTCTAGTGATAAAATCTTGTCGATAAAACATTGATTATATGAAAATTGCAGCAAGTAGCGAAGTTAATGATACATTGCTGAAATCAGAGTCTCTGTCTGTCTCTTTGTGATGCTCATTGATAAGGTAGCAAAAACCTGGTCACAGATTGCCTTTAAGGGTAATTGTTGATTAATAATTATCTGTTAATATTATGCAAGTTATGAAAACAGAAAAAGTGATATTTTTTCATAGTAACTAGTGATGAGCGAGTATGTTCGCTGCTGAGGTTTTCCAAGCGCAGGTGGTCTCCGAGTATTTGGGGATTGCCTGTTTGTTAGGGAATTCCCACATGTATTCAGGCTGTCAAATAGCCGCAAATCATGCAGCTACGGCAACAGAAACTAAATCTCCGAGCACTTCCAAATACTCGGAGACCACCCGAGCGTGCTTGGGGAAACCTGAGCAACGAGTATACTCGCTCATCGCGAATAGTAACTAGTGATAAGCAAGTATGCTCGTTGCTCGGGTGGTCTCCGAGTATTTTGGCGTGCTCGGAGATTAAATGTTTGTCGAAGCAGCTGCATGATTTGTGGCTGCCAGGCAGTCTGAATACATGTGTGGAATTCCTAACAAACAGGCAACCCACACATGTATTCAGCCTGTCTGGCAGCCATAAATCATGCAGCGGCGTCAACAAACACTAAATCTCCGAGCACGCCAAAATGCTCTGAGATCATTCGGAGCAATAATGCTACTCGCCCATCACTCATAGTAACCAATCAAACTTAGAATTTCTTTTCTGATCTCAATGTGAAGATGAAATATGACCTGGGATTGGTTGTTAGTGGCAGACATCAGGCAGTTTTTATATATACAAGCCCATTGCATTTTCCTAAACATGAATTTACCATAAACATTTTGAATTCAGATGTCTGACTTACTGTCTCCATAACAGCGCAGAGGGTTAATAGTCAGCTTGGCCTCTGATGATGACCGATATGTATCTCCAACCACCACTTGAGTCACTGGTAGATGATCTTTGTAAGACAAAATGCCATCATCCTTTCTCCTGTAACAGAAATGAGATATTATTTGATATTTAGCTTAAATATGACAAAGAACCACTACTTATATATTTAACCCCTTCACCCCCAAGGGTGGTTTGCACGTTAATGACCGGGCCAATTTTTACAATTCTGACCACTGTCTCTTTATGAGGTTAGAACTCTGGAACGCTTCAACGGATCTTCGCGATTCTGAGAATGTTTTCTCGTGACATATTGTACTTCACGTTAGAAGTATAATTTCTTCGATATAACTTGCGTTTATTTTTGAAAAAAACACAAATATGGCGAAAATTTTGAAAATTTTGCAATTTTCAAACTTTTAATTTTTTTTCCCTTAAAACAGAGAAATTTGTCACACAAAATAGTTAGGAAATAACATTTCCCACATGTCTACTTTACATCAGCACAATTTTGGAACAAAAATTTTTTTTTGTTAGGAAATTATAAGGGTTAAAAGTTGACCAGTGATTTCTCATTTTTACAACAAAATTTACAAAGCCATTTTTTTAGGGACCACCTCACATTTGAAGTCACTTTGATGGGTCTATATAGCAGAAAATACCAAAAAGTGACACCATTCTTAAAACTGCACCCCTCAAGGTACTCAAAACCACATTCAAGAAGTTTAATAACCATTCAGGTGCTTCACAGGAGCTGAAGCAACGTGGAAGGAAAAAATTAATATTTAACTTTTTAGCCACAAAAATGATCTTTTACAAACTTTTTTTTATTTTGACAAGGGTAAAAGGAGAAAATGGGCAGATAAAGTTGTTGTGTAATTTCTCCTGAGTACGCCAATACCCTATATGTGGGGGAAAACCACTGTTTGGGCACACGGCAGAGCTCGTAAGGGAAGGAGCGCCGTTTGACTTTTTCAAACTAAAATTGGCTGGAGTTGAAATTGGACGCCATGTCGTGTTTGGAGAGCCCCTGATGCGCCTAAACAGTGGAAACCCCCCACAAGTGACACCATTTTGGAAACTAGACCCCCTAAGGAACTTATCTAGATCTGTTGTGAGCACTTTGAACCCCAAAGTGTTTCACAAAAGTTTATAATGCCTGGGTGTGAAATTTTCCACAAAAATGATTTTTTAGTCCCAAATTTTTGATTTTTCCCAAGGAAATTGGACCCCAAAAGTTGTTGTCCAATTTGTCCTGAGTACGCTGATACCCCATATGTGGGGGGGAAACTGTTTGGGCGCACGGCACTGCTTGGAAAGGAAGCAGTAACGTTTTGGAATGCAAACATTGATGGGGTCATGTTCCGTTTGTAGTGCCCCAGATGAGCCTAAACAGTGGAAACCCCCACAAGTGACCCCATTTTGGAAGCTACACCCCCTAAGGAACTTATCTAGATCTTTGGTGAGCACTTTGAACCCCCAAGTGCTTCACACAAGTTTATAATGCCCGGGCATGAAAATAAAAAATCCTATTTTTTTCCCACAAAAATTATCTCTTAGTCACTAGTTTTTTATTTTCCCATGGGTAACAGGAGAAATTGGACCTCAAAAGTTGTTGTCCAATTTGTTCTGAGTACGCTGATACCCCATATGTGGGGGGGAACCACTGTTTGGGCGCATGGCAGAGCTCAGAATGGAAGGAGCACCATTTGACTTTTTCCAACCAAAATTGGCTGGAATTGAGATTGGACGCCATGTTGCATTTGGAGAGTCCCTGATGCGCCTAAACAGTGGAAACCCCCCACAAGTGAACCCATTTGGGAAACTAGACCCCTAAGGAACTTATCTAGATCTTTGGTGAGCAATTTGAACCCCCAAGTGCTTCACACAAGTTTATAACGTAGAGCCGTAAAATTAAAAAATCATATTTTTTCCACAAAATTGATCTTTTCACCCCAATTTTTATTTTCCCAAGGGTAACAAGACTCCAAAACTTATTGTGCAATTTGTCCTGAGTACGCTGATACCCCATATGTGGGGGTAAACCACTGTTTGGGTGCAGGGCAGAGTTTGGAAGGGAAGGAGCGCCGTTTGACTTTTTCAACGCAGAATTGGCTGGATGCCATGTCGTGTTTGGAGAGCTCCTGATCTGCCTAAACAGTGGAAACCCCCCACAAATGACACCATTTTGGAAACTAGACCCCTCAAGGAACTTATCTAGATGTGTGGTGAGCACTTTGAACCCTAAAGTGCTTCACAGAAGTTTATAAGGTACAGCCGTAAAATAAAAAATCTTTTTTTTTTTTTTTACAAAAATGATTTTTTCGCCCCCAATATTTTATTTTTACAAGGGTAACAGGAGAAATTGGACCCCAAAAGTTGTTGTCCAATTTGTCCTGAGTACGCTGATACCCAATATGTGGGAGTAAACTACTGTATGGGCGCACGTCGGGGCTCGGAAGGGAAGTAGTGACGTTTTGGATTGCAGACTTTGATGGAATGGTCTGGGGGCGTCATGTCGCATTTGGAGAGGCCCTGATGCGCCTAAACAGTGGAAACCCCCCACAAGTGACCCCATTTTGGAAAATAGACCCCACAAGGAACTTATCTAGAAGTGTGGTGAGCGCTATGAAGCCCCAAGTGCTTCACAGAAAATTTATAACCTACAGCCGTAAAAACAAAAAAATCATTTTTTTTTACAAAAATGATTTTGTCGCCCCCAGTTTTTTATTTTCCCAAGGGTAACAGAAGAAATAGGACAAATTGCACAATAACTCTTGTGGTCCAGAGTACGCTGATACCCCATATGCGGGGGTAAACTACTGTTTGGGCGCATGGCAGAGCTCAGAAGTGAAGGAGCACCGTTTGACTTTTTCAACGCAGAATTGGCTGGAATTGAGATCAGACGCCATGTCACATTTGGAGAGCCCCTGATGTGCCTAAACAGCAGAAACCCCCCAATTCTAACTCCAACCCTAACCCCAACACACCCCTAACCCTAGTCCCAACCCTAACCACAAACCTAACCCTAACACACCCCTAACCCTAATCCCAACCCTAATCCTAACGTTAGCGCCAACTCTAACCCTAACTTTAGCCGCAACCCTAACCCTAATGGGAAAATGGAAATAAATAAATTTTTTTAATTTTATTATTTTTCCCTAACTAAAGGGGTGATAAAGGGGGGTTTGATTTACTATTTATAGCGGGTTTTTGTGATTGGCAGCTGTCACGCTAAAAGACGCTTTTTATTGCAAAAAGTAGTTTTTTGCATCACCACATTTTGAGAGCTATAATTTTTGCATATTTTGGCCCACAGAGTCATGTGAGGTCTTATTTTTTGTAGGACGAGGTGACGTTTTTATCGGTACCATTTTTGAGCACGTGACATTTTTTGATCGCTTTTTATTTCGATTTTTGGGAGGTTAGAATGAACAAAAATCAGCAATTCATGAATTTCTTTTGGGGGAGGCGTTTATACCGTTCCGCGTGTGGTAAAACTGATAAAGCAGTTTTATTCTTCGGGTCAGTACGATTATGGCGATACCTCATTTATATCTTTTTTTATGTTTTGGCGCTTTTATAGAATAAAAACAATTTTATATAAAAAATTATTATTTTTGCATCGCTTTATTCTGCGAGCTATAACTTTTTTATTTTTTCGCTGATGATGCTGTATGATGGCTCGTTTTTTGCGGGACAAGATGACGTTTTCAGCAGTACCATGTTTATTTATATTGGTCTTTTTGATCGCGTGTTATTCCACTTTTTGTTCGGCGGTATGATGATAAAGCATTGATTTTTTGCTTAGTTTTTTTTTTTTTTAAGGTGTTAACTAAAGGGGTTAAATAGTGGAACAGTTTTATAGGAGGGGTAATTACGGACGCGGCAATACCAAATATGTGTGCTTTTATTGTTTTGTTCTTTTATTTACAGGAAGAAATGAATTTATTGGGGAATATTTTTTTTTTTTTTATAATTTTTTTTACCACTTTTTATTTTTATTTTTTTTTACTTTTTCACTTTGTCCCAGGGTGGGACATCACAGTATTTTAGCAGATCGCTGGTGTGACAGTGTGCACAGCATCTGTCACACCAGCGATCGCTCTGGCATCGCTGCAGGCTTCCTCAGCGCCTGCTCTCAGCAGGCACTGAGGAAGCCGCCTCCCTGCAGGACTCCGGCGCCATACTGGATCCGGGGACCTGGAGGGAGGACGGACCCTCAGAACAGCGCGACACATCGCGCTGCTCTGAGGGTCACAGGGGAGCGCGCAGGGAGCCCCCACCCTGCGCGATCCTCCCCTGTGCCCCGGGTACACCGCGATCATGTTTGATCGCGGTTGTGCCAGGGGTTAATGTGCCGGGAGCGGTCCGTGACCGCTCCTGACAATAGTGCTGGGTGTCAGCTGTGATATACAGCTGACACCCGGCCGCGATCAGCTGATCGCCCATGACGTACTGTTCCGTCCATGGGAATTAGGTCCAGGGTCACATGGACGGAATAGTACGTCTGATGGCAGAGAGGGGTTAAAGTTTATTTTACCTAAGTAGATAAAACCCAAGAAAAAAAAAGAGCATATACCCTTTAGTAAATAAATCCATAAATTGTAATAGTACATGTAAATAAAAAAGGGTAATTACTTAGCACTACTTTGATAAAAAAAATGTAAAAGCCATCCCACCTGGACAAGGCATACCTAATCGGGAAGGTCCTATCCTGTCTCCAATATTAAAACCTTACCTTATGTCAGCCAACTTTAATGTAGATAAAGATAGAGTATGACAGGGATCAAACTGTTCTGACATAGGTTCCTGAACATTCGGGCCCCTGTCTTGCTTTGCCCTTATCTACATTGAGGTCAAGTGACAATGGTAAGGTTTTAATACTAGAGACAGGGTAGGACCGTCCCAATTGGGTACACCTTGTCACGGTGGGATGGCTTTTATGTTCTTTTGATCAAAGTAGTGCTAACTAATTACCCTTTTTTATTTACATGTGCTATTATCATTTACTTATTTACTACGGGATATACGCTCACTTCGATTTTTTCTTGGATTTTGTCTGTGAAATGGCTACAGTGTTTACGTGCTCTTACACATTGCAGTTTTATCTAGATAAATATAAAATTCTATACTTGAAAATTCTTAATATATATTTATAGTTTTTGTGGCTGTTTGCTTTATCCAAAGCTCTAAATTTCTTGCATACACCTAAATTAATATGACAACTTGCTGGCAGATTGTAGTAAGCACAACAAGTTACTTACAGTGGAGAAGTGCAGAAGCAAAATGAAAGCAATATGAAATTCTTTATTGCCTCAACATCATTTTGTAAAATTTCATCACAACTAAAGTTTTCTGTTGTGGGGACTCTAAACTCTAAATTATGATGTTTTGGCTTATTTTGACTTTCACGCTTGCAAGATAAGATTAAATACATGCAAGGTTACAATGAAAATTGTATACTTTATATTTAACATACAACTGTGTAAAAGCTGTATACTATGGTGTATTAAATTTGTTATTAATTAAGTCAAAAGTGGGCAGTTTTTGTCTTATCTTATTCCAGATGCTCCTCTGGGTATTACATTTTATTTCTAAAGGTGCCACATCATGCAAGAGATAATGTTTTTTTCGTTTAGTTCTAATTTTTATGATCTTTACAAGTGGGCGGTACTCACAAATAATTATGCAGAGCAACACCCTCTTGGTAAAAAGAAATTGTGCACTAAATAACAGGGTCATATCTTATTCAGTTGAGCAGCAGAAATGAAATAAGACCCAAAACTGGCCAGGTCATCTTAAAAAAAATTAATTATTAAATTAGTATTTATTAAAAATACTTATTAAGTGTACAGTCACCTATTACAACTAATACATAACGTTTACCAAAACCATAAAAACCATTGTAATAAATTATTATTAGCAAAAATATTGGCTCCTGATATTCTTCACTGTTGTGTTACTTCTGTGGCAGTGGAAATCCTGACGGCAGTCTGTCATATATGAGGGGGCCTGAAAAGTTCAAGGCCCACCCATGAAATCTTTTTTGCATGGCCTTGTTTTGCAATGCAATATGTTATTTACTTAGTTGAATGGTCTCATGAGCAATCTGGATTTATTTTGATTTTTTTTGCTCCTGTGACAGCATTTTAAAGTTTGGTGGCAAGGCTGAAATATGGGAATGGAGAAATTGGCAAAGCGAGCAGTCATTCAATACCTTCTGAAAAAAGGACTGACACCATTGGAAATTCACAAGGACATGCTGGAGACATTAGGGGACAATGCTCCTTCTTATACAATGGTGAAAAAGTGGGTTGCAGATTTCAAGCGGGGACAGACATCAATTGAAGATGCTGCTCGCAGTGGTCGTCCCTCAACCGCATGCAATGCAAGACATTGTAATGGCAGATCGACGTGTCAAACAGCGGCACATTGCACAATTTGTGGGCATATCAGTGGAGAAGGTTGGCCATATCCTAACACAGCTGCTGAACATGCATAAAGTTTCGGCCCGATGGGTGCCCAGACTTTTGACATTAGTGAACAAACATCTGAGAGAACTTCGCTCTGCGGAAAATGTGCAACTGTTTGAAGCTGATATTCAACTTTTTATGCAGAGATTTGTTACAATGGATGAAACTTGGGTACACCACTTTTGTCTGGAGTTAAAAGAAACCTCAAAACAGTGGAAACATCCCACCTCCCACGCCCCAAAAAGGCAGAGGTGGTTCCATCCGCTGGCAAGGTGATGGCATCAGTGTTGTTGGATTCCAAGGGTGTCATTCTTCTGGAGTTCCTCCAGAAAAGTCAAATCATCAATGGGGAATATTATGCAGTTCAGATTCATCTTCTGAGGTCATCAATTAAGGACAAACGTCGAGGGATGCTGTGGAAAGGGGTGTTGTTTCACCAGGACAATGCGCCAGTTCACACATCAGCTGTTGCAATGGCTGCTATTCACTTCTGTGGTTTCCAACTGCTTCAGCACCCACCCTATTCCCCTGATTTGGCTCCCTCAGACTATCACCTATTTCCACAGATGAAAAAGCACCTTTGTGGAAGTCGTTTTCCTTGTGATGAAGCCGTCATGGACGCCGTAAAGGACTTTTTGGGGGAGCAAGACGGAACGTTCTACCACAGTGGACTAATGAAACTCCAAGAGCGATGGCATACCTGTGTTACCCCGAAGGGAGACTATGTCGAGAACTGACGGAAAAATTTTGACCCACGGTCACTACTTCTGGGTCGGGCCTCCAACTTTTCAGGCGCCCCTCATAAGTACATATATTCAGCACAGGTTACCCTCACAAAAGTCACATTGGACTTTTTCAACTATGGTCTGCCTGTCTTTGAAAACTCAAATACACTATTGGTGAGTTTAGAGATAAGCGGAGACTATCAGCCAAAATGAGTCTTCAAACCAAGCATGGGCGCTTGGTGCACCCTTAGAGTGGCCAAAAAAGGTCAGTGCACCTTCCTAACTATTTTTTTTATCTATCTCTACCCTTCTTTGATTTCTGTAAAATCAGAGAAAAGATAATGGAAAAATAAGAAGATGCGAAGAGGAACTAAACGCTTTGGCAGTGTCAAGGGTGCCTTGATGCTTAGTATACCTTTGAGGAGACCAAACAGTTCTTTCCACCTTTTCAACGTCTGCTTTCATCATTCACAGAAAAATTTGGACCCCAGCTAAGCTAATGTAGTGATAACAAAGAGAATGGTACAGCAGCATATTCATTTTTAAGAGAAGGATGCAGTACTCCATTTATCCTGTGGTGGCACTATAGGGAAATGATGCATTTTATGCCATGTTTTTCTACAGATTACATATGGTTGTTGAGGTTCACAACATACAGACATTCTGCAGTCAGCTTATCATTATGGGAACTTTAAGGCTATGTGCCCATGTTCAGGATTCTTTGCAGAAATTTCCTGAGAAAAACCGGACTTTTTCCCAGGAAATCGGGATGCATTTTTATCGCGTTTTTTGCGCGTTTTTACACATGTTTTTTACTAAGTTTTTTTGCGCGTTTTTACCGCAATTTTTTCCTGAACATTCTAGGTCAATAATATAGCGGGAAATACGCAAAATTAATGAACATGCTGCATTTTTTACCGCGATGCTTTTTTTTGCGAAAAAAAACGCACCATGTGCACAACAATTGCAGAATGCATTCTAATCATAGGATGCTTAATGCATGCATTTTTTAAGCGTTTTTGTGTTGCAAAAACGTGAAAAAAATGTGAAAAATCCTGAACGTGTGCACACAGCCTAAATGAAATGGGGTAATAAAAATTAGAGAATCTCTTTATTGTGAGTGTCCTTTATAATAGCTGCATGCCACAACATGGGCATTACCAAAAAAATCAAATTTTGACTAAGATTAATTATAAAGACCTTCCCTGGAGTGTCCAAGGATCCCAATGACATTGAGTAGAATTTACACTTTATTAAAATGATGATAATAAATGGTATAGTCATCCTTCTAACCTCAAAATAGAAGAACTTTGTAAGCATGCTTTTATTTAGAAATAATTTGCTTACTTATTTGTTCTGCTTCATCGGGATGATGAAGCGCTAAAATGCTGGTTTAATAAGCACAGGCTTTTAAAGGTCGGAGGTTTAAATTAAGGACTTGAGTTTCCAGTGAAATCTTCCCATGCAAACAGCTGTATTTTAGCGTTTTTATTCGCAAATGACTCAAACATCCATTTTTACAACATCTTAAATGCTTTGCCATTCATCAGAAATAATTATTTACAGCTTAATGCCTAACAATTTGTAAGCACATTTCCGCTAATGGCAAAGCAACAAAGTAATTAACTGATGTTTTTCCTCTAAAAAAACTCAGTATGCCATAAAGCAAGAAAAATACAGATACTTGTCAATTTCTTCTGCTTGTAGAAACAGGCATATGTCTGTTGCTCTTATTTTATTGCCAATTAGATCATTTTTTCAAGCCTCCATTCGATAAACAGACGACCTTGCTAAAAATGTAGCTGTTAGCAAAGTCTCATTCAACTGTTAAGACTCCCTTGTGCGAAACGCCCACTCCTTCATATTAATTCACGTGCAGATGTTCTACAGTAAGTTGCAGTTATCTCAATTTCCTTAAAGCAGTTTTATGCATCTATAAATATACAGGGATGACTAATAAAAAAGGAAAATATAATTGTCTTATTTTTCAGGGACGTAGAAGTCACATTCAGATCCTGGTGACGAGGGGTTTAAAATGATTTTCCGACAGTAATCTCAAATAGTACATGGTAGGAAGGGGATATTACCAATCACATGTGAAGACAAACATATATTATAAGAGAATATAAAACAAGAGTTTTTGAACACCATTGTTTTGCATTCTACACACAGGGGTCTCAAACTCGACTGATTGTATGGGCCGCTCCTAAAAAATCGTGAATTTGAAGGGCTGCATTCTTTGCAGGGCGAGATGACATTTTTAGTGATACTATATAATTTTTTCTATACACCTTTTAAACATTTTGTCTTTTTATTGCATTCTTTTAAATGGCATTCATTGTATATGGTATGGTACAGTTTTATAACTTAGGTCATTACAGGAGCGGCGATAACAAACATGCACTTTTTTTGCTTAATTTAGTTATTACATAAAACAGTATATTTATTATAAAGTTCATACTTTATTTTGAATTTTTTTTTTACATTTTTTAAATGTTTGTTTCCTGTTTGTAGCCCCAAATTGGCCACATACAGTAATTTTGTCTTACAATTAGCACCATATAGTAATTCTGACCAACATCTAATGTGCCCATCTTGTAGTAGTGGTAGTAATGTTCCCATTCTGGTAAACATCTTGTAGTAATATCTACATTCTGGTCCTCTTCTGCTAGTAATGTCCCCATCCTGGTAAGCATCTTGCAGTAATCTCCCCATTTGGTCAGCATATTGAAGTAGTAATGTTCCCATTCTGGACAACATCTTATACTAATGTCCACATTCTGGTTAGTATCTTGCAGTAATATCCCCATCTTGTAGTAATCTCCCATCCTGGTCAGTATCTTGTAATAATGTATTCATCCTGATCAGCATCTTGCTGTAATATCCCCATTCTGGTCAGAATCTTGTAGTAATGTCCCCATTCTGGTCTGCATCTTGTAGTAATGTCCCCATCTTGTAGTAATGTCCCCATCCTGGTCAGCATCTTATAGCAGTGTTCTATCCTGTTCTCTATATTGTAGAAACGCCCCATCCTGGTCCCCATCTTGTAGTAATGTCCCCTTTCTGGTCAGTATCTTGTAGTAATACCCTCATTTAAAGTAATGTCCCATCCTGGTCCCCATCTTGAAGTAATACCCCATCCTGGTCCCCATCTTGTAGTAATGTCCCATATCTGGTCAGCATCTTGTAGTAATGTCCCCATCTTGTAGTAATGTCCCATCCTGGTCAGCATCTTTTAGCAGTGTTCTATCCTGGCCTCTATATTGTAGTAATGTCCAATCCTGGTCCCCATCTTGTATTAACGTCCCCATTCTGGTCAGTATCTTGTAGTAATACCCTCATCTTAAAGTAATGTCCCATCCTGGTCCCCATCTTGAAGTAATGTTACATCCTGGTCCCCATCTTGTAGTAATTTCCCCTTTCTGGTCAGCATCTTGTAGTAATGTCCCTATCCTGGTCAGCATCTTGTAATAATATCCTTATCTTATTGTAATGTCCCATCCTGTTCCTCTTCATGTAGTAATTTCTCCAATTGTGCCATGCTTCAAATACACATTAAAAAAATCCTTCACCTGACCTCTATTCCCTTGGTGGTGAACAGTGTCCCCTTCACCTTCGCAGCCTGGGCGGTGCATGACAGTGATGTCACACGTTGCTCGCACCAGCCTGATGACATCTGGTGCCGGTCTCTCTTTGGCTGGCAGCTCGAATTTGTATCTCTGCACAGAGAACTGGTGTCTGCACCGTGATACATTTCAAATGAATGTGCATCCAAGGACGCGCATTCAACTTAAACGAATCGCTGATATTTGCTGCGGCCCCAAGGATCGGGCCGAGATCATCATGGGAGATCCGGTGCTTGCGGGCTGCATGAAACAGCCTCAGGGGCCACATGGGGTCCACGGGACATATGTTTGAGGCCCCTGGTCTACAGTATACTTTCAATAGTGTCCTACTGGACCTCAATATACACTTTCAATTTCATTGAAGCTTTATAAAAAAGGTAGTAATTTTTGAGCAGCAGAAAATTTCCCAAGTGATGGTTCCCTTCAGAAAATGTACAAAAAAGTAGGAAACTTAGGGTACATTTACACAAATGGTGGAAAATCTACAGTATATTACTATAGCTGACAAAGAGATGAGATTTTAACAAATCCCATCCATATGCTGCAGAAATATATCTCCATGTAAATGGACAAGTGGATCTGATTTTAAATCCACTGTATGTGAATTCTTTCTGCAAATTGTCGCTGAAGATTTCAGTCTCTACAATGCATAATGGGAAACTCATGGCATATCCGCCACAAAACCCACAAGTAAAAAATGCATGTTTTGCAGTTTGATTTGCACTAAAATCAGCAGCTGATTTATTTTTACAGCCCTTGAGGATGCACTGCTAGTGTTTGTATCTGGTGAGGGGTTGTCTGGTACTTTCACATTGATTACCTATCTTCAATAACAGAACATTGGGGGTGAGACACCCAGTACCCACGCTGATCTGCTGTTCCCAGTGGTCATAGCAGTTGGATGTGCTTAGTTTCGGAGAAGAAAAGCCTTGTACATCAACTGCATAATGGCCACAGCTGGATAATTCACATTTGATCCTATTTTAATGAATATTGGTGGATCTGCAAGAACCTTCTGACAGCTTCCTAACTTATATATTTAAGGTGTTACTATCAGTTTTTGTCATTTCACCTATCAGTGGTTTTAATATCATGACTAATTGTGTTCACATGTCACGGCCTCTTTGTGGTTTGCGGCAAAAACACAAAGTTTTCTTATGATTTCCAAAATTTACAACTGCAGATCTAGGATCTAGGAATAAGTGGCTGCAAAGTGGTAAATTAAAGTTATGGGTAAAGAGTTTATAGTGGTGAAGATAATAACTATTCACATGCACAGTGGTTGTAAGCAAGGACCCGGCTCTTTGACTAACAGCTGGATCGCCACTGATGCCCTGCAGAGCAGCTGTCAGTATGAGCGCCAGGGCATCTCATGTGCAGTGACTGCAGCCATGTCAGCAGGACAGTATTATAGAAAGCTGACTGCTCAAAGGAGGAAAAGCTAACCTAGGATTATACAGTCAAGGCCAAAAGTTTTGAGAATGACACAAATATTAATTTTTACAAAGTCTACTGCTTCACTTTTTCTAATGGCAATTTGCATATACTCCAGAATGTTATAAAGAGTGATCAGCTTAACAGCAATTACTTGCAAAGTCAATATTTGGCTAGAAAATGAACTTTATCCCCCAAAACACATTTCAACATCATTGCAGCCCTGCCTTAAAAGGACCAGCTAACCTCTTTTCAGTGATTGCTCCATTAACACAGGTGTGGGTGTTGATGAGGACATGGCTGGAGATCAATCTGTCATGATTAAGTAAGAATGACACCACTGGACACTTTAAATGGAGGCTGGTGCTTGGCATCATTGTTTCTCTTCTGTTAACCATGGTTATCTCTAAAGAAACACGTGCAGTCATCATTGCAATGCACAAAAATGGCCTAACAGGAAGAGTATCGCAGCTAGAAAGATTGCACCTCAGTCAACAATCTATCGCATCATCAAGAACTTCAAGGAGAGAGGTTCCATTGTTGCCAAAAAGGCTCCAAGGCGCCCAAGAAAGACCAGCAAGCGCCAGGACCGTCTCTTAAAAGTGTTTCAGCTGCAGAATGGGCTACCAGCAGTGCAGAGCTTGCTCAGGAATGGCAGCAGGCAGGTGTGAGTGCATCTGCACGCACTGTGAGGCGGAGACTCTTGGAGCAAGGCCTGGTCTCAAGGAGGGCAGCAAAGAAGCCACTTCTCTCCAGAAAAAACATCATGGACAGACTGATATTCTGCAACAGGTACAGGCAGTGGACTGCTGAGGACTGGGGTAAAGTTATTTTCTCTGATGAATCCCTTTTCGATTGTTTGGGACATCAGGAAAACGCCTCATTCGGAGAAGACAAGGTGAGCGCTAACACCAGTCTTGTCTCATGCCAACTGTTAAGCATCCTGAAACCATTCATGTGTGGGGTTGCTTCTCAGCCAAGGGAATCGGCTCTCTCACAGTCTTGCCTAAAAACACAGCCATGAATAAAGAATGGTACCAGAATGTCCTCCAAGAGCAACTTCTCCCAACCCTCCAAGAGCAGTTTGGCCATCAACAATGCCTTTTCCAGCATGATGGAGCACCTTGCCATAAAGCAAAGGTGATAACTAAATGGCTCAGGGAACAAAACAGAGATTTTGGGTCCATGGCCTGGAAACTCCCCAGATCTTAATCCCATTGAGAACTTGTGGTCAATCATCAAGAGACGGGTGGACAAACAAAAACCTAAAAATTCTGGCAAAATGAAAGCATTGATTGTGCAAGAATGGACTGCTATCAGTCAGGATTTGGTCCAGAAGTTGATTGAGAGCATGCCAGGGAGAATTGCAGAGGTCCTGAAGAAGAAGGGTCAACACTGCAAATATTGACTTGCTGCATTAACTCATTCTAACTGTCAATATAAGCTTTTGTTACTCATATGTTTGCAATTTTATTTCTGTCTGTGATAAAAACATCTGTCAAACACACACATAAAACCAGAGGGCAGCAGATCATGTAAAAATATAATATTTGTGTCATTCTCAAAACTTTTGGCCATGACTGTAGTTGTTCCAGAGGTTACAGTTGATTCTATGCCCTGGTTCTAAAGGTAGATCAAATGCTATTTTGCCACTAAAAAAACACCAGTATGTGCTATAGGCTAGGACTCATGAGCTTCTGGTTATATCTATGCATGACTATACTCATTCCTTTATATTTTGCATCATATTATACTCATATGTTAGAAATCAGCCAGCTAACCAGTCCTGCATTCATACATCCCACCCACGACATGGCACCACACCATCGCCAGTTGACAACACGTGTGAGAAGGAAAATATCTTCAGCTCTTTGGGTGTTGTAGTAAAATCCTATAATACTTTATTTCACATCATTAAAAAAGGAAACAAGTGCTGGATAAAGTCTCCAGAAGCGCACAAGTGCTCTTAGCCCAGAGAGCCAAATCGATTTTTCTTCTTACATTTTATCCACTTTGCCCTTTACCGCTACCTGATTAAATGAAAATCATTAAATACATTTTTTATCATAGCTAGAAAAGTAAAGAAGTGATAAAGTTTGTGTATCAAAACTAAGAAATACTCCTATTACCCTTATTGGACAGATTTTCTTGTTTTGTAATATGCTTTAATAATGCTAAATCGCAATGCTCGCAGCAGCTACGATGAGATATATACAGTACAGACCAAAAGTTTGGACACGCCTTCTCATTCAAAGATTCTTCTGTATTTTCATGACTATGAAAATTGTAGAATCACACTGAAGGCATCAAAACTATGAATTAACACATGTGGAATTATACAATACACTTTACAAAAAAGTGTGAAACAACTGAAAATATGTCTTATAGTCTAGGTTCTTCAAAGTAGCCACCTTCTGCTTTGATTACTGCTTTGCACGCAGAAAAGGTGAACGGCTGGACTCTACATGCCTAGTTCCCACCGTGAAGCATGGAGGAGGTGGTGTGATGGTGTGGGGGTGCTTTGCTGGTGACACTGTTGGGGATTTATTCAAAATTGAAGCGATGAGCGGTCCAGCTCACCCCAAACCATCTTGATTGGGTTCAGGTCTGGTGACTGTGGAGGCCAGGTCATCTGGCGTAGCACCCCAATACTCTCCTTCTTGGTCAAATAGCCCTTACACAGTCTGGAGGTGTGTTTGGGGTCATTGTCCTGTTGAAAAATAAATGATGGTCCAACTAAACGCAAATCGGATGGAATAGCATGCCGCTGCAAGATGCTGTAGTAGCCATTCTGGTTCAGTATGCCTTCAATTTTGAATAAATCCCTAACAGTGTCACCAGCAAAGCACCCCCACACCATCACACCTTCTCCTCCATGCTTCACGGTGGGAACCAGGCATGTAGAGTCCATCCGTTCACCTTTTCTGCGTGCAAAGTAGTAATCAAAGCAAAAGGTGGCTACTTTGAATAACCTAGAATATAAGACATATTTTCAGTTGTTTCACACTTTTTTGTAAAGTGTAATGTATAATTCCACATGTGTTAATTCATAGTTTTGTTGCCTTCAGTGTGATTCTACAATTTTCATAGCCATGAAAATACAGAAAAATCTTTGAATGAGAAGGTGTGTCCAAACTTTTGGTCTGTACTGTATATACGGTATATAATTCTGGAAAACAAATCCTATACTGTTGTGAATAGTGTTGAGCGATACTGCTCGATATCTAAAAATATCGGATCGGAATGGTATCGCCGATATCACTAAATATCGTCGATATCCGATTCCGATACCGGAAGTCCAATGTAAGTCTATGGGAACCAAATATCGACATTAAAAAAAACCATTCTTGCCTTGTTGGTTAATTGTACATGAAGGAAAACAACAAAGACTAATGTAGAATGTATTGGGGGAGGTTGAGGAGACAATAAAGGCATACATGTTTAACCCAATGCATTGGAATAGCATTAATATATATTTTTTTGGAAATACGTTTGGATTGACTAACAAATTGACAATGTTGTTAACCTTTTTTCTATTTTGGCAAATATGTATGTTTCACAACTTCCATGCTCTTCACCTTTTTAACTTTTGCCAGTGCCACACTTTCTCCTTCATAATCTTCAGCAGCAGCATCATCTTTCTCATCAAATTATTCTTCATCTTCACCTTCTTAATCTTCTTCTTAAACTTCTTGCTATTCATGTTTTTGTTTACATTACTCATATTGTTATTATTAAACTAATTAATCTTCTTCATATTCAAATTCTTCATCTTCTTCCTCTTCATCTTCTTCATCATATTCTTATTTGTGACAGAGATCCTGTACTTGTAATCTGTAAAAGTATGAATTGTTCATCCTTCCGTTCTTGCTGTCACAAAAGATTTAAATTACAACAGTATTTGTCCGTGTTCAGTTTAGCCTGCAGCAGCAGGCATTTTCCAGGGCCACCACGAGGAGGAACGGACTCACCCCCATACACTGCTTAGTCTTCTTCTGCTTAGAATTTAGAGCATATATTTTGCTCTTCATTTTGGTCTTATACTTCATGTTCTTCTGCTTTTTGAACCCGGACGGGTAGCAGAAAGGAAAAGAGGCAATGTCACAACCGAGTACCAGCTGACGTTACTGTGACACGGTTACTAAGCAGGAGGTACCTGTGCTCCAAAGCACTACCAAGGACCAGCAGACGTTGGTGGAACTCGGATACGGAGATGGAGGCACCTAGGCCAAAGGCACTGGGGAGAACCAGTTGACGGTACTGGACCCCGGACGGGTAGCAGAAGGAAAAGAGGCAATGTCACAACCGAGTACCAGCTGACGTTACTGTGACACGGTTACTAAGCAGGAGGTACCTGTGCTCCAAAGCACTACCAAGGACCAGCAGACTTGGTGGAACTCGGATACGGAGATGGAGGCACCTAGGCAAAGGCACTGGGGAGAACCAGTTGACGGTACTGGACCCCGGACGGGTAGCAGAAGGAAAAGAGGCAATGTCACAACCGAGTACCAGCTGACGTTACTGTGACACGGTTACTAAGCAGGAGGTATCTGTGCTCCAAAGCACTACCAAGGACCAGCAGACGTTGTGGAACTCGGATACGGAGATGGAGGCACCTAGGCCAAAGGCACGGGGGAGAACCAGTTGACGGTACTGGACCCCGGACGGGTTAGCAAAAGGGAAAAGAGGCAATGTCACAACCGAGTACCAGCTGACGTTACTGTGACACGGTTACTAAGCAGGAGTACCTGTGCTCCAAAGCACTACCAAGGACCAGCAGACGTTGGTGGAACTCGGATACGGAGATGGAGGCACCTAGGCCAAAGGCACTGGGGAGAACCAGTTGACGGTACTGGACCCCGGACTGGTAGAAGAACGCACCCATGAAAATGTAAGTTGACAGGACGCAAGCCGGTCCGCAGTTACCGAATCACACAGTCCTACAGTGGGTGCTTGTCCTATTGTCACAATGGAAAACCGCCTTTATTTACATATCCCACAGCACACATAGGAATCACCTAAACTGCAGGCACCATAGAGTCGGCTAACCCGAATGCAACAAGACAGCACAACTTATTGGAGGATAATTGACGTTCACACTGCCAGGAAACAGCTGTCGTGCTGTAACCAGCTGGCCAGGAGTCAGTACCCCTGCCAATTACTTACGAGCAACAAATGGCGGTGTTGTAGCCCAGGGAGTAGAGTTCAGGTGGTAGAAAGATGAACATAACAGGAGACATGGAAAACGTTGCCAAACAGTTATTTAATCTGAAAACGGACAGGCAAATTCAGGTGAGATCCATGCCTTGTTCATTTTCAGAAAAGTAAGCCGGTCTACATTCTCTGAGGATAGTCGCATGCGACGGTCTGTTACTACACCACCTGCAGCACTAAAGACACGCTCAGATAATACACTGGCAGCAGGGCAAGCCAGCACCTCCAATGCATACTGGCTAAGCTCTGGCCATGTATCCAACTTAGAGACCCAAAATTTGAAAGGGGAAGAGGCATCTGGGAGTACACTTAGAGGGAAAGCCAAGTAGTCTGTCACCATCTTACGGAAACGTTTCTTCCTGGTGACTGGAGCCGTCTCGGATGGTGTAGACCTTGCTGGCGCTGTCACAAAAACTTTGCCACATTTGTAACATACAGCTCTTGCCCTGTGCAGAGGCGCTGCTTCTGCTCCCTCTTGTTGTAGAGGTGTCTACACTGCCTCGACGCACAGAGCTGCTTTGTAAAGCAGTAGCAGCAGCAGCAGCTCTCTCGGCTGGAATGTACAACAGTATGGATTGCACCAGTGTGTCTTGGTACTCTTGCATTTTACGGTCCCGGTTCACCGGTGTGATGAGGGTTTGTAAGTTGTCCCGGTAGCGAGGGTCTAGGAGGGGTGTCACCCAATAATCTGACGTGGTGAGAATGTGGGCGATGCGGCGGTCGTTTCTCAGGCACTGAAGCATGAAATCAACCATGTGCTGCAGACTCCCAACTGGCCAACAAAGGCTGTCCTCTGGAAGAGGCGTCATCTCTGCCCCCTCTGCATCACCCCACCCTCGCTCTACATACTGACTAGAGCGTTGTGTACCTCCCTCTGTAGGGATTTCTTCCTCCTCCATTGACTCCTCCTCCTCCTCATCCTCCTCACAAAGTGAGCCCTGCCCCGCCCTTTGTGAGGAACCACGTTGCGCTGACTGTCCTGAAGGTAATTTAATTTGTGACTCCTCATCCTCCACCTCTTCCAAAACCTCTTCCTTTAGTGCTTTCAGTGATTTCTGAAGCAGGCAGATAAGGGGGACAGTCATGCTGACTAGTGCATCATCTGCGCTCGCCATCCGCGTTGAGACATCAAACGCAAGCAAAACGTCGCAGATGTCCTTCATAGAGGCCCACTCAGTAGTGGTGAAGTGTGAACGGAGCAAATTGCGAGTTGATTGCGCCTGTTGCAGCTGATACTCCATTACTGCTGGCTGCTGCTCACACAACCGCTCCAACATATGTAACGTGGAATTCCACCTGGTGGGTACATCACATATGATGTGATATTCAGGAAGGCGAAATCTGACTTGCAGAGCTGCAATGCGCGATCTGGCCATGCTGGAACGTCGCAAGTGAGCGCACTCTAGGCGGACCTTGTGCAGCAGTGCATCAAGATCCGGATAGTCCCTCAAAAAACTCTGCACGACCAAGTTGAGCACATGTGCCAGACATGGTATGTGAGTGAGGTTGCCAAGGCCCAGAGCTGCCACCAGATTTCGGCCATTGTCACACACTACCAAGCCTGGCTGGAGATTAGCTGACAAAAACCACACGTCGCTCTCCTGCTTGATGGCATCCCAGAGCTCCTGCGCTGTGTGGCTTCGATTCCCCATGGAAATTAATTTCAGGACGGCCTGTTGACGTTTGGCCACGGCTGTGCTCATATCGGTCGCAACAGGTAAGCGTTCACGGGTCCATGTGGAGGTATACCGTGACGGCTCGTGCAGCGATGATTCTGAGGAACTGGAGTAGGAGGAGGAATCAATGTGTACAGACTGGATTCCTGCAATCCTTGGAGTTAGCAGAACACGTACAGCGCCACTGGCAAGATCTGTACCCGGCTCCACAACATTGACCCAATGGGCAGTGAGGGAAAGGTATCGTCCCTGGCCATGGGTACTGGTCCACGCATCGGTGGTCAGGTGGACCCTGCTACTGACGGCGTTTAGTAGCGCATGTTTAATGTTTCCCTCGACATGTTTTTGCAGAGCAGGGACAGCTTGCCTGCTGAAATAAAATCGGCTTGGCACATTACATTGTGGGACTGCCAATGCCATAAAGTTCCTGAAACTGTCAGTCTCCACCAGCCTGAATGACAGCATTTCAAGGGACAGGAGTTTTGCAATGCCAGCATTCAGAGCCTGTGCTCGTGGATGGTTTGCCGAGTATGGCCGTCTTTTATCCCATGCCTGTGGTACCGATGGCTGTTTTTTGTTCTGGGAGTGTGACGATGACTGTGAACTTGCTGCTGTGGGTGGAATAACAGTTTGTCTATGGACAACAGTGACCGAGGTTCTTCCATGGAGATCCTGTGAGGAAGCCGAACCAGGTGTGTGTGAGCTGGAGGTAGAGGCTCGAACACGACCTGAAGATGTAGGTGCTGCTGTAGGTTGGCCTACATCTCCAGTGTGTCTTTGTAACTCAGCTACGTGCTTTGTCCGTACATGTTTCCACATATTTGTGGTATTCAGGTTACTGATATTTTTACCTCTTTTAACTTTTTGCTTACACAGCTTGCATTGAACATAGCAAATATCATCTACAAGTCTGTCAAAAAAGGACCACGCAGTGCAAGTCATGGGAGCGCCAATTTTGACATTTCTAAGAGAACTGCTCCCAACAGGTGCCAAACTGGAGGCTACAGGCAAGCGAGTCTGCAGCCTACCTCTCCCTCCTCTTTGTACCGTTGGGACAATCTCTTCCTCAGAGCTGCTCCCACCACCTTCCTGTTGCTCACGCCATGTTGGGTCTCGGACTTCATCATCTCCACTACCCTCTTCCAACACCTGCTGCTGTTGGATGGTCTGGGCAGCACCATGCTCCACAAAACCTGGCACCTGAGTCTCATCATCATCATAAGATGCGTTCTGCGGTGTGCTGTCCATCGGCACTGGCTCACCCGCCTCTTCAGATTGAGAGAGACACAGCTGTTGCGCATCACTGCATACTCCCTCTTCTTCAAATTGCAGAATGCTGCTTGCCTGTGCCCGTGTTTGCGAGCCAACAGATTCTGAGAACAGAAGCAGAGACTCAGCTGGCTCCTGTACAGAACTCTCTGACTGCCTGGGCAATTTGACAGGCGGTGAACAGACAGATGGTTGCTCAACAGTGCTGTGTTCCTGAGAGGAGGTGGAAGGAATTGAAGTCAATGCATTGGCTGCCATCCAACCAACAACGGCTTCAATTTGTTCTTTCCGCAGCAGGGGGGCACGCCGAGCTCCTACCAAAGTGCGCATAAAGGAACGCTCATGGGTAAAACTGGTGGATGCTGTGTCACTGAGGGCGGCAGCAGCCACAGAATCCCCACGTCCTCTCCCTGCTGAAACTCCACGGCCACGACCACGTGCCTTACTCACTGACTTCTTCATCTTGGTAGATTGATAAAGAAAGTCAGAAAAGTTATAAGGCCTAAGTGTGGTTATTACGCAGAGACTGAAGTGAACACTGAAACACAACTGTTCACAATCTGTGAAAGGCTACTCCTTTGTCTACTTCTATAGTGTTTGCAACCAATGTATTGGATACAGATGGAAGCGCGTCACACTAATAGATTATATTTTAAATGGAATGGAGCAGAACCAATTGGAGATAAATGAAAAGGATGAGGCACTGAGACACGCTCAGCAGAGTACAAGCAGCAGTGCTTGAACAAGTAACTGGAGCGTGATGTGCACTCAAAAAATAAAAAACACAGACTGAAGTGAACACTGAAACACAACTGTTCACAATCTGTGAAAGGCTACTCCTTTGTCTACTTCTATAGTGTTTGCAACCAATGTATTGGATACGGATGGAAGCGCGTCACACTAATAGATTATATTTTAAATGGAATGGAGCAGAACCAATTGGAGATAAATGAAAAGGATGAGGCACTGAGACACGCTCAGCAGAGTACAAGCAGCAGTGCTTGAACAAGTAACTGGAGCATGATGTGCACTCAAAAAATAAAAAACACAGACTGAAGTGAACACTGAAACACAACTGTTCACAATCTGTGAAAGGCTACTCCTTTGTCTACTTCTATAGTGTTTGCAACCAATGTATTGGATACGGATGGAAGCGCGTCACACTAATAGATTATATTTTAAATGGAATGGAGCAGAACCAATTGGAGATAAATGAAAAGGATGAGGCACTGAGACACGCTCAGCAGAGTACAAGCAGCAGTGCTTGAACAAGTAACTGGAGCGTGATGTGCACTCAAAAAATAAAAAACACAGACTGAAGTGAACACTGAAACACAACTGTTCACAATCTGTGAAAGGCTACTCCTTTGTCTACTTCTATAGTGTTTGCAACCAATGTATTGGATACGGATGGAAGCGCGTCACACTAATAGTTAAATTGCATGGAGCTGCAAGAATTACACTGAAGAAAAAAAAAAGAGTCTGTGAGTGACACGTGCAGATGCCTACAGACAGAGTTGCATGCAGAGCAAACTGCAGCGTCACCTGCACTCACACACACCTTGCAGAGCTGTTAAAACAACACTGCAGGCAAAAGGAAGCTTTACACAGCGGTTGGTGCTAGCCTGCCTACAGCACAGTACACTAAATCGCAATCTCTAACTGTCCCTCAGAGTCAGCACAGCAGCGTTCTGTTACTTACTGAATTCACAGCACAGTGACGCTAAAATGGCGGCGGTGCCTTTTATAGTGCATTCTGACATCATTTCAGCATCCAATCACAGTCATGCCATTAGTTAACATGACCGCAGCAGTACAGGATGTGCCCACACTTCTTAGGATTCCTCATTGGCTGACTAAAATCACATTGCCTCTCAAAGAATTATGGGAACTTCCGATTCCGGTATACGATATATGGAAAATATCGAAACTAAGTATCGAAAGGCCGATAGAGCTAATATCGGCCGATACCCGATACTTGCGGTATCGTATCGCTCAACACTAGTTGTGAACCATTGTATCCATTTTATGCTTTAATTTACAGTAAAAGTGATATAAAACGTCCTTCAGGAGGCCTTTCAACAGGCTGAAACTTATAAAAGGACTGGTCTTTTGCACCCTAAAGAAAGGGTTAAATTTTTACGAATTATAGGCAACTTTGATAGATGTTCAACTGAGGTTAGAGAGATAATCCGTAAACATTGGGGCATATTAAGAGCTGATGGCGAGATATGTGATTTCCTTCCTGAAATTCCGACCATCACATATAGTAGCGGTAGATCAATAGGAGACCAACTTGTTCACAGCATTTATGTACCACCACGGAAGAAGAATACTTGGCTGGATAGAAGGGAGGTTGGCACCTTCAAATGTGGTGGCTGTTCTTTTTGTAGGTATATAAAGGTTGGAAAACAATTTTGTAGTGCCTCTGGCAGAGTATATTACAGCAGACACTTTGCTAACTGCAAAATGGTTGGGGTAATTTATCTCTTTAAATGTACATGTCCCCTGAATTATGTGGGGAAAATGAAGAGAGAACTCATGTGACGCATTGGTGACCACCTGGGCGATATTAGACATGTTATGGATGGACCGATATCAAGACACATTCAGGAAGTACATCAGGGGGATTTGGAATCCTTCTCTTTCCAGGCCATGGAAGTCATCACCCCATTCGTAAGAGAGGTGATTGGAACAAGAGGATATTGCAAAAAGAATTAAGATGGATTTATAGGTTTGACTCTGTTTTTCCAAATGGTTTAAATGAGCAAATGCAATTCAGTTGTTGTCTCTAAGGTCCTTGACCATGCCTTCCCTTTTTGACCCACAATATTGAAACCTAACCACTTTTATCGGCCCTAATGGGCCATAGTGGCTCTCAGTTTCCCCTATTCAGGGGCATCAGTTATTTGTTTCTATCCCCTTATTTAAAGGGGTACATAATATCCTTCTATTCGGCAATTTACATTTTATTGATCCGCAGGTCTAATCTGGATCTATATTAATATCCCCACTAATAATAGTCCTGTTTGTTCAGTATATCTTGGGGAGATTATTCTTTATGCAATACAATCTATGTGTTATTATGAAATTGATATCCCCCTAATACAGTATTTTTTATTGTGGGGGATTACTTAAATGGGATTTGAGAAAACACACTTGTTCAGCTTCTATTATTTTAAATTTACTTATGTTTGAGCTCCACAGTACTGCATATTGTACCAATAACCGTTCTCTGTTATCCTCTGGAACACAGTCGAATGCAGGAGGGACACGCGGTCATGCGTAGTGGCACCACACATACGGTGGAGTGCTTAAGCTTCCGGTCCTGTGCTGTCAATACCCGTTCTCCATTGGAAAGCAGTGGAATGCATGAGACATCCAGTCATGCACGATACGACATGTGGATGTTTGCGATCTGTATAGTTTCCCAGACAGATTTTTTGATGGTGCACTATATCATTTCCAGTTCCGCTTTGATAGGCGCGAATGTAACACACGTGTCGTGGTCTAGCACATCTGTAAGTAATCATTTATCCCTGTTAAAGCTGTGAGTTGCCTCATGTAACAATTAACATCACACCAGACAAGAAAGGGGGATTGTCTCCAGCTATTAATAAACTTTTGGCTATCGTGCCCGGTCTGATCTGCTCTGAATAATGATGAGATAAGTACTTCTTGTTTTCTATCTTACTCCTGATGAACCTCCAAAGAGGGGAAACGCGTTGAGTTGTAATGGACAGTGGAGTGTACAATTTTTTTCTGACTTATCCATATTAGGTGGTTATGGTTAATGGCATTTTTTCTTGCTCATCCAAAATGAGTGGTTATGATCTATGACATTTCGATAACATTCATGCGAATGGTTCTATAACAAATGATCATGATGCATGATATTTTATGTTGTGATTAGAGATGAGCGACTTTGCCTCCGGGAGGGTCGAGTAGGGTTTTGGTCAGCTCGACTTTGCCAAAAGTCGAGTCGAACGAAGTCGGCCTACTATCGACTGGGTTTCGTCAACAGTCGGAGACCCGACCCCAATGCAAGTCAATGGGGAATAAAATTGCAGGGAGTGGAGGACAGTAAACACACCTACAGTGCCCATTTCAATGCCAACGACATCAATTCTTATTACTTAATCTTGCCAACCTTAATTTACTTTATAATAATAGTAACACATTGAAAACTGGGGGTTATTTGGCTAAAGATGTGGGGGGGCGCAGGGCTGGCTCCAGGTTTTCGTGGGCCCCGGGCGAATGAGTCTCAGTGGACCCCTTTAACACATACCACAATTCATGATGCTCCGATATGGCAGAGAAATATAGGTAGAATATAATGGCAAAAACTTCACTTCTCACATTACATGAGTGATATCTATTGTAAAATCTACAATAGTTTAAAAAACGGACAGTATAGTCCTCCATACAGTATTATGGGCACCACATAGTGCGCTATACAGAATAATGAGCCCCATATATTGCTCCATAAAGAATGGGCTCCATATAATGCTCCATACAGAATAGGCCCCATATGTGCTCCATATGATGCTCCTTATATAAAGGGCCCTATATGATACCCCATAAATAATGAACCCCATATGATGCTCTAGTATATGATGGGCCCCATATATGATGCTACAGTGTATGAGGTGCCCCTTATAATGCTCCAAATATAATGGTCTCCATATGTAATGCTCCATATATAATGATCCCCATATGATGCTCCAGTGTATAATGGGCCCCGTATATGATGCTCCAGTGTATGATGAGCCCCATTTATAATGCTCCAGTGTATGATGGGCCCCATATATAATGCTCCAGTGTATAATAATAATAATAATAATCTTTATTTATATAGCGCCATCATATTCCGCACCGCTTTACAGTTTAACAGTTTCAAAACGCAAGTCATAAGTAACAACGTTAACAATACAATAATTAAAGCAAAATAAGACGACCCTGCTCGTGAGAGCTTACAATCTACAATGAGGTGGGGGAGATACAAAGTACAGGTGTGTATATACAATGGTGCATTTACAATGATGGTCCACTCATCTTGAGGGAGTGAGGGATGGATGGAGATAGTGAATGGGCTACACACACACACACTTACACATAGAATGACTTTGATTAGTGAATGTGATAGGCCGCTCTGAACAGATGTGTTTTTGAGGGAGCGCCTGAAACCATGCAAATTGTGGATAGTCCTAATTTCTTGGGGTAGAGCATTCCAGAGGATTGGCGCAGCGTGGGAGAAGTCTTGGAGTCGGGAGTGGGAGGTACGAGTTAGTGCAGAGGTTAGTCAAAAGTCGTTTGCAAAAGCGCAGCAGTCGGTTAGGCCGATAGATAGAAATGAGGGAGGAGATGTAGGGGGGTGCTGCACTGTGGAGAGCTTTGTGGGTGAGAACCAGTACTTTGAATTGGATCCTATAATGAATGGGCAGCCAGTGTAAAGGCCTGGCGAAGAGCAGACGCGTCCGACTACCGATTGGTCAGATGGATGACCCTGGCTGCTGCATTCAGTATGGACTGGAGAGGGGATAGTCGAGTAATGGGAAGGCCAAGTAATAGAGCGTTGCAGTAGTCCAGGCGGGAGTGGATCAATGCTACAGTGAGGGTTTTTGTTGTTTCCATGGTGAGAAAAGGGCGGATTCTAGAGATGTTCTTTAGGTGTAGGCGGCAAGAGTGGGCAAGAGATTGTATATGGGAGGTGAAGGAGAGATTGGTGTCAAACATAACACCCAGACAGCGAGCCTGCTGCCGGGGTGTTATTATGGTGCCGCCCACGGAGAGGGAAATGTCAGATTTAGGGAGGTTAGTAGACGGCGGGAGCAGAAGAAGTTCAGTTTTGGAGAGGTTAAGGTTATAATGGGCCCTATCTATGATGCTCAAGTGTATGATGGGCCCCATATATAATTCTCCAGTGTATAATGCTCCCCATATACTCCTCAATATTATATTGATGGGTGGAGGAGCACTTTCTGCCAAATCCACATCCCTCCACTCACGCACAAACCCTGTACCTGACCTTGTCAAGCAAGCATTTTCTCTTGCCCCCTGAGAAGCATCCTGTTATGAACTGCTACAAGCACTAAGGAAAGATGGGAACTCTGTCCCTACAATAGAACTAAGCTGGATCCCTACAATGTAACGGGGAACCTGATCCTGCGACCAGACCCGCTAAAGTCCTCAGCTAATCTGAACGAAGACCTATAGTTGCGAGGGAGGAATCCCTACAAGATCTAGGGACTGGGAGAAAAGGTGGACACCTCCTAACAGAAATTGTAGCAGGGAAAATTAAGCAGAAAACAAATTACTACGAGATCCTAAGATTAAGCAAAACTGATAGAGTAAGGCACCTAAGCACCCGGCTAGCTTAGAGTAGATAATACAATGAAGTCCAGCAAAGCCAGAAGGGCGGAGCCAGACTAAATAGGGAAAAAAGGTCATGTGACCAGCAAACTGAAACAAAATCTAACAAGAGGGTTCTAACAGTACCCTCCCTTCTAAGAGGATCCTCCGGATCCCCTAGGACTTAGGCTTATCCGGAAACCTCTTGTGAAACGCTCTGACAAGTCTAGACGCGGAAACATCATCCGCCCTCACCCATGAGTTATCCTCGGGTCCATAACCCTTCCAAGCGATGAGGTACTGCAAACTCCCTCTATACCGTCTAGAATTTAGGATGCGGGAAATCTCATATTGCCCGTCCTCCACCACCAGGGGAACAGTTGCCGAGACGTCTCCATCTGAGACCTCAGCTTTTTTCAAGAGAGAAACATGAAACACCGGATTAATCTTCCAGGAGGTGGGAAGCTCCAACTTAACAGCAGATTGGTTAATAACCTGAAGCACCTTAAAGGGCCCTACAAACTTGGGACCCAATTTCTTAGACGGAATCCTCAAGCGCAGATTCTTAGAGGACAACCAGACCATGTCACCAATAGCAAACAAAACCTCTTGTCGTTTTCTATCAAAATACACTTTGGATCTTTTGTTAGCCTCCTGAAGATTACCACGCACATCAGTCCAAACTCTCTCCAACACACCAGAAAAATTCTCCTCTACAGGTACAGCCGATCCCAACTTGGAAAATGACCCAAAAGACGGATGTCTCCCAGTACAACAAAAAAAAGGCGAACAACCAGCAGAAGCGGATGTATGATTGTTAAGAGCAAACTCAGCAATTGTTAAGAGAAACTCAGACCACCCCTCTTGATTATCAGTCACAAAACAACGCAAGAACTGCTCAACATTCTGGTTTTTCCTTTCTGTCTGGCCATTAGACTCAGGATGATATCCGGATGAAAACGACAAATGAACTCCCAACCTGTCACAAAAGGCGCGCCAAAAACGAGCCACAAACTCAGATCCCCTATCAGAAACAATGTCAGTAGGAACACCATGTAGTCTGACTATTTCCTTGACAAAGGCCTTAGCGAGAGTCTTAGCGCAGGGCAATTTGATGAAAGGAACCAAGTGACACATCTTGCTAAAACGGTCCACGACCACCCAGATGACAGTGAAACCCTCAGAGGGGGGAAGGTCAGTAATAAAGTCCATAGCCAAATGTGTCCAAGGTGCACTAGGGACCTCCAGAGGGCAAAGCAACCCTGCAGCAGGAGTATGAGAAGACTTAGATCTAGCACACACAGTGCATTGACGCACCCACTTAATGACTTCCTTCTGCCATCCAGGCCACCAAAAACTGCGACCCACAAGTCTCTTGGTCTCAGAGATTCCAGGATGACCTGCCAACCGAGAGTCATGACATTCAACAAACAAATCTCTCAGGAATAGTCAAATTAAATAAACGACTTTTAGGAAGAGTCACTCCAGGGACAAATTCAATTGCACAATCATATTCTCTATGAGGAGGCAATACCTGCGATTCTTTATCAGAAAAAACTTTCCAAAAATCCTGAATAGGTACAGGTAACTCCCCCTTAACTACAGCAGCAATACGCCCGTTACAACACTTGTCATAACACTTAGGACTCCAGGACTTAATTTCATTGGTAGACCAATCCAGTACCGGATTGTGCAATTTTAATCAGGGTAACCCCAAAATCACCGGAGAAGGTAAATTATTCAAAACTACCAAATCCAAATTCTCTTGATGAACACGATTAATAGTAAGAGGAAATTCACAGATATGGTGAGTAACATTTTTCAAGGGAGAGCCATCCACAGACACCACATTAATAGGAGAAGACAGAAGTTTGGGTTTTAATTTTAGTTTTTCCAAAAATTTCCCATCAATCACATTGAGAGTTGAACCACAATCCACAAATACCCGAAACTCCATTAATTCCTTCTCACCAGCAGTGGTAGCAGAAAGAAAGACACCTTTATTGTTTAAACAAGCTATGCGGGTGACACTGACCTCATTTTTTTTTCTCTTTATTCATTTGAAGCGCACAGTTCTTAATGAAATGCTCAGATTTACCACAGTAGTAACACAAACCTTGAGCAAATCTGCGTTCTTTTTCCCAAGAGTGAGGTGCCATTGCTCCAATTTCCATCGGCTCTGCAATGTCAGTACATTCCTTCTCCAAACCTGAAGCTGACAAAGCAGACTTACTCTCATTAACCCTTGCACGCAGTCTCCTATCCACCCGTATGGCCAATTGCATAGCCTCTTGCAAGTTACCAGGTATAGGATAAGCAATCAGCAAATCTTTAACCCTTTCACTTAATCCTGCAAGAAATAAACTTTTCAAAGCTGAATCGTTCCAGCCCACCTGGGTGGACCACCTACGGAAGTGAGTACAATATTTTTCCACATTACCCGATCCCTGTCTCAAACGTCTCAACTCTGTCTCAGCTGATGAAACACGATCCGGATCATCATACAACAACCCCAAAGCAGAAAAAAAACCATCCACTGATCCAAAGCATGGATCACTAGGCTGCAGAGAAAAGGCCCAGTCCTGAGGTTCTTTGCGCAAAAGTGACATTATAAACCCTATGCGCTGTGATTCATCACCAGAGGATCTGGGTCTCAAACGAAAATACAACAAGCAAGCATTTTTAAAAGAAAAAAAATCTTGTAGTTCACCAAAAAATAAATCAGGCAAACGTACCTTTGGCTCCACGAAATGTGCTCCAGAACAACTACTCACGTGTTGCTGGATTTCAGCCACCTCCAGAGAGAGACCCTGCAGGCGTTCAGCCAAATCCCGAACCGACACCATGATGAAAACAGAAAATCTTTCCTTAGAGATTTTTTTTTTTTTTTTATTTCTTGGCTGGACTTACTGTTATGAACTGCTACAAGCACTAAGGAAAGATGGGAACTCTGTCCCTACAATAGAACTAAGCTGGATCCCTACAATGTAACGGAAAACCTGATCCTGCGACCAGACCCGCTAAAGTCCTCAGCTAGTCTGAACGAAGACCTATAGTTGCGAGGGAGGAATCCCTACAAGATCTAGGGACTGGGAGAAAAGGTGGACACCTCCTAACAGAAATTGTAGCAGGGAAAATTAAGCAGAAAACAAATTACTACGAGATCCTAAGATTAAGCAAAACGGACAGAGTAAGGCACCTAAGCACCCGGCTAGCTTAGAGTAGATAATACAATGAAGTCCAGCAAAGCCAGAAGGGCGGAGCCAGACTAAATAGGGAAAAAAGGTCATGTGACCAGCAAACTGAAACAAAATCTAACAAGAGGGTTCTAACACATCCTCCTCCCCAAAATAATCACCCCCCTCATCCTCCTCCTTCTCTTCCTCTTCTTCCTCCACCTCGTCCAGGACAGTTCCCTGAGCAGACAATGCCTGACTGTCATCAAGGCTTCCCTCCTCCTCCACCGCTGCAGACGCTTGATCCTTAATGTGCATCAAAGTTTGCATGAACAGATGCATAAGTGGGATGCTCATGCTTATGATGGCATCATCTGCGCTTACCAGCTGTGTGCACTCCTCAAAACACTGAAGGACTTTACAGAGGTCTTTCAGCTTTGACCACTGCACACCCGACATCTCGATGTCTGCCCTCAAACTGCCTGCCCGTGTATCCTCCCACAAATGCATTACAGCCTGCCTCTGTTCGCACAGCCTCTCAACCATGTGCATGGTGGAGTTCCACCTTGTTGCAACGTCTATGATTAGGCAGTGCTTGGGGAGGTGGAGCGATCGCTGCAGCCTCTGCATACGACTGGAGTCTACGGGCAAGCGACTGATGTGCGAGCACAGTCTAAGCACCTTATGGAGCAAAGCTGGTAACTCTGGATAATTATTTATGGAGCACTGCACCACTAGGTTCAAGGTGTGAGCCAGGCAAGGTATGTGTCTGAGTTTTGCCAGGGCTATGACCGCCACAAAATTACGGCCGTTATCACTGACTACCTTGCCTGGCTCAAGATTTAGACTGCCCAGCCATTACTCAGTTTCTCACTACAAGTAGTCGGCCAGTACCTCCGCGGTGTGTCTGTTGTCGCCCAAAGACATCATCTTTAAAAAAGCCTGCTGACGCTTACCACTAGCTGTTCGATAGTGTGACACCTCATTTGCAACACTGTCAGCTGCGGACGGAGTGCTCGTGCGACTGCGCTCTGTCGATGAGCTTTCGCTTCTGGAGGAGAGGAGGGTCGAACGCCTACAGCCAACTGTTGGCTATACTGTGGGCTAGGCAGCAGTGTCCCACCGCCACTGTCTCCTGTGGACCCTGCAGCCACCACATTCACCCAGGGCGCAGTGATGGACATGTAACGGCCCTGGCCATTCCTACTGGCTCATGCATCTGTTGTGAGGTGCCCCTTTCCACTCACTGAATGTTTGAGTGCATAGACAATGCAGTCTTCACATGCAGGTGGAGGGCAGGGATGGCTTTTCTAGAAAAGAAGTGACAACTGGCATGGGACAGCGTAGGCTATGAGCTCTCGGAACGCTGCGCTTTCAGCCAAACGGGAGGGCATCATCTCTAATGAGATCAGTTTGGCAATTTAGGCGTTCAAAGCTAGTGAGGTTTTGTAGTCCGTCCACGCTTGCAAGTGCATGGTGTTTACATGTCTAAGCATGCAACTGATATTCAAATGTCCGAGATTTTTCCCTCGGCTAAAGGTCCTTCCGCACTTCTTACAGATAACCTTAGCCTCATCAATAGGATTTTGGTCAAAAAAGTGCCACACTGCACTCTTCCTACTATGGGAAAACTTTTCAGGGCTTGCACGCTGTGCTAATTTGACCATCTGGCCAAGCTGTCCTGCAACTCTTTTTGTTTTTTTTTAACCCATTTTTGGACTGCTACGGGCCTGCCAGATAACCGCAGTTGCGATGTCGATGCCTGCTGCAGATCCTCCTCCTCTTCGGAGCTAATGCCAGCCGCACCCTGTTTCCCGAATGCATGCCAACTAGGGTCAACAACTGGGTCATCCATCACCTCCTCTTCAATTTTATCTGCACCTTCCTCTGTGTCACCGTGTAAGTTGGTATAGTATGCAGGAAGGGGCACCTGAGTTTCATCAGGGTCAGAATCTGGCTCAGTAGACTGCGAAGGCAATGCAGTGCTGTAGGTGAATGTACCAGCAGAATCATATAGCACTGTCTGTGCATCAGTGCACTCCATGTCATATTCATTTTGGACTCGGGAATTCAGTAATTCACTTGATAAATTAGGCATGGTATGTGAAAAGAGCTCCAGGGAGTAATTTGAAGTGTGGCCTGCCGCATCCTTCACTTTTGGTGGGGGTGAAGGACACAAGGAAAGGTGTTGTTCCTGACCAGGAGCCTGCACTGACGACTCAGTGCTTGCAGTTTTTGAAACTTCAGAAGAGGAGGTGATAGAGCTGGAGGCTGTTTTGGCAACGTAAGCCAAAACCTGTTTCAGATACTCCGGCTTTAAAAGCGGTTTACCTACTCCCACAAAAGGGAGCCTTCCAGGCCTTATGGAGCCAGATGATGATGCAGGCTCAACGCCTCCTGCCTCAGGTGCTATTTTAGCACTACCAGCAGATGCACCACCACCACCATCAGTACCAGCTGGCCCCCCACACCCACGTCCGCGGCCTCTTCCACCATACTTCCTCATGTTTGGGAAAATGTAACAAAAATACCAGCAGATATATGGTACTGTATGAGGAGCGTACAGCTGTATACGGTGTGGGGAAAAATTTAAATCTCCATATATATTTCCGGAGTCAGACACAGACGTTCACTCAGTATGGATACCAGCAGATATACGGTACTGTATGAGGAGCGTACAGCTGTATACGGTGTAGGGGAAAATTTAAATCTCCGTATTTATTTCCGGAGTCACACACAGACCCTCTCACAGTATGGATTTGACCGTAATACCAGCAGATATACGGTACTGTATGAGGAGCATACAGCTGTATACGGTCAGCGATCTCTTTAACGACTTTGGCGGTCGTTAGGATCTATTAGCATGTACTGAGCTCTTCTGATTCATAGGAATTTCCAGCATCGCTCCTGCTCTCTGCGTCCTGCTAGCCTGCTTTGCAACTTCTGCGATCCTCTCTGTGACGCAAAAGAGAACTTACAGGTATTGCGATACACTCTGTGACGCTAAAAACAGTCATATGCGTCACAAATGAGGTCGCTCGTCGTTCGCAAAAGGTGCCAAACACAGCGATATAGGCTCACCAGCGGGATGCCAACGATCAAAAAACGGTCCAGAACGCTAGTGAACGATCAGCGACATCACAGCAGGGGCCACATCGTTGCTACATGCCACACACAACGAGGTCGCTAACGAGATCGCTAAATAGTGACGTTTTAGTGATCTCGTTAGCGATTTCGTTAGCGATCTCGTTTAGTGTGGCATACCTGCTGATGAGTTGTTTATGAGATCTCCTGTTTGGCAGCTACTAGCGACCTAAAAGAGATCACACCAACGATCTCGTTAGCTTGCGTCGTTATCGAGATCGCTAACGAGATCGCTAAGTGTGGCAGTACCTTTACTCTCTCCCTACTGATAAACAGCAACCTCTCCCTACTGTTAAGATCGGCAGAAGTAAAATGGCAGTCGGCGGTAAGGGCTTTTATAGACACTATGATGCCCCCAAAGCAAGCCAATCACTGCAATGCCCTTTTCTACGATGGTGGTGAATGCTTCAAATGTCATCTTGTTGCCCACAGTGTACATCCTTTCTCTTTGGTTGAAAAAAGGCACCAGCAAGCATTCTGGGAAATACGACTTTGGCGCTCGTTTTGACAACCGCATGGCCGACTTCACGCTATGGTTGGGTTTCGGTTGACGAAACTCGACTTTGGCTAAAGTCGGCAACTTTTGAATCTGACTGACCTGTTTCGCTCAACTCTAGTAGTGATACTATCTGTGATGTTCTTGTAGAGTGTGAATTTTGTATCTTTAAAGCAAGCCACTGAATCTGACTCATGATGAATGGACCACTCCATGATATTGTTCCCTTTTGGATTATATGAGCTTATACAGAATGATAGTGATGTATAATCTATGGGCATTTTCTCCCTGTATCTTCTAAGTATTATTGTAGCCGTTTATATCAAAGTATTGGCACAATTTATATTTCTTCTCCAGATACTTGAACCTCTATTACTATCATTTTTTTCTGTTTTCATAGCCATTTCCGCCTCCTATTCTTCAACTCTGTTTTAATAGCCACCTCTCCTTGCTCAGTGCACAAATTTGTGTAGCACTGAGCATATACAGTACAGACCAAAAGTTTGGACACACCATCTCATTTAAAGATTTTTCAGTATTTTCATGACTATGAAAATTGTACATTTACACTGAAGGCATCAAAACTATGAATTAACACATGTGGAATTATATACTTAACAAAAAAGTGTGAAACAGCTGAAAATATGTCTTATATTCTAGGTTCTTCAAAGTAGCCACCTTTTGCTTTGATTACTGCTTTGCATACTCTTGGCATTCTCTTGATGAGCTTCAAGAGGTAGTCACCGGAAATGGTCTTCCAACAATCTTGAAGGAGTTCCCAGAGATGCTTAGCACTTGTTGGCCCTTTTGCCTTCACTCTGCGGTCCAGCTCACCCCAAATCATCTCGATTGGGTTCAGGTCTGGTGACTGTGGAGGCCAGGTCATCTGGCGTAGCACTCCCATCACTCTCCTTCTTGGTAAAATAGCCCTTACACAGCCTGGAGGTGTGTTTGGGGTCATTGTCCTGTTGAAAAATAAATGATGGTCCAACTAAACGCAAACCGGATGGAATAGCATGCCGCTGAAAGATGCTGTGGTAGCCATGCTGTTTCAGTATGCCTTCAATTTTGAATAAATCCCCAACAGTGTCACCAGCAAAGCACCCCTACACCATTACACCTCATCCTCCATGCTTCAAGGTTGGAACCAGGCATGTAGAGTCCAGTCGTTCACCTTTTCTGCGTCACACAAAGACACGGTGGTTGGAACCAAAGATCCCAAATTTGGACTCATCAGACCAAAGCACAGATTTCCACTGGTCTAATGTCCATTCCTTGTGTTCTTTAGCCCAAACAAGTCTCTTCTGCTTGTTGCCTGTCCTTATCAGTGGTTTCTTAGCCGCTATTTTACCATTAAGGCCTGCTGCACAAAGTCTCCTCTTAACAGTTGTTGTAAAGATGTGTCTGCTGCTACAACTCTGTGTGGCATTGACCTGTTCTCTAATCTGAGCTGCTGTAAACCTGCGATTTCTGAGGCTGGTGACTTGGATAAACTTATCCTCAGAAGCAGAGGTGACTCTTGGTCTTCCTTTCCTGGGGCGGTCCTCATGTGAGCCAGTTTCTTTGTAGCGCTTGATGGTTTTTGCAACTGCACTTGGGGACACTTTCAAAGTTTTCCCAATTTTTCGGACTGTCTGACCTTCATTTCTTAAAGTAATGATGGCCACTTGTTTTTCTGTACTTAGCTGCTTTTTTCTTGCCATAATACAAATTCTAACAGTCTATTCAGTAGGACTATCAGCTGTGTATCCACCAGACTTCTGCACAACACAACTGATGGTCCTATCCACTTTTATAAGGCCAGAAATCCCACTTATTAAACCTGACAGGGCACACCTGTGAAGTGAAAACCATTTCCGGTGACTACCTCTTGAAACTCATCAAGAGAATGCCAAGAGTGTGCAAAGCAGTCATCAAAGCAAAAGGTGGCTACTTTGAAGAACCTAGAATATAAGACATAATTTCAATTGTTACACACTTTTTTGTTAAGTATATAATTCCACATGTGTTAATTCATAGTTTTGATGCCTTCAGTGTGAATTTACAATTTTCATAGTCATGAAAATATAGAAAAATCTTTAAATGAGAAGGTGTGTCCAAACTTTTGGTCTGTACTGTATATATATATATATATATATATATATATATATATCCTTTCAAGAGAGAGGGTCAGAAAAATTAATTACTTTTTATTTTCGTACTGCAGGGATGCCTATCTTTAGTCCCATGGTGTTCAATTCTGCAGTCCGATGGCCAATGAAAGACAGGGATAGATATATAAATCTATCTAGATCGCTCTCCTGTTGTCTCTGATTAGCTTGTAATAGAAAAGCATCTAGAATAAAAAGTCTATCTGCAAGATATTTAAGCTTGAAATTGAAATATCTCATATTTTATACATACATCCTTTTCTGTCTCACCCTTTTAGGATCTGTTCCTCACACCCCTGCCACATATAGGGGCCTATAGGGCTAGCAGGGTGAGCAGCCGATGAGCAGGAACGCCATTGCGCAGGTCAAAGGGTGACAACCTCCGCTGTCAGGCAGGGAGAAGTAGGCTTTATGCAGGGTCAGGCACCCCCTGGTGGTGTTTTATTCTCCTAAATTGTGGTGTTGGCGTAGGATTCACGTTGTACTATTCTGCATTTTAACAAATTGAAAAAATATTATGTTTTATTTTTTAATATAAGAGTTTACGGTGATCTAAAAATGATAAAAACACACAAAAAACACATTGTAAACTTTAGTAATATATGTGTAAATTGGATATGCTGTGAGAGAATGCCTAACGAACAGAGACCCTCCAGGACTACTCGATCATCTAGAAGGCCGCTCTGACTGGAGTATTGAAGTGTGGAGAGCATGGCAATTACATATTTAGTAGACATTGTGTCTAAACAGGTCGTTTTCCCAAAATGTGCTGTATAGTGGCAATTTGTGATGGTGGGCAAATAGCTTTGCAATATTATTTTATTATTATTTCTTCCTAAATCCCATTGATTCAAATGCTAAATAATCAGTCTACAGCTCGGTACGGTTTAGGGGCTTCTGAGACCATAGAAAAATGATCGCAGCAAGAAGTAAATTGGTATGCTAGGTTGTAAGTTATAAAGGTAATCCTGGAGCGGGAAAAAAAATCCAAATACTTTTTAACATCATTTAGCACCAACCCATATCAAATCACTGTAAAGGATGTTCCTGAACCCTGATCGGAAGGCTGTGCTGCTTTACTCCTTTGGGATTTAGCTCCTCAATGTGCACTTGAAGGCAAGAAATCAAAGCAATCTTCTTTTTATCCTTCTCTGCTTGTTTTCCCCCCACAATCAACTATACAACGCTGAGACTAACTGTCCTGAGAACTGAGAACATAAGTGCACGGAACCAGAATTAGTAGTGGCACCAGTAGTTTGCCACCTTGCCTCTGCTTCTTGTTGGTGCTGGAATGCATGCAATCGTCTGATCGCAAGACGCTTGCAATGTTACTCTCTTCAAAGGTATTACTAAAAACATCACTAGAAAATATATAGAAATCTGGCACTTCAGACTAAAGTAAATCAAGAAAAATTCTATTACATATGGTCCATCTTGGTGTGTCAACGTAACGTTTTGGTCAGAATGACCTTTATCATACAAACACCTACTGTAGGCGTGAAGGACTGCCTGTAAGGAAAATAGTGCAAGGAAAGAGGGCGACTACCACTGTCTCCTTCCTGGTAGACCTCCACACTTATATGTTTGTTTGATAAAGGTTGTTCAAAACATTACGCTAACACACTAAGATGAACCATATGTAATAAAATTTGTCTTCATTTACTTTATAATGCAGAGCCAGATTACTATATATTTTCTATTACTTTGGCTTTGGACCCTATCAGAGCTCCCGAAAAGGAAATTAGGAGTGTCATATTTTCTACTACATAAAATGTGTCACTGATACTCCAATATCTATAAATCCCAGAAATAAAAAATTCAATGAATAAAGGATTAAATATCCATAAAATTTAACTTTTTTACTGCCACATATAGGGAAGACACATGTAATTCATATCCTCTTCTCTTTCTTCATAGGATATAACTAATCTCAATTAACAAAATACATTTAATTTTACAAATTTATTTTATAAATTTTTGTGAATTTCTGTTCACAGAAAACTCTTAACATGATGTGAACAAAGCCACATCTTATAGGATGTGTGATCATATAGGAAATACTGTAATCTTGTTTTTTTAGCTACATAAATAATAAATCCCCTCATCTACACGGACAAGGTACACCCCTGACAGTTATTCTTAGATTAGGTTATTTTAAGCGATAAAATTAAAGAGAAGAATGCACGCAAAAACATTATAATTAGAAGTTATCAATATGAATAAACGCCTTTCATCTCATCCCCTGGATGAGTTGAAATCATCTTCTGCCTCTACATCGATAAATGATATATATGTGCTGGAACAACCAAATACAAAAATGTTTTATTTTTTTAAAATGATCATTAAAGTTGTTATCCAGGCATACAATTTCCTTTGGATAGGTTATCAATATCAGATTGATGGGGCTCTGATGCTGGAATTAATAACAGTTGATCAGTGGAAGTGTTGGACGTTGGACCACTACAGATTCAATATTGATTGCCTATCTTAAGCAAAGGTCATCAATATTTTATGTCCTGAAAATTCCTTGCACAGTCCATCAAAATCTTTGATCAATGTGGGCAATCAATAAAAGGATAGTGTATGACAAATTGACAATACTTACCATTGTCTTTGGTCAGCATCACAGTTACAGTGGAATCTGCCATCAGTGCAGTTCCTATCAATTCCACATGAACATTTCTGAATGCCAGGTCCAGAATCTCCCAATAAAAATGTTTTTCATTGCCTTTCCCAACCCACCATGTGTAAGGATTTCCATCTGGAAAGATAAAAAAAGATTACATATTAACGGCGATTTACAGAAATGGGAGTAAAAATTCATAATTAGACAAGAAAACAAATACATTACACCAGTTTAACATCTCACATTGAACTGACAAGTAACATTAGAGGAAATTATTTATTTTGGTAAGCCATGACTGTACATATGGACAGGGTCGGATTGACTGATCAGAGTATTTAAGGATCTTTTGTAGGGCCATAACTCTGACACAACATTGAGCTCAAAAAGTTCAGAAGTAGACCACTCAACTTGGAGCCAATCACCTGACAGTTACTGACTGGGCTCTTATTGGGAAAGTATATAGTACTCAGCATAAATGAGTACACCCCCTTTGAAAAGTAGAATTTTCATCAGTACCTCATTGAACAAAAGAACAATTTCCAAAACTTTGACAATTTCCGAAACTTTGACAAGACTGAGTCTCATAGAACATTTTTAATCCACAACATGAAATTAAGGCTAATAATATCACTTTCATTACAAAATTTTCAGTTTTACTCAAATTAGTCGATGCAAGAATGAATACACCACACACAAAAAACTACTACATTTAGTATTTTGTATGACCTTCATGATTTTTAAGAAAAGCATCAATTCTGGGCATGGGATGAACAAGCTGGTAACATATTGCAACATACATCTTTTTCTGTTCTTCAAGAATAACCTGTTTTAGAGCTTGGATGCTAGATGGAGAGTTATGATCAACTAGTCTCTTCATAATTCCTGCTTAGAGTTCGATTAGGTTCAGATCAGGAGACATACGTTGCTACTGAATGACTTTCAACCTTTTCATCTTCAGAAATGCAACAAATCTGTGTTTTGGATTATTGTCATTTTAGAAAGTGCACATGTACTAAGGGCAAAGAGTGATGGGATCATCTTCTATTTCAAGATAGAGCAGGACATCTGTGACTCATGCACAAAAAAAAACTACCTCCACTATGTTTCACATAAAAATGGGGGCAGAATGAGTGCTGCTGGTGTCAGGGAGCTACATTTCATTTATGGTATCATTAATTCACAGATATGCTGCTCCATCTTCAAAAGAAGATGCTACCATGACTCTGCGCCCTTGGTAAACATGCACTTTCCCAATATGAAAATGATCCAAAACACGCACCTTTTGCATTTTTGAAGAACAGGGTGAAAGTGATTCAGTGGACAAGTGTCTCCTGATCTGAACCCAGCCAAAACACCTATGGGAAATTCTTAAAAAACAAGTTGAGCATCACTTTGCATTCAGTATTCTGTGCTTTCCAGTGTCCATTATCCAAGAAGTATCGTTTCTCTTTGCGGAGATCGACATGCTAAGCATGCGGAGATGAGGAGACTTAAAGCCGCAATGCTCCTCTGGGAAATATGCTAATTATGCAAATTGTCTCTTCAGAGAGGAAGAGAGCTAGAACTCTAGTGCCACTAGAGTTCTAGCTCTCTTCCTCTCTGAAGAGACAATTTGCATAATTTCCAGTGTCCAGGCACTAAAAGAGGTTGTTCTTGAATAATGGACAAAGATAGATGTTGCAGTATGTCACCAACTTGTTCAGTGCATGGCTAGAAGACTTGATGTCATTGTTTCTGATGTGGGGTATATTAATTATTGCATCAACAAATTTGAGTAACTCTAAAGATTTTGTAATGAAAGTTATATTATTACTCTTACTTTCATGTTATGGGTTAAAAAAAGATGTTCTATGAAATTTAATCTTGTCAAAAGTTTGGAAATTCTTCTTGACTTCAGTTAGATATTAATTAAAATCTTACTTTTCAAAGGGGTGTACTCATGTATGCTTAGCATTGTGTGTATATAAATATATGTATATATACACTATGAATACAGTTGGTGAAATAAGTATTGAACACATCACCATTTTTCTAAGTAACTATATTTCTAAAGTTGCTATTGACATAAAATTCTCACCAGATAACAACCCATCCAATCCACACAGCCAAAATAATTATACCATAGATGTCCATAAATTCAGTTATGTGTAATAAAGATAAATGACACAGGGATAAAGTATTGAACACACTTACTGAAATTTAATCAATACTTCACACAAAAGCCTTTGTTGGTGATGTCAGTTTCAAGATGCCCCCTGTATGAAGAAACTAGTTGCATGCATTGCACAGGTGTGATTTTGGCTTATTCTTCTACTCTACAAGTCCTGAAGATCCCGTGGGCTCCTTCCATGAACTCTGAGCTTTGGTTCCTTCCATAATTTTTCTACTGCAGTTAGGTCAGGGGATTGGCTGGATCATTCTAGCAGCTTTATTTTCTTCCTCTAAAACCAATTGAGAGGTTGCTTAGCTGTGTGTTTGGGATCATTGTCTTTCTGAAATGTTCACTCATTCTATTTTCATCATCCTGGTAGATGGCAGCAGATTTTATCAAGAACGTCTCGGTACATTTTTCCATTTATCCTTTCTTCAGTTTTATGAAGTTTGCCAGTGCTGTATGCTGAAAAACAGCCCACACCATAATGTTCCACCTCCAAATTTCACTGTTCGCACTATGTTTTTGGAGTAAGATGCAGTGCCTCCAAACATGTTGTGCGTTATGGCATTTGAAGAGTTCAATTTTGTTCTCATCTGACAACACTATTATCCCATTTGAACATGCTTTTTGTTCAGCAATGGAGTCTTGTATAGTGAGCGTGCATACAGGCAATGGATGATGAGTGCATTGAAACAATTGTACCTGCAATACTGCACTTTCCCTCCTGCACTTAGCACCTTACATAATGTGAGTGATTCTCTCGAGGTGTCATTAGATCCAGTGGATATATAAGCATTATTGCTATTCTAGTTGCAGATAAGAATTAGTGCATGAGACTGTTACCATTGTCCATCTTGTCATCACTGTGTACCGATCATTTGTACATATACTTTTTGCTATACACTTTGCTTCAATAAGGTTGCGAAAATCTTGAAACAGCCCACAGGTTTTACCCATCATATGATGTTTCTTGTGTGGCATCTTGGTAATGAGACACCTTTTTATAGGCCTTCAGATGAACCTGCTGATTTTAGTTTTGACTAAGTGGCGGGATTGCTTTCTAATATCTAATTGATTTCAGTTGGTGTCTTGACTTTGTATGACTTCCTCATGTGTTCAATACTTTTCCTCTTTGTCAGTTCTCATTATTACACATAACTTAATTTATGTACATCTATAGTTTGATTTATTTGCCTGTGTGGATTAAATGGGTTGTTACCGACATCTGGTGAGAATTTCATGTCAATAGCACCTTTAGAAATATAATTATTTAAAAAATTAGTGACGTGTTTAACACTTGTTTCACCCACTTGTATATACATATATCTTAAATGTAAGGTCTTTGCAGTGTAGTCAGATTGTAGTACACATCAGCCAAGGTTAAAGTATGTAGAGTATACTATATAAATCTTCTGCGAGTAACTAATTTTCATTTTACTCCTGTCTAATAAAGTGTTCTTAAGTATGCATATTGCTTGCTTTTAAAGTTCTCTTGGCTTTTCATTGATTCAGAGGTATAACAATAGAGATAAATGACTAAAACAAATTTCTGGCATCAATAAATGCTTTAAAGGAATTACGTTTTTGCAGGCAATGACTTAAAGGGAACCTTTCATCATTATCATGCTGCCCTAAACAAGAGCAGTATAAAATAGTGACAAGCTCCATCATTGCAGTAAGAGATATTCTACTTTTAAATGCTGCCACTCTTCATAGAAAACACAATTTGATCCAGGCTGGTAAGGTATCAGGTGACTTCTAATTTGGCTTCTTCCGACTAGCTCGGTTTGGTTAACAAGTCTTTCCCTAATAAAAATTTAGTTCACGGCTAAGATGTAGCCTAATGCTATTTCATGCTGTAGCTGTGTCTCATGATCCAAGTCACTAATGCACCTCTTCAGTAGTGATCAAGTTTCAGTCAATGACCGTCAATGTGAGTTGAGCAAAAAAATTGAAGAACCTCGGTAAGCAGCCATATCGGTACTCCGTGGACCAGAGAACCTCCATCCCTGGGGCCTCTTTTGATTAGTGGGCCCGGAAAGTGGGAAGAAATTTGCAAGGGTCAGATCCAGCAGTGACTAGAGAGGGTGCAAATCGATTCACAGAACCCAGTCCAGCAGTTACACCATTAATCTATGGGAGATTTACAAAATGCAGTCTGTCTGTTATCATCCATGGCTCTTCTTTGGATTAGCCATAGTATCTGAATTGTGTTGCAATGATGATGTTACTGTAAAAGTCAGAAGGCCGGTAAAACCTAGGATTTACCGATCAATCTGGACATTTACCGAGGCTGATGTTACTGTAAAAGTCAGAAGGCCGGTAAAACCTAGGATTTACTAGTCAATCTGGACATTTACCGAGGCCGTCGGTAAAAGCTCAAAATGAAAAGTAAAATTGGACTTTTACAGGTGAAGTCTTGGCAAATGTTAACATTTACCGTCGAGCGTGGTAAAAGTCAGAAATATCAGGTTTGAAGATGGAACATCTGACTTTAACCAAGCGCAGTTGGTAAATGTGCACATTTACCACGGCTTCTTGGTAATGTAGCTGAGAAGGGTGTAATAAAAAGTGTAAGCCACCGCGGGAAAGGTGTCTGATTAGGCAGATACGGCGAGGAAATGGAGGACACAGTGTTCAAAGTTTTTATAAATGTAATAAGAGTAAATGGGGAAAATATGGTAATAACAATGAACAAAATCTGCTACCCTGTAAGGTATCTGCTACCCTGTAACGTATGTACGTTCTATATATACAGATTACCCACACCTAACATTGGACAGAACATCAGAATCAGAATTCCAGACGTTGACCGTTCAAAAATGGACCCTAAGTCGATCATTGTGATTATTATAAAAAAAGAAGATGACTTCTACCAAGTGGGGAATACTGCTGGGATCCTAAATGCATTATATTATCGCAATCAGTTCACCATCTGTCAGGATTCCAGGATGTGAAAAAAATTCAGATCAGCCTTCGCACGGCGGTTTACCAACAATCGTTGCTGGGAGGTCAGGGATTAAAGAAATGCAACTGTTTAAAGAAGTGCCTAAACAAAAAATGTGTTTGTAGGCTGGCAAAAATGAAGTGCCATTCAAAGTGTCACAATTCCCAACCGTGTTGCAACAAATAGGTCCTCTTTTGTGTTTGTTGTATGTCTTTTTCATTGAGATGAAAAATTAAGTGCAATTTAACGGGTCACAATTAGAGTTGAGTGGATAGCCGGATATTCGTCTATCCGTACGGATAAGATCGAGATCAGAGTGGATCCGGATCCTTTCCGTGTTCATTATAAGTCTAAGGGACAACTATCCATGTGCAGGGACATCCCTCCTGCGTCACCAGTGATGCGGGGGAGACTCCCTGCACGCCGGTGGGCATCCCTGCCCTCACCAGTGATGGTGGGGACTCGGCCGGGGCATACCTGAGCGAGGAGATCCTCGCTGCGTCACTGCAGTAGGAACTCCCCGCCCAATAGGGTCATCCCGCCCTCTGGCCGGACCCCCCTACTCCGCCACTTAAAGATCACTACTTACCGGAGGCTACCAGAGGCTTCCCAGGTCTTGTCGGCCGGCCGCATCCTCCTTCTTCTGGGTCACATGACTGCATACGTCACCACGAAAGTGACAGGTGCATAAGTCATGTGACACGAGTTGTGTGACGTATGCAGTCATGTGACTCGGAAGGAGAACGCGGACGACGAGACCTGGGAAACCTCCGGTAAGTAGCAATTTAGCTTTATACCTGTCTGCCCTGCACACTCGCACCATCCATGCCTTCCAATGATGCATGAAACATGCATTATCTGAGGGCACGGATATATCCGACAGATATCGGGAATATCCGTATCCGTACAGCCCGTTATCCGCTCGGATAACGGGTCTGGACGGATCTATCCGCTTATCCCTAGTCACAATTACAGAATTACATAGTTTTGAAGTTGCGTTATTCTTGTATTTGCGTTAATTTGTCATTTTTGAGAAGTATTTTCCTACATAAATGTTTCCTATTTGAATTCAGAATAACATAGTTTTGAAGTTGCGTTATTCTTGTATTTGCGGTAATTTGTCATTTTTGAGAAGTATTTTCCTACATAAATGTTTTCTATTTGCATTTTCCTATTTGTATTTGTTCATTTGCATTTGCATTTTGAAGAATAAAAATATTTCTAACGATTAAGGCCTTCATCAGAGTCGGAAATTGCGTTTAGTTAACTTTTACTACCATCATCTGCTGGTAAGAGTCAGAATTCTGTGACTCAAAGTTACTTTTACCAACACATGCTGATAAATGTAAAGATTTACCAATTCGCCCAGGTAAAAGTCCAAAATCGTTCGTTTATATGGATTACATCTGACTTTTACCAACGCTGTTGAGAAATGTTAACATTTACCAAGACTTCACCGGTAAAAGTCCAATTTTACTTTTCATTTTGAGCTTTTACCGGCCTTGGTAAATGTCCAAATTGACCGGTAAATCCTAGGTTTAACCGGCCTTCTGACTTTTACAGTAACAATGACATTGTTCCAATGATAACATTGTGCCAGGTCAGCAAATCAAAACAGGAGCCAAAGATGCCATCAGAAAAGAGATGGTTCGCAGGTTTCCCATTGCGTTGGGCATATAATTAGGTCCAGTTAATCAATTAGCACCACGTCTAGTGGCCACGGACTACTTACATTGCCCCTGGACCAGGGTCCTGTGAGTCATTTTCCTCAATTCTACCAGCAATATCATATTAATAAAAGTTATAAAAATTGTGCTATTTCTTACATATCCAGTTGCATAAACAACCTTTTAATGTAGATAACATTAACAAAAAAATACATTTTTTTCTTACAAACTTACTAACATTGCAAGTAGTTCAATCAATTTGAAACATTTTCTCCAACATGCATTGCTTTTTTGTTTTATCATAGGTTATGCTATGCTTGATGGCTTCTCAAATTTAATTTAGAAGACCAAGGAGCATGACAATAACAATCCATTGAATCCCATCATTTTACATTTTATGCTGCTCTGGTTAGTTCCACTTAAATTATTCAACAACAGTCAGTTCAACTTGAAGTCATGCTCTAAATTATCTGTCAACTAAATATATTTAAGACTAGATTTAGTCTAGAATTATCAGCTCATTTCATTACTTCTGCCATGTCTTTTGTTCATACAAGAAAGAAAATGTTTCAGCGAGCTTTAAATGTTTACCAAATAAAATAACAGAAAGATTTAATAAAGCTTTACTTTAGCACAAAGCAACATCTACCACTAAAAAATAAAGGTTCAAGCAGCCATGTTCTTCCATATGGACTTCCATTCCTATATGGCAGCAATGTTAGAATATACTTCCGTAATACAACATACCATAGAACAATTTTATTTCATTTTTTTTCATATCATTTAAATAAATTAATGAAAATTCCTTGTGCTTTTAATTTATTCAGATGCATGCAAAGATTAGAAATAGTGTGATCCCATATCATCTATAGCTGTTTTATCAAGGATTCATACAGCTGTATATGTACAATTGCAGGATGCTTTGTAACTAAAGCCCCCGTCACACTAAGCAAGATCGCTAGCGAGATCGCTGAAGCGTCACCGATTTTGTGACGCAACAGCGACCTAGCCAGCAATCTCGCTTAGTGTGACACGCAGCGTCGACCAGCCCCCCTGCTGGGTATCGCTGATTGTTGTCGAATGGCCTGGACCATTTTTTCATCGTTGGTCTCCCGCTGGCCAGCACGCATTGCTGCGTGTGACAGTGGGAGACCAACGATCAGTGAGCTGGGAGCTGGTATCCAATGTACACATCGGGTAACTAAACGCTGCGCCGTGCATAGTTACCCGATATGTACCCTGGATACCGGCTCCCAGCTTCTGCTGTAGAGCTCTGGAGCCGGTATCCAAGGTACATATCGGGTAACTAGGCGCGGCGCAGCGCTTAGTTATCTGATGTGTACATTGGATACCAGCGTGCTCGCTGGTCCTTACCGCTGGTGAGTCTGCCTATGTGACAGCTCCCCAGTGATCAGCTAACGATGTCCCAGCGATCCCATCCACGTCATATCGTTGGTGGGATCGCTGGGACATTGAAGAGTGTGACGGGACCCTAAGAAAACTAAATCCGAAAAACAAATATTACAGTTAATTGAAGAGGTCATAGCCTAAAACACGCTGTGGTCCTGGGTTCAAATCCCATGAAGGATTGGGCAGCATGTATCAGCTGAAAGGTTAACTTTAAGGTTAAAAGACATCAATAATCTTTTAAGAGAAGCCCTAAATATAATCTGTCAGTAAGTTCAACTCCCTCTTCTCGCTCCCCAAATCACACATATAGGCATGCTAGTCTTTGAAATGTAAATCCATCTGTAAGGGTGTGATAGAGCCTGTGGTATACCTGTCCCTGAAGACAACAATCATAGTGTGAATATTGACTTAGGTTTTAGTGCGTTTTATTATATGATGTGAAATGTGTAAAATGTGATGTAAAATGCACATAGTGTTGTAGGTACTGATACAACTGAGTGGGTACTGTATTAGTAATGCCTAAGGTGACCTGGTACGCTCAGCGCAGGCGTAAGGAAACCATAGAACATAGTTTAGTGCTTAGTTAGTGATAGATAGGAACATTAGGATAGATAAGGCAGTGGTGGGCCTTATTAGTGTACAATCATAGGAATAGTACAGGATACAGTTAAATGTTTGGGACAAGCCCACCATTTGAGGGGACAATGTCAAGCAAAAAAAAGGAAGTATTTCCTAGAGAAGTTAATTAGAGAAAGTTAGAGAAAGTATGAGGTTCGTGTGAAGTTCAGATTCAAGTTGCAGTGGGCTGCAGGCACGTGGAGTATACATCATTCTGACAGCATGAAGTCACAAGATTTACTGTGGACAATCCTGTATAGTCCAAGACCTACGGCCCGAACTAGGCACTAAGGAGTGTGACTTAATCCCTTTTATACAGAGGAAACTGGCCGGGGAAATGCTGGGCAAAATGTAACAGATCTCGGGAGTGTTGTGGTGCCGAATGAGAAATCCCTGGGTTTGACAGAAAAATGTGAAAAGAAGCTCGAAATGTACTGTGCTGATGGAACTAGAACTGTAGGGTGCTGTGCCCGATACTGCATATTAGAGACTGATGCACTTGAACTGTCCAGTAACATTGTACTTTTTATAAAGAACATGGTGTACACTGATGTGTGCGTGACTAATTCTGGACATAAGGACGTGGATGCAGCTGAGGCCTCCAGCTTGCAAGTGAGTTCAATGCACTGTACAGTCATGGCCAAAAGTTTTGAGAATGACACAAATATTATATTTTCACATGATCTGCTGCCCTCTGGTTTTTATGTGTGTTTGACAGATGTTTTTATCACAGACAGAAATATAATTGCAAACATATGAGTAACAAAAGCTTATATTGACAGTTAGAATGAGTTAATGCAGCAAGTCAATATTTGCAGTGTTGACCCTTCTTCTTCAGACCTCTGCAATTCTCCCTGGTATGCTCTCAATCAACTTCTGAACCAAATCCTGACTGATAGCAGTCCATTCTTGCACAATCAATGCTTTCATTTTGTCAGAATTTTTAGGTTTTTGTTTGTCCACCCGTCTCTTGATGATTGACCACAAGTTCTCAATGGGATGAAGATCTGGGGAGTTTCCAGGCCATGGACCCAAAATCTCTATGTTTTGTTCCCTGAGCCATTTAGTTATCACCTTTGCTTTATGGCAAGGTGCTCCATCATGCTGGAAAAGGCATTGTTGATCGCCAAACTGCTCTTGGAGGGTTGGGAGAAGTTGCTCTTGGAGTACATTCTGGTACCATTCTTTATTCATGGCTTTGTTTTTAGGCAAGACTGTGAGAGAGCCGATTCCCTTGGCTGAGAAGCAACCCCACACATGAATGGTTTCAGGATGCTTAACAGTTGGAATGAGACAAGACTGGTGGTAGCGCTCACCTTGTCTTCTGCCTGCTGCCATTCTTGAGCAAGCTCTGCACTGCTGGTAGCCCGATCCCGCAGCTGAAACACTTTTAAGAGACAGTCATGGCGCTTGCTGGTCTTTCTTGGGCACCATGGAGCCTTTTTGGCAACAATGGAACCTCTCTCCTTGAAGTTCTTGATGATGCGATAGATTGTTGACTGAGGTGCAATCTTTCTAGCTGCGATACTCTTCCCTGTTAGGCCATTTTTGTGTATTGCAATGATGCTTGCACGTGTTTCTTTAGAGATAACCATGGTTAACAGAAGAGAAACAATGATGCCAAGCACCAGCCTCCTTTCAAAGTGTCCAGTGGTGTCATTCTTACTTAATCATGACAGATTGATCTCCAGCCATGTCCTCATCAACACCCACACCTGTGTTAATGGAGCAAGAGGTTAGCTGGTCCTTTTAAGGCAGGGCTGCAATGATGTTGAAATGTGTTTTAGGGGATAAAGTTCATTTTCTAGCCAAATATTGACTTTGCCAGTAATTGCTATTAAGCTGATCACTCTTTATAACATTCTGGAGTATATGCAAATTGCCATTAGAAAAAGTGAAGCAGTAGACTTTGTAAAAATTAATATTTGTGTCATTCTCAAAACTTTTGGCCATGACTGTACACAGCATGACACTAATGGACTTGGTCTAAGTTGTTTTTGGGGTGCCACGGTGTGGAGAAGCAGCAGCTCCCCCACGACAACCGCCCTGGGCACCTTACACAGCAATTTTTTATATACTATCTGTTGCAGCATTCTCAATAAATTTGCATTTAAAGTAAGATACAAATGAGGTGTTACGTGCTCTTAGATTGGAAAAGCATTTATTTAGCCTCTACCTCCCAATGTTTTTACCAGCCTAGCATCAGCCTCTTTAGCTTGATTGATAGCTCATTGTCTGATTTACTTGTCTGGCATCTGATGTCAAAAAGTGAGGTACCAATCAAGATAAAGGGGCTGGTGCCCTGAGGTGAAACAACCTTGGGAGGCAGAAGCTTGTTAAGTTCTCCATTATATCAAGAGTAATGGTAATTGGCATATGAATGAAAAAATACTAATTTCTTGTCATGCAGGAACACATGCAAGACATGAAGGTCTCTCAATGGATTTACATTTCAAAGACCTGCGTGACATGCCCATGTATGCAATTTGTTTCCAGAGCTGATGTTACTGATATATATATATATATATATATATATATATATATATATACAGTACAGACCAAAAGTTTGGACACACCTTCTCATTCAAAGATTTTTCTGTATTTTCATGACTATGAAAATTGTACATTCACACTGAAGGCATCAAAACTATAATTTAACACATGTGGAATTATATACTTAACAAAAAAGTGTGAAATAACTCAAAATATGTCTTATATTCTAGGTTCTTCAAATAAGCCACCTTTTGCTTTGATTACTGCTTTTCACACTCTTGGCATTCTCTTGATGAGCTTCAAGAGGTAGTCACCGGAATTGGTTTTCACTTCACGGTGTGCCCTGTCTGGTTTAATAAGTGGGATTTCTTGTCTTATAAATGGGGTTGGGACCATCAGTTGTGTTTTGCAGAAGTCTGGTGGATACACAGCTGATAGTCCTACTAAATAGACTGTTAGAATGTGTATTATGGCAAGAAAAAAGCAGCTAAGTAAAGAAAAACGAGTGGCCATCATTACTTTAAGAAATGAAGGTCAGTCAGTCCAGAAAATTGGGAAAACTTTACAAGTGTCCCCAAGTGCAGTTGCAAAAACCATCAAGCGCTACAAAGAAGCTGGCTAACATGAGGACCGCCCCAGGAAAGGAAGACCAAGAGTCACCTCTGCTTCTGAGGATAAGTTTATCTGAGTCACCAGCCTCAGAAATCGCAGGTTAACTTCTGCTCAGATTAGAGACCAGGTCAATGCCACATAGAGTTCTAGCAGCAGACACATCTCTTCAACAACTGTTAAGAGGAGACTTTGTGCATCAGGCCTTCATGGTAAAATAGCTGCTATGAAACCACTGCTAAGGACAGGCAACAAGCAGAAGAGACTAGTTTGGGCAAAAGAACACAAGGAATGGACATTAGACCAGTGGAAATCTGTGATTTGGTCTGATGAGTCCAAATTTAAGATCTTTGGTTCCAACCACCGTGTCTTTGTGCGACGCAGAAAAGGTGAACGGATGGACTCTTCATGCCTGGTTCCCACCGTGAAGCTTGGAGGAGGAGGTGTGATGGTGGTGCTTTGCTGGTGACACTGTTGGGGATTTATTCAAAATTGAAGGCATACTGAACCAGCATGGCTACCACAGTATCTTGCAGCGGCATGCTATTCCATCCGGTTTGTGTTTAGTTGGACCATCATTTATTTTTCAAAAGGACAATGACCCCAAACACACCTCCAGCCTGTGTAAATGCTATTTGACCAAGAAGGAGAGTGCTACGCCAGATGACCTGGCCTCTACAGTCACCAGACCTGAACCCAATTGAGATAGTTTGGGGTGAGCTGGACCGCAGAGTGAAGGCAAAAGAGCCAACAAGTGCTAAGCATCTCTGGGAAATCCTTCAAGACTGTTGGAAGACCATTTCCGGTGACTACCTCTTGAAGCTCATCAAGAGAATGCCAAGTGTGCAAAGCAGTAATCGAAGCAAAAGGTGGCTACTTTGAAGAACCTAGAATATAAGACATAGTTTCAGTTGTTTCACACTTTTTTGTTAAGTATATAATTCCACATGTGTTAATTCATAGTTTTGATGCCCTCAATGTGAATGTACAATTTTCATAGTCATGAGAATACAGAGAAATCTTTTGGTCTGTATTGTATATACATATATACAGTGTTAGGATCGGCGGAACGCACCTAATAGATATAATAGAGAGGTGCGTTCGCAGCCCGGGGTCCACCGTACAGGCGAAGCCCGCTGCTAATAAGATGGCGAAAGTAGCGAACTCTGTTATCCCGCAGAGTCGCAAAAATAAACGCCGTAGCGCGTTGTGGCAGTAAGTGCGAACTCTGTTAATCCCCAGAGCCGCTAACGGGATGCCACAGCGCTATATGGCGATAGGTGCGAACTCACTTAACTTCAGTGAGCCGCAAAGTAAAACGCTAGGGCGCTGTCTAGCGTCAAAAGCGAACCCTGTTACGTCACAGAGCCGCTGAGAAAAAGTACCGTGTCCTGACAGGCTCTCAGGTACACGGATAATTGCTAAGCGAGCATAATACGTGGTCATGCGCTAATGTCCTCGCGGGAGTCACCCGCAATCTATGGCGTCTGAACGCCAGACCCTGAATACGGCAATCAAACTCCTCACCGGTTATGCCGGTAATCTAGGGCATCTAGGACACCGACCCTGACCAGCTAGCACACCAAACTCCTCACCGATTAAGTCGGTATTCTAGTGGCTTATTTCAGCCGGGTCCCTAACCACACACACGCATGACCACACTGGCGCATAGCATACAATGGTTGATATTAGCGCATGGCGGCCCAGCCATGCTACCCTTTTATAGCAACAGCTACAGGACCTTCCAGGAACAAGGACCAATGAGAAACCTGTTCCAGAAGACTCGTAGTAACAGGGCCTTCCTGGCGGACCAATAGGAGCTGCTGCAGTACCTGAGCATGTGACCCCTGATCTCCAATGAGAGATCTCACTCTGGGCATGCTCAGAAGGGAAAATGCAGTACTTTGTCCCAAAGACGTCTGCTCCAGCATTGGCTATAATAGCAGATCCAGGAAAAGCAGCAACAAGTCACTGCCCAGTAGTGGAGTGGGCAAGACACCTGGACCGACGCCTCTGCTGAGCAGGCTCCACTGCGGCCGGAGATGAATGGGAGACCGCAGCGGGACGGGTTCGAGACTCCCCTTGTGCAGCAGCGGGAAATCGAACCCTAACATTACCCCCCCTCCTAGGGCCCCCCTTCTCTGGGCCTCGCTGCAGTCAAAGACAGCGATGAGCTGCGGAGCGTGAACAGGCTCCCAGGATCTATCCTCAGGCCCATAACCCCTCCAATCCACCAAATAAAATTTTTTGCCTCGTACCACCTTGCACCCAACAATGGCGTTCACCTCATGATCGTCGGTAGATGAACCCAATGTCCCAGCAGATGACGCGGAAAACCGGGAAATGGCCACGGGTTTCAAGAGGGACACGTGAAAGGTGTCAGTGATACCAAGGCGAGGCGGAAGGGCTAGGCGGTAAACTACCGGGTTCACCTGCTCAAGAACTTTAAAGGGGCCCAAAAAGCGAGGTGCCAACTTGGTGGACTCTACCCGCAGCCTGATGTTTCGGGCAGAAAGCCACACTAGGTCACCCGGAGCAAACGTAGGAGCGGGGTGCCGATGGGCATCGGCCGAAGACCTCATCCTCTCTTTGGAGGCCTGAATGGCATCCTGAGTGCGGTCCCAAATGTCCCGTGCCTCCACAGCCCAGTCTGCCACCCTGGAATCGGCTGAAGACACGGGCATAGGCACTGGTACCCGCGGATGCTGACCGTAGTTCAGGAGGAATGGGGTCTGTCCGGTGGAGTCAGCCACAGCATTATTTAGAGCAAACTCAGCCCACGGTAGCAAGAATGCCCAGTCATCCTGCCTGGCAGAGAAAAAATGTCGCAAGTATGTGACCAAGGTCTGGTTGGCCCTCTCTACCAACCCATTCGTCTCGGGATGGTATGCAGAGGAGAGATTCATCTCAATGCTGAGTAAACGACACAGCTCTCTCCAGAACCGAGACGCAAACTGGGGACCTCGATCACTAACAATTTTGTCTGGCATACCGTGTAGGCGGAAAATATGCCTAATGAATAATGCTGCCAAGGCCCGTGCAGACGATAACCGTGGTAACGGCACCAAGTGCACCATTTTGGAGAAGTGGTCGGTTATCACCCAGATGATGGTGCAGCCCCGAGACTTGGGTAAGCCAACCACAAAATCCATCCCGACCATCTCCCAGGGCCTGTCTGCCACCGGTAAAGGAAAGAGTAACCCAGCTGGCCGTTGTCGAGGGGACTTATTCTTGGCGCAGGAGACGCATGCCTGAACGTATTCCCTGACGTCACGGACCATATGTGGCCACCAGTATGTCCTCGCCAGCAACTCAGATGTCCTCTTTGCCCCAAAATGTCCACCCACCCTGGATGAGTGTGCCCAAGAGAGAACCTCCGGTCGCAAATTGATGGGCACAAAAGTCTTGCCCGGAGGCACAGACTCAAGCGAAACCGGGGCCACAGTTCTTAGGCTCTCTGTGGGGACAATCAGCCGAGGCTCCTCCTCCACCTCCTCAGAGGACACCACGGAGCGAGACAGAGCATCAGCACGAATGTTCTTCTCCCCGGGAGAGAAAATGGAGGATGAAATGGAATCGGGAGAAGAACAGGGACCATCTGGCCTGACGGGAATTTAGCCGCTGGGCGGTCTGTAAATAGACCAACTTTTTGTGGTCAGTGAACACTTGGAAGGGAAAGCGAGCCTCCTCCAGGAGATGTCTCCACTCAGAAAAGGCCAACTTCATGGCTAGCAACTCCCTATCCCCAATGGAATAATTCCTCTCCGCAGGTGTGAAGGTCTTGGAGAAGAAGAAGCAAGGATGTTTACGACCTTGAGCATCCTTTTGAAAAAGGACTGCTCCAGCACCAACGGACGAGGCATCTACCTCCAATATAAAAGGCTTATCAACCTCGGGACGATGTAGGATAGGAGCGCTAGCAAAATGGGACTTGATTGAAGTAAAGGCCTTGGAGACCTCCTCTGACCACAATTTGGGATTGGCTCCTTTCTTGGTGAGGGCTACCAAGGGAGCAACCAAAGTAGAGAAGTGGGGAATGAATTGGCGATAGTAATTAATGAACCCCATAAAGCGCTGCACCGCTTTAAGAGACTGGGGTTCTTGCCAATCCATTACAGCCTGTAGTTTGGCAGGATCCATAGCCAATCCCTGAGTGGAGATGATATAGCCCAGGAATGGCAAAGACTCCTGCTCAAACACACACTTCTCCAACTTCGCATATAAGGAATTTGCCCGCAAGAGGTCGAAGACCCTGCAAACATCTCTCTGGTGCGTGTCCATATCTGGAGAAAAGATGAGAATGTCATCCAGATAGACTACCACAGAGGTGGCAAGCATGTCCCGGAAGATGTCATTTACGAAATCTTGGAAGACGGCTGGAGCATTACAGAGCCCGAAGGGCATCACAAGATATTCGTAATGTCCATCTCTGGTATTGAACGCCGTCTTCCATTCGTCCCCCTCACGGATGCGGATCAGGTTATAGGCACCACGAAGATCCAGCTTAGTAAATACCCTTGCTCCCCGGAGCCTATCAAAGAGCTCAGATATTAGGGGCAAAGGATATTTGTTCTTAACGGTAATGGCGTTAAGACCCCTATAGTCTATACACGGTCGTAATTCTCCATTCTTCTTCTGCACAAAGAAAAATCCTGCCCCTGCTGGTGACACTGACTTCCTAATAAACCCTCTGGCCAGATTTTCCTGGATGTATTGTGACATGGCCTCCATCTCAGGAAGAGAGAGAGGATACACTCTTCCCCGAGGGGCTCCGTTCCAGGCAAGAGGTCTATAGGACAGTCATAAGGGCGATGAGGCGGCAGAGTCTCCGCTGCCTTTTTGGAGAATACGTCTGCGTATGACCGATAAACCTTGGGAAGAGAATCAAGATCTATGGGTATCTCCGTTGTGGAAACCTGAACGTCCTCTCTGAGACATTTGTCTCTGCAATGATCACCCCAACCCAGTATTCTCCCAGAGGACCACTCAATATGGGGAGAGTGGTGGCGAAGCCAGGGTAATCCCAACAAAACCTCATCTATTCCCTCAGGAAGGACAAAAAGGGATATATTCTCCTGATGTGAAGGAGACATAGACAGAGGTAGAGTGACAGTCTGGTGGGTGATTTGTGAGGGCAGGATTGCTCCATTCAACACTCTCACCGATATTGGCTCAGCGAGCGTCACCAGCGGTATGGAATGGCGAGAGGCAAAGGAGGAGGACATAAAATTCCCCTCTGCCCCAGAGTCCACACAAAGCTTGGCGGGAAGGGTGGATGAACCTAGAGAGATTAACCCTTTAAGGAGCATCTTCGGAGCAAAATCCCTCGCGTCTAATGACCCTGCACCCATGGTCACGGAACATGACCGTTTACTTATTCGCTGGGGACATCGGTTGGCATAATGTCCTGACTGCTGACACACTCTACAGACCACGGATACTCGAGTGGTCCGAGACTTAGATCCCACTCGAGTATTCTCCACGGTCTCTGGGGAGTCAGACGCCCGAACGGGAAATTCCAGAGGTTTGGCAAAGGTGGGTGCCAGCCGAAACCTCTGCCTACACTGGGTCCGCTCTAACCTCCGTTCGTGAAAACGGAGGTCGATGCAGGTAGATATAGAAATGAGTTTCTCCAGTGTGGCAGGAATCTCCCTGGTAGCCAAAGCGTCCTTTACATGGTCTGCCAGTCCTCTCCAGAACACTGGAATAAGAACTTTATCTGGCCACTCTAATTCAGAGGCCAAAGTCCGAAATTGGACTGAGAACTGGCTGACCATGGACAAGCCCTGTGACATTGTCAGCAGTTGGAGTGCCGTATCATGCGTGACCTGAGGTCCTAAAAAGACCTTTTTCAGAGCCTCCAAAAACCGAGGAGCACTCCGCACCACACGATCGTCACGCTCCCACAGCGGTGTTGCCCAGTCCAACGCTCTGCCCGAGAGTAGAGACAGTACAAAACCCACTTGTGCCCGATCCGTGGGGAAACGTGCAGCCAGAAGCTCGAGCTGTATAGAGCACTGACTCACGAATCCCCAACATTGCTTGCTGTCACCGGCAAACTTGTCAGGAAGCAGGAGGTGGGATAATGTAGGGACAGAGGTAGCAGAGGACAAACTGGCTGCAGCCACGCTAGCAGCATGAACAGCGACTGCGGTAATATCCACAGCTGAGGTTGTGCGCTCAAGAGCCGCCAACCTTCCCTCCAGCTGCTGGATATACTGCCTTAGACGCTGGTCATCCGTCATTTTACTAGCCAGACCCTGGCGCTAATATTATGTTAGGGTCTGCGGAACGCACCTAATAGATATAATAGAGAGGTGCGTTCGCAGCCCGGGGTCCACCGTGCAGGCGAAGCCCGCTGCTAATAAGATGGCGAAAGTAGCGAACTCTGTTATCCCGCAGAGTCGCAAAAATAAACGCCGTAGCGCGTTGTGGCAGTAAGTGCGAACTCTGTTAATCCCCAGAGCCACTAACGGGATGCCACAGCGCTATATGGCGATAGGTGCGAACTCACTTAACTTCAGTGAGCCGCAAAGTAAAACGCTAGGGCGCTGTCTAGCGTCAAAAGCGAACCCTGTTACGTCACAGAGCTGCTGAGAAAAAGTACCGTGTCCTGACAGGCTCTCAGGTACACGGATAATTGCTAAGCGAGCATAATACGTGGTCATGCGTTAATGTCCTCGCGGGAGTCGCCCGCAATCTATGGCGTCTGAACGCCAGACCCTGAATACGGCAATCAAACTCCTCACCGGTTATGCCCGGGAATCTAGGGCATCTAGGACACCGACCCTGACCAGCTAGCACACCAAACTCCTCACCGATTAAGTCGGTATTCTAGTGGCTTATTTCAGCCGGGTCCCTAACCACACACACGCATGACCACACTGGCGCATAGCATACAATGGTTGATATTAGCGCATGGCGGCCCAGCCATGCTACCCTTTTATAGCAACAGCTACAGGACCTTCCAGGAACAAGGACCAATGAGAAACCTGTTCCAGAAGACTCGTAGTAACAGGGCCTTCCTGGCGGACCAATGGGAGCTGCTGCAGTACCTGAGCATGTGACCCCTGATCTCCAATGAGAGATCTCACTCTGGGCATGCTCAGAAGGGAAAATGCAGTACTTTGTCCCAAAGACGTCTGCTCCAGCATTGGCTATAATAGCAGATCCAGGAAAGGCAGCAACAAGTTACTGCCCAGTAGTGGAGTGGGCAAGACGCCTGGACCGACGCCTCTGCTGAGCAGGCTCCACTGCGGCCGGAGATGAATGGGAGACCGCAGTGGGACGGGTTCGAGACTCCCCTTGTGCAGCAGCGGGAAATCGAACCCTAACATACAGCTCTTGCAAAAATTAAGAGACCACTGCTCAACAGTTTTGTAAAAATCAGCTTTTCTACATGTCTGACAGCCATTCCACTCGAGTGTCATTTGAATTCCAACCAGAGTACACCTCATTCTACTTAATGTGCTTCTGATTAGGTGATCACTTGAACCAAATCTCATTTAATGAAGGAAAGTATAAAAATTACTGCTGTGGTGTTCACAATCCTCTTGCAATAGGACAAGCTGGATGTCAAAACAAGTGCTAGTAATATCCCAAAAGTACTAGGAATGAAAAAATAACTTTTAACCATGTCAAAGGAGGTGAAAAGAAAGTCTTGAGTGAGGAAAAGAAGAGCTCAATTCTGGCTTTACCAGCAGAGCGATACAGTGATCATCATGTTGCCTCCATCCTTAAAATTTCTAAGACGGCAGTCCATTACAACAAGGTCAAGCAGCAGTCATTGTGGACAACAAAGCTACAGACCGGCAGAGGGCAAGAACGACTGTCCATTGACCGGGTGTAAGGTTCTTTGTCTCTGTTGACATGTTCCTTGAAACTCAGTTTTCCGTCGGCCATTTTGCTTTCTGTCTTGCTGCAGCTATCTTGCCCTCAGTTAATATGGAGGTTCCAGCTTTCATGTTCCCGCCCTGATTCTCTCCTCTTGCTTCTTAAGCAGCCTCAGCTGAACAATCAGTGCTCCTGAATCAAGCTTCAGTCAGCCTGTGACCTGACTCCTGGAAACCTAGGATTTTGGACTCCAGCTATTTCCTACTGAGGAACTTTGGAACACTTTTGGACTCTGGAAACCTGCTGTCTGGTGAATCCATGTTTGCAGAGGAATTACGGTACAGAGAAGAGATCCTGAACCTGCTTTGGAGAGTTATTGTAGAGCTTGAAGTTACTCTGGCCTGCTGTGTCTCCTGCCTCTGTTCCTGCAAACTGTGTGACCTTTTCTGCATGCTTGTATGAAGTAATACAAGTCATTTCATATCAACCTGTGTCTCATGTGTTTTCCTCGCACCCAAGCACAAGACGCTATAGGAACTGTACACTATACATGACAAGATTCAGGAGCCAATGTTTAGTGTCTGCTGGGTCTGGGAAAGCCGTGTCTGCTGTGACTGTGGATATCAGATGTCCGTTTAATACCTTCTGTGATGACAGTGGTTGTGACTTCTCACAACCATTCCAGGTGAGCGCATTCCCTTAAATGTTACTCTGGATTGTTACCACAGGTAAACACTATTGTTTTTTTTTTTTCCTTTTCTCTTCTCCTTCCAGCACTTCTGCCTTAAAGGATCTGGAAGATGGAGGCCCGCATAAAGGAGCTTTGCGGAGTGACTGATACAATCCTTGCAGATATACAGACTATAAAGACCCGTTTTGCAAGCCTACAGGACCTCACTAATCATAATTTGCAAGTGTTTGGACAAACTACCCAGGAATTACGGGCCAGGATTGAGGCTCTAGAGGAAGAGTCCAGGCTCCTGCCATAACCCCGAGTTCTGGGATCCCCAAGTTACCTCCTTTTCATTTTGGCGGTGAACGTGAGAAATTCAGGGGATTTATTAACCAATTGTCACGCGGTCTTATGATATGTGTACGATGTCAGTAAACTATTCTTAAAAGAACAACACTCTATACAACATATAGATTAGCAACATCAGCATGAAAATATAGAATAGATTTACCTGACACGATATCCGTTGAACTCAGGGTTAATCTTGAGGACTTGATACACTGTCACAGGAAAGAGGAGGACCGGGGGTCTAACCTGACCCTAAACTGGGGTCCTAACTAATCCCTCACCTTGGAGGTACTGATAATGGTTCAGAGGTCCAAGTCTCCAGCCTAACCCTGTCTCCTATCAGTCCCTGAACCCTGTAATCAGTCCTAAGAAGGATTATGATTACCACCAAAGGGATATGGGCTGATCTCTGCTAAATACACAGATTAGACATATAAGACAGACTGGAGAAAACACAGACTTGCATACACACTCAAACACAGAAGGAACATAAATGATCTGGGATATTAAACTCTAAGCAAGGTGAGCTTAAAACAACTAAGGAGCTCTTTAACTTAAGTCTATACAGATACAATCCTATCTGTGGTCTGCATGAAGAATTTCACTGGCAACTCCCAACACAGACAACCAGAGATTTAAAGGAAACCAATCAACAAATAATTAATTGCAGCCGGGAGAAAACTGCACCCAGTCCCAGAACTGAGCACAGACAGAATTAACTCCCTAACTGCCAAACACAAAGAAACAGCAACTCAGCTGTGAGAAGTCAGAATGTGCAACCGCGACGATCTTCGTGGCGATGCACACATGACAGTACCCCCCCTTCTACGAGGGGCCTCCGGACCCTCAGGGCCAGGTTTGCCCGGGTGAGTTCTGTGGAAGGTCCGCACCAAACGATCTGCGTTAATGTCAGACGCAGGAACCCACGTCCTCTCCTCTGGACCATACCCCTTCCAATGCACCAAGTACTGAAGGGACCGGCGATTCAGACGTGAGTCAATGATCTTTGACACTTGAAACTCCAAGTTACCATTGACCACCACTGGAGGAGGAGGTAGAGGTGATGGTATGACTGGTGCCACGTACCTCTTAATTAATGACTTGTGGAACACATTATGAATTTTAAACGTAGGAGGGAGGTCCAGACGAAATGCCACAGGATTAATTATGGAACTGATCCTGTACGGCCCGATGAATCTGGGGCCCAGCTTCCAGGAGGGAACTTTAAGTTTTATATTCCTGGTAGACAACCATACCAGATCGTTCACATTAAGATCTGGACCAGAAACTCTCCTCCTATCAGCCATACGTTTATAACGGTTCCCCATAGCACTCAGATTATTCAATACACCTCTCCACACTGAAGCAAGTGACGACGAGAAACGCTCCTCCTCAGGAACCCCAGAAGGGCCCCCCCATTGAATGTACAAAACTGGGGATGAAAACCATATGCCCCAAAAAACGGGGACTTACCAGTGGACTCGCTCCGCCTGTTGTTAAGAGCGAACTCTGCCAGAGGCAAGAAAGAAGACCAGTCCTCCTGGTTCTCTGAGACAAAACACCGAAGATAAGTCTCTAGGCTTTGATTCAGACGCTCTGTCTGACCATTGGTCTGCGGATGAAAAGCCGAGGAAAATGACAATTGCATCCCCCGACGTAAACAAAATGCCCTCCAAAACTTGGACACAAACTGAGACCCCCTATCTGACACCACATCAGAAGGCAACCCATGAAGTCTCACAATCTCCCCAATAAACACCTGCGCCAGAGTTTTAGCATTAGGGAGGGCAGGAAGAGCAATGAAATGTGCCATCTTACTGAACCTGTCAACAACCACCAGTATGACAGTCTTCCCTGACGACTGAGGAAGGTCCGTGATGAAGTCCATAGACAAATGAGTCCATGGACGCTCCGGAAGTTTCAAGGGTAAGAGGGTCCCAGACGGACGGGTATGAGGGGTCTTAGAGCGAGCACAAACCCCACAGGACGCGACAAAAGTTAAAACATCTTTATTAACGTTAGGCCACCAAAACCGGCGAGAAAGGAGATCTAAAGTAGCCTTACTCCCTGGATGTCCTGCTAAAGCAGAATTATGATGTGCCTCAATAACCTTTTGTCTCAACTGATTTGGGACAAACAGTCTCCCTGGAGGTCCTGCAGGGGCGTCCCCCTGAGCCTCTAACACCTCCTCCTCAAGCTCAGAACATACAGCCGACACTACCACCCCCTCCTGAAGGATAGGAATCGGGTCATCCATTTTCCCGGCCCCTGGGAAACTGCGAGACAAGGCATCCGCCTTAACATTCTTAGATCCAGGGCGATAAGTGACAACAAAATTAAACCTGGTAAAAAACAACGACCATCGAGCTTGTCTGGAATTCAGACGCTTAGCAGATTCCAAATACAGCAGGTTCTTGTGATCAGTAATGACGGTGACCGGGTGGACTGCCCCCTCCAAAAAGTGACGCCATTCTTCAAAAGCCAACTTAATGGCCAAAAGTTCCCTATTGCCGATATCATAATTCCTTTCGGCGGACGACAATTTTTTAGAAAAGAAAGCGCACGGATGCCATTTACCAGGGGACGGACCCTGGGACAATATTGCACCCACCCCTACGTCAGACGCGTCCACCTCCACAACGAACGGCTGTGATGCATCTGGTTGGATGAGAACGGGTGCCGAAGCAAAACATTTTTTCAAAGAGGAAAAAACTTGGCAAGCTTTGTCCGACCATTTAGAAAAATCCGTCCCTTTTCTTGTCATGTCAGTGAGAGGTTTGACAACAGATGAGAAATTACAAATAAATTTCCGGTAGTAGTTAGCAAACCCCAGAAAACGCTGCAGAGCCTTAAGATCCTCTGGCTGATCCCATTCAAGCACTGCTCTCACCTTTTCAGGGTCCATACGGAAACCGGAGGCTGACACCAAGAAACCCAAAAACTGAAGTTCCTGTACGGCGAATACACACTTTTCCAGTTTGGCGTATAGTTTATTGTCTCGCAAGATCTGCAACACCTGTCTCACATGCTCCTGGTGAGACACAAGATCTGGTGAGTAAATTAAAATGTCATCCAAATATACGACCACAAACAGCCCCACCAGATGACGAAAAATGTCATTAACAAAATGTTGGAATACTGCCGGTGCAGTAGTCAGACCAAAAGGCATGACAAGGTTCTCATAATGTCCCTCCGGCGTGTTAAACGCCGTTTTCCACTCATCCCCCTCTTTTATCCTAATCAGATTATACGCCCCCCTGAGATCCAATTTAGAGAACCATTTGGCGCCAACAATTTGATTGAAGAGATCAGGAATCAGAGGGAGTGGATACGGATCTCGAACAGTAATCCGATTAAGTTCGCGGAAATCCAAGCAAGGGCGTAGGCCTCCATCTTTTTTCTTCACAAAGAAGAACCCCGCGGCCACTGGGGAAGATGAAGGTCTAATATGCCCTTTGGCCAGACTTTCCGAAATATAATCTTTCATAGCCTGCCTCTCAGGACCAGAAAGGTTATATAACCTAGCTTTAGGTAACTTAGCATCAGGAAGTAAATTAATAGAGCAGTCATACACGCGATGAGGAGGCAACTCCTGACACCTCTCCTCAGAGAACACATCCCCAAAGTCCTCCAAAAAAGGAGGCAAAGTACTAGGCACGACCGCACTGATGACTGTGTTCATGCAGTTACTTTTGCAAAACTCCCCCCATTGGCTTATATCTCTGGACTGCCAATTAATCACAGGGTTATGTTTAACCAACCAAGGAAGTCCCAACACAATAGGAGTAGGTAGACCCTCCAACACATAACAAGATAATAGTTCCCTATGTATTGCCCCTACCCGAAGGTCAATGTTATGAACCTCATGAACAAAGCTACCTTGGCCGAGAGGCCTGGCGTCAATGGAGAATATAGGGATCGGTTTGACCAATACACTCAGATGCATACCTTGAGCCTGAGCAAACTGAGCGTCAACCAGATTAGCCCCGGACCCACTATCAAGAAGAACAGAAAATCTCTCCACTCTCGTACCAACCACCACCTCCACTGGTACAAGGAACTGAGAAGAACTAGCGGACGAAATACATACTCCCAGGTTGTCGTCCACCACACAACCTGGGATTAACAGTTTTCCGGCGACTTTTTGCTCAACAAGGCACGGGATGGACATCCCCCAACAAAATGTCCCTCTTTCCCGCAGAAGAAACACCTTCTAGTCCTGCGGCGTACCGCCAATCCCCTCCTACGAAATGATGTCCCTCCCAACTGCATAGGCTCCTCCGAACAGACAAGGGGAACCTCAACATAAGGGACTTTAGTAGTAGGTGGAGTAACAACAGGGGGCGGAGTTACCTCGCACCTCTCCCGGAGCCGTCTATCAGTACGGATAGCTAGGGCCATAGCAGCCTCCAGTGATGGAGGAGAATCATACTGAGCCAAAACGTCCTTTAATTTGTCAGAAAGCCCATGACAAAACTGGCTCCTAAGAGCTGGGTCATTCCACTGAGTATCTGTGGCCCATCTACGGAACTCAGAAGCAAATTCCTCCGCCAGACGATCTCCCTGCTGTATCTTACGTAATTTTGTCTCAGCAAAAGAGACCCGATCTGGGTCATCATATACCAAACCCAGGGCAGTAAAAAATCGATCTACTGACTGTAGAGCCGGGGATCCCGGAGGAAGGGAGAAGGCCCAGGATTGAGGGTCCCCTTGTAGGAGCGAGATAACAATTCCCACTCTCTGCTCTTCACTCCCTGATGATCCAGGCCGAAGCCGAAAATACAATTTACATGCTTCCCTGAAGGTAAAAAATTTGTCTCGCCCACCAGTGAACCTGTCCGGGAGAGCTACTTTAGGTTCAAATCTGGTTTGCTCCGAGGGAGACAAAACTTTGGACTTAATGTCCGTCAGCTCCATGGATAATCCCTGCAACTGCAGAGCCAGCTGGGCTACTGGATCCATGGCAACTGGGAATAATTTTATGGGCCAGTGAAAGTGTCACGCGGTCTTATGATATGTGTACGATGTCAGTAAACTATTCTTAAAAGAACAACACTCTATACAACATATAGATTAGCAACATCAGCATGAAAATATAGAATAGATTTACCTGACACGATATCCGTTGAACTCAGGGTTAATCTTGAGGACTTGATACACTGTCACAGGAAAGAGGAGGACCGGGGGTCTAACCTGACCCTAAACTGGGGTCCTAACTAATCCCTCACCTTGGAGGTACTGATAATGGTTCAGAGGTCCAAGTCTCCAGCCTAACCCTGTCTCCTATCAGTCCCTGAACCCTGTAATCAGTCCTAAGAAGGATTATGATTACCACCAAAGGGATATGGGCTGATCTCTGCTAAATACACAGATTAGACATATAAGACAGACTGGAGAAAACACAGACTTGCATACACACTCAAACACAGAAGGAACATAAATGATCTGGGATATTAAACTCTAAGCAAGGTGAGCTTAAAACAACTAAGGAGCTCTTTAACTTAAGTCTATACAGATACAATCCTATCTGTGGTCTGCATGAAGAATTTCACTGGCAACTCCCAACACAGACAACCAGAGATTTAAAGGAAACCAATCAACAAATAATTAATTGCAGCCGGGAGAAAACTGCACCCAGTCCCAGAACTGAGCACAGACAGAATTAACTCCCTAACTGCCAAACACAAAGAAACAGCAACTCAGCTGTGAGAAGTCAGAATGTGCAACCGCGACGATCTTCGTGGCGATGCACACATGACACCAATGCAATCTATTTTTCTCTGCACATGCTTCACAATTTCCCACTGAACGATCCAAAGTGCTTACTATAATCATGTTGCTTACCAATAAGGCTTTGATGTGGGCAAACCCTCTGATTGAGACTGAGGATGATTGTTTGAATCACCTTGATGCTTTTATTTCAGCCATGGGGCAGGTGTTTGATGACCCCAATCGAGGTGCAACAGCTGAAGCAGCCATGTTAACTTTGCGCCAAGGTAAGCGTTCAGTAGCCGAATATGCCTTGGATTTCAGGAGATGGGCTCTTGATACCACTTGGGACACTTCCGCCAAAAAATCTATTTTTCGGAAAGGGTTGTCTCCACTGATTAAGGATGAACTTGCTCGTGCCGACCCTCCCACTGCGTTAGGTGATTTTATTAACTATTGTATCCGTATTGATGCTCGTCTGACTGAACGCAGACAAGAGAGATGGTTCGAAAATAATCGCACTAACCTTTTCCTACCTCCCTCCTCAGCTAAGGAACCTTTGAGTAGGATCACAAGGGAACCAGAACCTGAACCCATGCAGGTGGACTCTTTACAAAGACGGGTTAGTGATGCACGCAAAGAACATCGTATAAAGGAAAATCTATGTTTCTACTGTGGTAAGTCAGGGCACTTCATTATAAACTGCCCCAGCCGTTCTCGTAAGACTACTGCAGCACTCATTCACTGTGAGTGTTGCGAGAGGAGCTCTGTCATGTCCGAGCCTCAGGCTCCAGAGAGATCTGCTGCAAGAGATCTTGATTTCTCGGACTTAAACTCTGTTAGTTCTGGGGACGATGACGGTATAAACGCTGCAATTTTTCAAGTTACCTCAGCGGTGTCCCAGCTGAGTTGTAAAAGAAACAATTCTCATTGCTTCCTTTATATCAAACTCTGGGTTGACTCAGTCTGGGTGTCTAGCTCTGCTATGATCGACTCAGGAGCAAGTGGAAATTTTATGGATATCTCCTTTGCTCTGAAACAGGGGATACGTTCAGTGAAGAAGGCTACTCCAGTACAGATGGAGACTGTGGATGGCTCCCTGCTGACCTCTGGACCAGTGGATCAGGAAACAGAGCCTTTGAGGGTCCTTATGGGTAAAGATCATCAGGAGAAAATGTCTTTTTTGCTTATCTCTTCTCCCCACTTTCCCATTATTCTAGGGCTACCATGGCTACAGGCGCAGAATCCTACGATTAACTGGGAGACCAAGGAATTACACTTTCCGGAGAAACAGATGAGTCAAGGAGTTTCAGCTTGCTCTGTTCCTAAAGGAACCATGTCAGTCCCTGAACTACCAGCTGTATACCAGGACTATGTGGATTTATGTGACAAGAAGAACGCTGATCAGCTTCCTCCTCACCGTCCATATGATTGTCCAATCGAATTATTGCCTGGAGCCGAGATACCTTTTGGTAAGATCTACCCCCTAGCGGGGCCCGAGCTAAAGCTTTGAAGGACTACATAGATGAAAATCTAGCCAAAGGCTTCATACGCCCCTCTTCATCTCCCGCAGGTGCACCCATCTTCTTTGTGAAGAAGAAAGATGGATCTCTGAGACCCTGCATAGACTATAGGGAACTCAATAAGGTTACTATTAGAAACCGTTATCCATTGCCTTTAATCCCTGAGTTGTTGGAGAGAGTGCGGCACGCCAAAATTTTCTCTAAACTGGATCTCCGTGGGGCCTATAACTTGGTCCGTATTAGACCTGGGGATGAATGGAAGACTGCATTCAGGTCACGCTATGGACACTTTGAATATCTAGTTATGCCTTTTGGTCTGAGTACCGCCCCAGCCACTTTCCAACACTTGGTGAATGACATCTTCAGGGATCTCCTAGATACATTCGTGGTAATTTATTTGGATGATATTCTAATTTTTTCTAACTCCACAGAGGAACATCATGGACATGTGAGAATGGTCTTAGAACGCCTAAGACAAAACCATCTCTACATCAAACTTGAAAAGTGTGAATTCCATAGGACCGAAATTCAATTTCTGGGGTATGTACTATCTACGCAAGGGATTAGTATGGATGGAAGCAAGACCCAAGCCATCAAGGATTGGCCAATTCCTAGAAATGTGAAGGAGGTGCAGCGCTTCATCGGGTTTGCCAACTTCTATAGACGTTTCATTAGGAATTTCTCTGAGGTAGTGTCACCTATCACCCAACTTACCCGGAAACAGTCTAGGTTCTCCAGGACCCCGCAAGCTCAGGAAGCATTTTCCTGTTTAAAGGATAAATTTACCACCGCACCTATGTTAGTACATCCCAACCCCGAGCTTGCCTTCATAACAGAGGTGGATGCTTCAGACTGTGCCGTTGGAGCTATACTCTCTCAGAGAACAGGTGAGAAGAATGTCTTGCATCCCTGTGCCTTCTTTTCCCAGCAGTTGTCTTCGGCTGAGAGGAACTACGATGTGGGCAATAGAGAATTGTTGGCCATTATTGCCGCCTTCAAGGAATGGAGACACCTTCTTCAGGGTGCTGCACAGCAAATAGTCGTCCTGACAGACCATCGTAACCTTGAATTTATCAGGTCGGCTAAGTGCCTGACTCCTCGCCAGGCTCACTGGAATCTTTTCCTAAACCAATTTAATTTTGTAATTTCTTATAGACCAGGATCGCGCAATGGAAAGGCTGATGCACTCTCTAGGATTCATTCAGCAGAGACACGTCCACTTACTCCTCCTAAGACTATTCTTCCTGACTCTAGATTCCTGGGAGTGATTCATAATCAAGACCTACTTAAGGACATCAAGGAAGCATACCATGTGGATTCTTTGTTGGCTCAACCCCCAAGGGACGTAAGTCTTGTTTTTAAGAATGGTGTGTGGATTCAGGGACAACGTCTGTATATACCTGAAACAGTCAGATTGAGAGTATTGCAACTCATCCACGATTCCAAGATAGCCGGGCATAGGGGAATTCTAAAGACACAAGAATTTCTTTCTCGTTTCTTTTGGTGGCCCACTTACAGGAAAGATGTTTTAAACTATGTCACTTCATGTGAAGTCTGTGCAAGATGCAAAACACCTCGCTCCTCACCAACTGGTCTGTTACAACCTCTTCCCACCCCGTCCCGCCCGTGGGGATCCATTTCTATGGACTTCATTGTGGAGTTACCAACCTCTCAAGGGAAGAACACCATTCTAGTGGTGGTTGATCGTCTAACAAAGGCAGCTCATTTTATCCCTTGTGTCGGTTTACCCACTGCAAAACAGACATCAGACTTAATGATTAAGAATGTGTTTCGCTTACATGGAGTACCGGATGAGGTCATTTCGGATCGAGGGGTGCAATTCACTTCAAGGTTTTGGCAAAATTTCTGTGCCACATTGGACATTAAAGTAAACCTTTCTTCTGCTTTTCATCCCCAGACTAATGGACAGACAGAACGAACCAATCAGACCCTGGAGCAGTATCTCCGCTGCTTTATCTGCCACCTACAAGATGATTGGGTGGATCTACTTCCACTGGCTGAGTTCTCTTATAACAACTCTCAGAGCGCCTCCACTAAGCAGTCTCCTTTTTACTCCAATCTAGGTTATCATCCTAACATTCTTCCTTGATTTCCCATAGATACGCCCTTGCCGGCAGTGGCTGAAAGAATCACTTCTTTACAAAAGAATATGGATCTTCTAAAGGAAAATCTAGAATTGGCTCAGGAAAGGTACAAGAAAGCAGCAGATAAATTTCGTAAACCTGCACCAGCTTTCAAGGTAGGAGATTTGGTCTGGCTGTCAACCAGAAATCTTAAAATAAAGATTCCATCGTCTAAATTGGGACATAAGTACATTGGACCTTATAAGATCAGTAAGATTATAAGTGCTGTTGCTTGTCGTCTTCAACTGCCCAGAACTATGAGAATCCACCCTGTCTTTCATGTATCCCTACTAAAGGCTGCAACACCCAATACGTTTCCTGGACGCTCTTCTCCTTGCCCTGACCCAGTGCTGGTCGATGGTCAGGAAGAATTTATGGTGGAAAGGATTCTAGATTCCAGGTTGTACAGAAATCAGTTGCAATATTTGATTAAATGGCAGGGCTACCCAGTGGAGGACAACTCATGGGAGCCAGTCAATAATGTAAATGCTCCTCGCCTGCTCCGCCAGTTTCATCAGAGGTACCCTGACAAGCCTGGTCTGAGGTCATCCGAAGGTTGTCCCTAAGGGGGAGTAATGTAAGGTTCTTTGTCTCTTTTGACATGTTCCTTGAAACTCAGTTTTCCGTCGGCCATTTTGCTTTCTGTCTTGCTGCAGCTATCTTGCCCTCAGTTAATATGGAGGTTCCAGCTTTCATGTTCCCGCCCTGATTCTCTCCTCTTGCTTCTTAAGCAGCCTCAGCTGAACAATCAGTGCTCCTGAATCAAGCTTCAGTCAGCCTGTGACCTGACTCCTGGAAACCTAGGATTTTGGACTCCAGCTATTTCCTACTGAGGAACTTTGGAACACTTTTGGACTCTGGAAACCTGCTGTCTGGTGAATCCATGTTTGCAGAGGAATTACGGTACAGAGAAGAGATCCTGAACCTGCTTTGGAGAGTTATTGTAGAGCTTGAAGTTACTCTGGCCTGCTGTGTCTCCTGCCTCTGTTCCTGCAAACTGTGTGACCTTTTCTGCATGCTTGTATGAAGTAATACAAGTCATTTCATATCAACCTGTGTCTCATGTGTTTTCCTCGCACCCAAGCACAAGACGCTATAGGAACTGTACACTATACATGACACCGGGATGACCGTCATCTTATTCGAATGTCACTCAGCAACCACAGGATGACATCACGTGACCTACAAAAGGTATGGCAAATGGCAGCTGGGGTGAAGTGCACGGCAAGAACAGTTCGTAACAGGCTCCTAGAGGCAAGGCTCAAGTCATGTAAATCTAGAAAAAAGCCTTTCATCAATGAGAAGCAAAGGAAAGCCAGGCTATAGTTTGCCAAAGACCATAAGGATTGGACCATATAGGACTGGAGTAAGGTAATCTTAATAAATAATAACAATTTTATTTCTATAGCGCCAACATATTCCGCACCACTTTACATTATAGAGGGGACTTGTACAGACAATAGACGTTACAGCATAACAATAAACACAAATCAAAGTAGATACCAAGAGGAATGAGGGCCCTGCTCGCAAGCTTACAATCTATGAGGAAAAAGGGGAGACTCGAAAAGTAGATGGTAACAATTGCTTTCATTGTTCGGACCAGCCACACAGTAGTGTACGAATCGGATGTTCATGGAATTCTGCATGAACCAGTTAACAGCCAAAGTATATAACAGTACAGCCATAGAATGGTATTAAATGCATAAAGCGAGTGAGAACATAATACGAGGTACCTGATTATGGTAAAAAAAAATTTTGAATGGGCCAACAGGGATAGTTAGGCTAATGCATTGAGGTGGTAGGCCAGTCTGAACAAATGTGTTTTTAGGGCACGCTTAAAACTGTGGGGATTGGGGATTAATCATATTAACCTGAGTAGTGCATTCTAAAGAATTGGCGCAGCACGTGAAAAGTCTTGGAGACGGGAGTGGGAGGTTCTGATTATTGAGGATGCTAACCTCAAGTCATTAGCAGAATGGAGGGCACGGGTAGGATCTTCTCTGATGAGTCTAATTTTCAGCTTTGCCCAACACCTTGTGGTCTAATGTTTAGACAGAGACCTGGAGAGGCGTACAAGCCACAGTGCACAGACTGTGAAATTTGGTGGAGGATCGGTGATGATCTGGGATGCTTCAGCAAGGCTGGAATTGGGCAGGTTAATCTTTGCGAAGGACGTATGAATCAAGCCGCATACAAAGTTATCCTGGAAAAACAGTTGATTCCTTCTGCTCAGGCAATATTCCCCAACTCTGAGGACTGGTTTTTCCAGCAGGATAATGCGCCATGCCACACAGCTAGGTCAATCAATGTGTGGATGAAGGACCACCACATCAAATCCCTGTCATGGCCAGCTCAATCTCCAGATCTGAACCCCATTGAAAATCTCTGGAATATAATCAAGAGGAAAATGGATAGTCACAAGCCATCAAATAAAGAAGAACTGCTTAAATTTTTGTACCAGGAGTGGCATAAGGTCACCCAAAAGCAGTGTGAAAGACTGGTGGAAAGCATGCCAAGACGCATGAAAGCTATGATTAAAAATCATGGTTATTCCACAAAATATTGATTTCTGAACTCTTCCTGAGTTAAAACATTAGTATTGTTTCTAAATGATTATGAACTTGTTTTCTTGGCATTATTTGAGGTCTGCAAGCACTGCATTTTTTTGTTATTTTGACCATTTCTCATTCTCTGAAAATAAATACAAAATTTATTGCTTGGAATTTCGGAGACATGTTGTTAGCAGTTTATAGATTAAAAGAGCAATTTACATTTTACTCAAAAATCAAACGTGCAGAAAATTTTGCAGTGGTCTCTTAATTATTTCCAGAGCTGTATATATATATATATATATATATATATATAATATAGTATATCAGTAAAAATTGAGTACACCCCTCATATTTTTGTAACTATTTAGTTATATCTTTTATGGGACAACTCTGAAGATATGACACTATCATACAAAGTAAAGTAGTCAGTGCACAGCCTGTTTAACAGTGTAAATTTGGTGTGCCATCTAAATAACTCTACACATAGTCATTAATAGAACACCCATAATATGGAGGAATAACCAAGTGACAGGGACAAGGAAAAAGAAGACCAATGCTACACAATATATGTAATAAACAAAAAATTAAGACTTTATTGATCAAATGGCACAATACAAACAACAATGAGATGTATATATTTAAAAAAAATTAAAATATAATATATAAAATGAGGCAAATCAAAAAAATATATAATGACAAGGCTACTGCAAAATATGAACACCTACATGCATGTTAATATAGCCGTATACAAAAAAAATCCAATAACCACCTGCAGAGGATTTCAATCATGGACATAAATATGTGTGGCAAAAATGAGATAGCTCAATATATATAGATATAACCAGGCAATGGTCCAAAATCCAGATAAAAATCAGGCTAACAAAATAAGCACAGTGTGTGTCCAACCTAGTGAAAAATAATTAAAGTGCCATGTGCAATAATTGGCTGAATAAAATACAATGTAAAGATCAAAAAATGGCAGCACAGAACGTGCCCACACAAGAAAGTGCCCAGTGCTGTGACCGGTCATAAGAAATGTGCAAAAGTATGAAGTGTATGCAAAAAAAAGCACACAGTGACCATGCCAATTGAACAATGGATATGGACAATTACCTGGGAGCCGATGTCAGCAATATGGTTGCCTCATAGAACGCCCCCCGACACACGTTTCGGAAATATGTTCCTTCGTCAGGGAAGGATTATGAACTTGTTTTTTTTGCATTATTTGAGGTCTGAAAGCACTGCGATTTTTTATTTTTGACCATTTTTCTTTGTCAGAAAAAAATACAAAAAGAGAAAAATCAGACAAACTGAACATTTGAAAGTGATCTCTTAATTTTTGCCAGAGCTGTATATATATATATATATATATATATATATATATTTAAAATTATACCAAATTACTCTCCTGTATGTGTAAATGTGTTCTTCCAAAATAAAACCCACAGAAGCAGTGATGATTTGCGCTTTCTGATAACCTCAACCAACAAACCAGTGAACTAATAAATTCCTGTAATCAAACCTTTCATTAGTCAATATGAACAGAAGCTCGGGTGAACTGTAGAATTACGGGGCACACTGCCATTAGAAGATGGAAATAATTAATTATAAGTCGGTATAATTATTATGACCATGTAGTGTAAGACTTGTATGTAATTACATTTTCAACCCAGAAGCAGTTGGAGGGCAGACAGGGAAGAGACTGTCGTGGTTAATATATTGTATATAATTTAGCGTTCCTTTGAGAAAAATTCTGCTGCTCTGTGTATCTCAAGATGTTATGGGGTATTTAGTACAGATGGTGCTGTGCAATCTGATGGAAGGAATAATTCCACCAGAAAACAGCATTTTTATGTGTTAGGGTTATGATTCTATTTGTCAAAAAAGATTTTAGATTCTGCTCACTAAGAGTGGAGAATTGTGTGATGTTAACGTGAGCAGGCAACAATTTGTGTGGAAGTTCGAAGGGCTCTGGTAACGAAATACCGTGAAGTTTCTAATTTACTTTATGTGCAGTTACTAAATCTTCAGAACATTTAGGATAATGTTAACATACAATATATCTGCTTTAATGTGTACATCAAAGCAAAAATAGTACAGTATAAAACAGAGTGAAGATATTACTCTTATATAAAAAAGTGAAAAAGTACACATTGCTGAAATATTTTTAGTACCAACTTAACCTAAAGAAAATCTGTTATCAGGAATCTGCCATCAACCTGTTATCCAGGATGGTAACTCATTCCCAATGACGTTCTTCTACTTTCTGGTAGGATTGACATCATGTAATAAAAGAACTTTAAAGGCTATTTAGCCTGTACGATCATGGAGATAGAGCCAATCTCTGGAAAAGTCAGGCTGCTCATTCACTGAGTGATTGACATAATTGACATCCAACCGGCCAGAAATGTCATCACAAGCCATTCCCAGCAGCATACGGTGGATTCGCAGTGTATAGATGAGGCCAGAGACAGAACACTTTGCTTTTCTGCACATGCGCTTGATTTATAATAATTAACCAAGAGAGTTAAAGAAGATAAAACTGACTACTACAGTATACGTTAGATAGGACTTGGTTTTAAGTAATCAGTGCCAGTCCTAGGTATAGAAACTTCACGTCTAGTTTTCGCTCTCCACATGAACTGTAAATAGTGGAGTAGGAAGGCTGCTGTGTATGTTTCATTGATAGAAAAGCGGGATGGCATGCTAATCAAAAGGAGAAGTCAGCTAAACAAAGCTGAAAGTGGAGAAGTCGGGACTAGCGCTGATCTTGCGAGACTTTTTTTTCTGTTACACATAATAAAACAACATTTTTTTTCCTACCTGGACAAAACCTTTAGGGGGCGATTCATCAAAACTGTTTTGCAAGAAAACGAACATAGAATGCTTTGAAAAGTTACTACATTTTTGTGCAATGTGGAGTTGTGGAAAAATGTAGCAACTTTTGGCATTTCCATGCCAATTTGAAGCAGATTCGCCAACAAGGGCCAAGCAGGCAACGAGTCCTGGTGTGACAAGGGGTAGCTGTGCTTGCCTATCAAATTCTGCAAAGATACTGACATTTTTTACACCAGAAATGCTACTCCAATTATATTAAGGTGCTGTTATTGCAGTATTCCACAGATCAATCAATTCGCAATCACACTGAATCTGCAGGTTCGGAACCTCCCTATTACTTGAATCTTTGCATTCATATTCACAAGCTGAGACTACACCTCCATTTTCAATTTATCTCAGTGCTGCACTAGTACACTGCAATCAGATTACACATTGTTCCATCTATATGTGTAATGAGCTGTGCACTCTGGCGTCCTATACCTAGACCGTAAAATCCTAAAGTAGCCACTGCGGCCTCACATATTTATAGTAGTTGTGATAATCCCTCAGATTGGCTGCTCTAGACCATGTGATGTGATAGTGGTAAGGCACCATAGGGAAGCCAACGCAGTCATGCCTGATATCATGAGCTCACTCTCTGGCTGCTGAATCTTTTGCAGTGCGTAAAGTGGTGTGATGCATCATAATGAAACAAAATGCAAACTGTCCGATTTTGCAGTGTCCTGTGGGTTTCAGTAAATTCTACTTCAAATTAATCTGCTCATTGCTGTGAATTACAGCTCTCAGCAAAGGATATACAGAGACTACAGGTTTCAGGTACAGGTGAAATCTGCATTATGTCACTATAAAAAATAGTCTCTAATGGCATATTCAGAGCATTAGTAGGAGCAAAAAGGACGTAATCAAAGGTATTCGCAATATATTGGCACATATCAGAAACTTTATAATATATTGCAGTGATTCTAAAGCAGAGATGTGATGTACAGGCTACTAAGTAAGACAGTTTGCGATCCAATGAAAGTTTACCATTAATATGGACTCGGTAAATAGTAACACTGTAGTAAACAAAAGCTGATCATAGGCATTAGCATAATTACCAAGTCATTAAAAAATAGACAGAATATGGATACTATAAATGTGCTGTCAATATTTTTTCAAACGCCCATTCATTTGTATAGGCGAGACCAGAATAGGACATCTGTACTTTTTATTTATTCCATCAATAATTAAAAAAAAACTGGCATGTGATTAGCCACAAGAGCATAATAGCAATGATTTATTAAGACCTTATGTTGGTCTTTAGAAAAAAGCAAACTGGCACAAAATGTGCCTGAGTTGTTAAGAGGTATACACTAGGGATGAGCAAGCACTAAAATGCTCAGATGCTCGTTACTTTAACCGATCAATTGCTAATGCCTGCGCTGTAAGTGACCCAGCTTCAGGTAGTGCTGGTGCTCTTGACATGTAGAAATGGGTGACACTGTGTCACCTGCACCATCGCCTGCTCCCGCATAGCATAGGTTGTGAACCCAAAGGACAGTCCGATCTCTCGGGGGTGGCAGCCTCGAGGAGCCTCTTCCAGGTCCGTTCATTTCACAAGAAGGGTTCATCCTACTCTCTTTCTCTTCGGTTCACGCCCATTGAATACCAGCAATGTTGCCCCTCCATTTTGAGGAGCATGTCCCTGGTTTTAACCGTCAGCTCTTGCAACCTTCGAGGCAAGTGTTCCATCTTTACCGCCCACTGGTTAAACGAGATGTGATGATGGGTCCCAAACTCTTTTATGGACCCCCATGTCTGCTGGCGGTTGTATGTAATGTAGTCCTCCCAGGATGCCACCTCTCGGTACTTTATGGCTAGTGGGCCTGCTAGCATGTTTTCAGACTTGGTCCTGACTCACCTCCTTCTCTCTTCCGACCACTGTCCATTCACTAGTTGGTGTATCCTGGCTCTCCTGTCTGCAGTCCGCAATAAGCCTACTGGTTGAAGGATGCGGCCTGTGTTCGAACCTTGGTGGTTCTGGGAAAGCGGCCAATTCCGGACCATAGGTTTTATCAACTCCACTGTTGTTCCAACTTGGTGTGGCTCCAATATTACTCTGTTCGCTCCCTCAGGAGTCTCGCAGGATTCAGCCATCTTTGTAGCCTTGTCGCCTGCTATGGATGACTAATTGAATCCAGAAAATGTTTTCAACATTTTTTAGAGTGTTATATACCACCGAAATGTACCACAAAGCACGTAATACTCTATGGATGACTAATTGAATACAAAACAATTTTTGAAAGCTTTTTTGAAGTGGTATATGCAGCCAAAATTTAACAGAAAGTGCGCAATACTCTATGGATGACTAATTGAATCCATAAAAAAATTTCAATGCTGTTTTGGAGTATTATATACCACCAAAATTTAACAGAAAGCATGTAATACTCTATGGATTAGTAATTTAATCAAGAAAATATTTTCACTGCTTTTTTGGAGTGTTACATACCACAAAAATTTTATAGAAAGCACTTAATACTATATGGATGACTAATTGAATCCAGAAAAAAATTTCAACTCTTTTTTGAGTGTTATAGGTCCCCAAAATGTACCACAAAGAATATACTACTCTATGGATGATTATTTGTATCCAGAATAATTTTTCAACTCTTTTTTGGAGTGCTATATACCACCAAAATTTAACAGAAAGCATGTAATACTCTATACATGACTAATTGAATCCAGAATTTTTTTTGAATGCTCTTAAAGTGTTATAAACTTTCAAAATTTAACAGAAAACATGTAATACTTTATAGATGACTATTTGCATGCAGAAAAAAATTGAACACTTTTTTGGAGTGTTATATGCCACCAAAATTTACCAGAAAGCAGGCAACACTCTATGGATGACTAACTGAACTCTGAAAAAAATTTTAACACTCTTTTGGAGTGTGTTTACCATCGATATGTACCCAAAGTATGTAATACTCTATGGATGACCAATTGAATCCAGAAATTTTTTAAATGCTTTTTTGGAGTATTATATACCACCAAAATGTACTGCAAAAGCATGTAATACTCTATCTATGACTAATTTAAGCTTTTCAATCTATGCAATCAATTCAATCAAACTTTCTAGGAGTGTTATAAACCACCAAAATTAAACAGAAATCACGTAATACTCTATGGCTGATAATATAATCAATATTTTCATCCTCCAAAAAGAATGTGGTTACATGCAGCAGATATATACTGTATATATTTAGCAGTGGACTGCAAAGCCCTAATCTCTGCTTATACAATGTATTCTGCTACTCTCCCTGCTAGTTCACATGTCCCTAGGCTAAATGCAGAAAGCATCACATAGAAACAGAAAAAGAACAAGATGAGCCTTTAAAAGTGCTGTTAGTATGATGGTTTCGCATCAGCATCAGTATCAACACTACAGGACTCTGCTTCGTTAAACTGTGCACACACAAGCTTGAACTCTCTAATTCCAATAAGAGCTGGACATGAGCTGTGAAATGGTGTCCGTGTGTCAAGCTGACACTAGGTGGCAGCACCTGTCCTTTTATAACCTCTGATGAGGTAATACAGCCAGCCAATCAGAGTAATGCCAGTACCAGAATGGCTATGGCATTATAGTGACTGACAGGCAATCCCTGCATGTTTATTGGCTGAGTAACAGGCATGAAACATGCGGGGCAGGGATTGGAGCTTCAAATCCGAGCACCAGTTAATGCTTGCCAAGTGAGAGCATATCAGAGCACCCAGATATTCGAGTGATATATTTGTTGTGCATGCACTAGAAATACTTAGATTTGCACTATGATTTACCACACTTTCTTGATCTGCCCACTTTATCAAAAAGTGAAAAATGTCATGAGCAACAGAAAATGGTAAAACATTAAAAACAGTAATAAATGTCTTGAAATGTATCAGTATGCTATCAGTAAATAAAACTAACAGCACATGGACCACAACCACTGATGTTAGAATTGTTAAGACAGAACTGGTTATGGTAGCCTTGCAGCTCCCAATAGGGCTTATATTGACAGGTTTAGCACTAGGCATGCCATCTACCAGATCCCAGGGCTGCCCTAACTTTTACTCTCTAACTCCTGGACAGGGGTCTAGACTTACACAAGGGCCCTTGGGTTGGGCCCATGGAGTAGGCAACTTGCTGGAGGAGCAAGCTGCCAGAGGGTAGTCAGGAAACTGTGTTAAACTAGAGAGGTCACAAACAGGAACAGAACTGCAAGGCTGAAGGATGGCCAGAATCTAAAATTACATGTCTGTATATTTTAACATATACTGTACTATATAAATTCAATACGAAAGGCATCTATTAGATCTCAGTTGCATCACTTACTCCTTCATTGACATGTGTGTTTGGTCCACAAATAGGGTCAAAATCAGATATGCCTCTTTTTTTCAGACCGAAAATACCTGATAATATACTATAATGGGTACATGTTCTATTTGCGAAAAAGATACAACACATACATGAAAATTGTATGTGTGAACAGTGTATTAGCAACTGGAGGTATTGCCCACGGTTTATCGCTAATGGCCATACTGCACCTGTACTTATCATTGTATCTTGTTACAAATCCAGATGCCACATGACAATTAGCATTAACCCCTTGGAGAAGTACCCATAACTGCCAAGACACATTGGGTGCACTGTTATATATTTAAATTGCCACTTGTATCACCCAATAAAAAACATTTTTTGGATTTTAATAAGCAAATCAAATTATGCCTCCAAGTGGTGCACCTTGAAAATTGTGGATCTCAATGCAAAATTTTCCAAAGGGTCCCAACTATCACTTGTCTTTAATAAAAATGTCCTTGTATGGGCTAAAGGAATCATTTAGACCCCTGCAGCTTCAGGGCCTGAGTGAAACCCCAGTAGCTGGTCCTGCTATGGTTACTCCCCTTTATACTTCTAGCTGATGTCATAATATTATCATAATTGATGTGATCCTTACAAATGTCCGAGAGGCATTTATTATGTTAGTCTTCTCTGATTATTCAGTTCCAATGCACAGAAGAAGCAGTACTGAATTTGTCACTGAACTCTTTCTTTTTTGGATTGATCTAATTCACTTTAATTCATTCGACTAGGTGGAAGCTGAGCAGTTTGGTGCAGTTTTTGATGCATTTTTAGAGCCACAAAAAAGAGATGCTCTTAAAGGAAAGAAAAGTATAAAGAGAAAACTTCAATTTTACAGGAGTGCATGACTTCACATGCAGAATACAAATTTCTGGTGTGCTTTGTATTTATGGATCTTGGAGAATTTGGATTTGTATTCATGTTTAGTATTTTCTAATATAGAAAAATTGTGGCTGGCCTGCTGATTTATGTGGAATTTGTGATTTTAATAAAAGTGGTTTATAATAATCGGTTTGCTTCCTCTGGATCCATAATAGGGATGACATAGAGAAGACCATCCTAAGACCAAGTTCAAGTGTTCATTATTTGGTTAGTATTTTACAATTTTATTCTTAAGTCAAAATCAGAAGTGGAACAATCAGTGGAAATTGCTGTGACTTACTAATACTGATGTAAAATACTGACCAAATACTGAAAGTGTGAACATGGCCTGAGTTTGTATAGTCTCACAGGGAGTCTGTCAGCACAGAATACAGGGAGATACAGGTGCAGTTTCTAACTCAATGCTTCAGCTAAAGAAAATTTGTCATAATGAAAAATGACCTTCATTTATTATAATTTGCGGAAAACTGCAAAAAGACTCAGATTCCACTTATGAAATTATGATGTGTGACTGCACTTTCTCTCCATGATAATAAGCCTATTACACACGTGGTCAAAATTGTTGGTACCCCTCATTTAATAACAGAAAAAAAACACAATGGGGGACAGAAATAACTTGAATCTGACAAAAGTATTAATAAATAAAAAATCTATGAAAATGAACAAATGAAAGTCAGACATTGCTTTTCCACCATGCTTCCACAGAATTAAAAAAAAATAAAAACTCATGAAATAGGCCTGGACAGAAATGATGGTACCTCTGAAAATAATGTGACAAAAGGGACATGCTAAATCAAGGGTGTGTCCACTAATTAGCATCACAGGTGTCTACAATCTTGGAATCAGTGAGGGGCTTGTATAGAGGGCTACAGATACTGTGCTGTTTGGTGACATGGTGTGTATCACACTCAACATGGACCAGAGGAAGCGAAGGAAAGAGTTGTCTCAGGAGATTAGAAAGAAAATTATAGACAAGCATGTTAAAGGTAAAAATTATAAGACCATCTGAAAGCAGCTTGATGTCCTGTGACTACAGTTGCACATATTATTCAGAAATTTAAGCTCCATGGGACTGTAGTCAACCTCCCTGGATGTGGCTGCAGGAGGAAAAGTGATGACAAATCAAAGAGACAGAAAATACGAATGGTAACAAAAGAGACCAGAAAAGCTTCTAAACAGAATAAAGGTGAACTTCAAGCTCAAGGAACATCAGTGTCAGATCGCACCATCCGTCGTTATATGAGCCAAAGTGGACTTCATGGGAGACGACCAAGGAGGACACCATTGTTGAAAAAAATCGTAAAAAAGTCAGACTGGAATTTGCCAAACTTCATATTGACAAGCCACAACGCTTCTGGGAGAATATCTTATGGACAGATGAGACAAAAATGGAACTTTTTGGCAAGGCACATCAGCTCTATGTTCACAGACGGAAAAATTAAGCATAACAAGAAAAGAACACTGTCCCTACTGTGAAACATGGAGGATGCTCTGTTATGTTCTGGGGCTGCTTCGCTGCATCTGGCACAGGGTGTCTAGAATCTGTTCAGGGTACAATGAAATCTCAAGACTATCAAGGGATTCTAGAGAGAAATGTGCTGCCCAGTGTCAGAAAGCTTGGTCTCAGTCGCAGGTCATGGGTCTTGCAACAGGATAATGACCCAAAATACACAGCTAAAAATACCAAGAATGGCTAAGAGGAAAACATTGGACTTTTCTGAAGTGGCATTCTATGAGCCCTGACCTAAATCCTATTGAGAATCTTTGGAAAGAGCTGAAACATACCGTCTGGAAAGGTAACCTTCAAATACGAGACAATTTGGAGTAGAGTTGAGCGAAACAGGTCGTTCATTTTCAAAAATCGCCGATTTTCGCCAAAGTCGGGTTTCATGAAACGAAACCCGACCGTGGAGTGAGTTCGGTCACGTGTTCGGCGACCATTTTGCTGGAGTCGGTTTTCCTCTACAGTTTAAGCGCCTTTTCTCGGCCAATGAGCAAGGACGCAGACTGTGGGCAACGTGATGACATATAAGGCGCCCAGCACCATCTTGGGGAAGGGCATTTCAGCGATTGGCGTCACAGTGCATATAAAATCTCTCAGCACCGACTGCCATTTTACAACTGCCGAATTAAGTGTAGAGGAAGGTTGCTGGCGGTGCGTCTGAGCAGGGAGCGTTAGGCAGGGCCTAAACAAAAAAAAACTTTGTGCTGATAGCGATTAGCTGTACAGTGACTGCAGCGAGAGGGGAGGATTTTAGTGTGTGCAGCAACGCTGGTTCTTAGGCTGCATGCCTGCCAGTGACGCTGTAGAAATTGCTTGTGTGGACCATCAGATCTGATTACAGGCTGCCTGCCTTTGATAAAGGGGCAATTAATTTGGTGGAGTAGCTGAGCTGCCTGCCAGTGACAGTGTACAAATTGCTAGAGTGAAGCATCACATCTGATTACTAGGCTGCCTGACTGTGATAAGGGGGCAATTAATTTGGTGGAGTAGTACAGCTGCCTGGCAGTGACAGTGTACAAATGGCTTGAGTGGAGCATCACATCTGATGACTAGGCTGCCTGACTGTGATAAGGGGGCAATTAATTTGGTGGAGTAGTACAGCTGCCTGGCACTGACAGTGTGCAAATTGCTTGAGTGGAGCATCACATCTGATTACTAGGCTGCCTGACTGTGATAAGGGGGCAATTAATTTGGTGGAGTAGTACAGCTGCCTGGCACTGACAGTGTACAAATGGTTTGAATGGAGCATCACATCTGATGACTAGGCTGCCTGACTGTGATAAGGGGGCAATTAATTTGGTGGAGTAGTGCAGCTGCCTGGCACTGACAGTGTACAAATTGCTTGAGTGGAGCATCACATCTGATGACTAGGCTGCCTGACTGTGATAAGGGGGCAATTAATTTGGTGGAGTAAAAAAACGTTGATGATCTAACCTTTATTAAAATGAACCATGCATGGGTTTCAAAGGATTTTGCCCCAACTTCCCCTCAGGACATATAGGTTATCAGCAAAATGGCTCGTTTTGTCGTTGTCTTCCTCTGAATTCTCACATTCCTCCATTTTCAGCTGCAGAACATCCAGCATACACCTCAACCTATGTAACTTTTTGCCACCTCTCTATCCACCTTCTGGTGCCCCCGGGCTAGTGCCGATACCCTAGGTAGGTGGGGCTTCCACTCTCGGGCGACTGCACTGGCACAGGGTCCCTCATAGTACAATAGAGATCAATCGTAAAATCCAATCTCTTCTCAATACATACTTAGACAACCATATCATTGATAAAAAGACGGTGACATTCTTAACTAACCTACACCCCAGCATCCCGGTTTTCTATATCTTACCCAAGATACACAAGTCTCTTACTAATCCCCCAGGTAAGACCCATCGTGGCGTCAACAGACTCGATATTTTCACCACTTTCAGTCTTTCTTGAAAAGATCTTAACGCCGTTAGTTAAGACAACTCCATCTTTCCTACTAGACACGGGACATTTTCTCAGGATTATTAGAACTTTCAAAACCACTTCACCAGACAGTATATTGGTAACTATGGACATAAATAGTCTATATACGTCTATTTCACATACTAAGGGTATGCAGGCTACCAAAACACTACTTGAAACTTCGACCATGTCTCAAGGATCAATTCAATTTTATTTGGATCTTCTCACGATGGTACTACATGAGAATTACTTTTTATTTGAGGAAACCTACTACTTACAATTGCGCGGCACTGCCATGGGTAGTAACGTAGCGCCAGCTTACGCAAATGCATACATGCATGCATTTGAATCCAATTTTATATATCCGACTATACCTTACAAGGAATCAATACAATGTTACCACAGATATATCGACAATATTTTTTTCATATGGTCGGGTACCCTCGAGTCTTTGAAATCATTTCATCGATATTTGAACTCCCTAGATACGGATCTTCAATTTACTATGCAGTATGACGTCAATAATATTCCCTTTCTCGACACTCTTGTGCAGAAAGATTCGGTGGGCAACCTAACAACTGATCTATATAGCAAACCGACTGACTGTAATAGCCTTCTCCACTATTCTAGTAGCCATCCCAGATCGACTAAGGATAGTCTACCTCGATCTCAGTTTACTCGTATCTCGAGAATTGTCACAAATTCAGATTTACTTCCAGTACGCTTAGACGAAACACTCCAAAAATTTAGGGAAAGAGACTACCCCACTAGACGTTTAGAACTTGAGAAAGTCCGTACCTTAAATCCACCACCAGGTAATCCTTCCCTTACTAAGACTGAGAGAGTACCCTTCGTCCACACGTACCATCCGCTCATGTCTAAAGTGCATTCTATTATACGTAAACATTGGGCATTACTATCTAGGGCGTACCCCTCCATTGAGGCATTCAAGGCACCTACACTAATGTGCAACAGACGAGCCCCCAACATAAAGGATAAATTGGTACGTGCCGACATTGGGAGTTCTCGACAAATTCTAACACAGAGCCATCTTGCCACACGCCGTCAAGGCACTTTTCCATGTCTAAATTGTGCCAGTTGCTCTAACATCATCAAATCAGACTCAGTTACCCACCCACGTACTGGCAAATCTTTTCCGATTCATGGTTACCATACCTGCAATTCCAATTTTGTTATATATGTGATCAAATGCCCCTGTGGTCTTTTATACGTGGGTGAGACAACTCAGCATGTGAAAGATAGAATTGCAAGTCACAAATCGACCATCCGGTGTGGTAAGACCTGGCTACCATTACCGGATCATTTCTCAAAATTCAAACACACTGTGGCACAACTAAAGTTTCAAATCATTGAACATGTTCCCAAATCCAGAAGGGGAGGTAACCGTGTGAGATGTTTGAAATTACGAGAGAGTTATTGGATTCATAAGTTGGACACACTCTCACCACGAGGCCTTAATAGGGAGATGGACTGGCTGTTATAATTTTTACAATTTGCTATATATTTCTTTCTAACTTATTTACCATTTTTTTGCAGACACGCTGACTTCTATCTCTGGTAAGTCACGCCACCATTTTCCCTTATTTTTATTTTTATTTTTATTTCTTATTTTATTTCTACTTTTTTCTTTTATTTTATTTCTTGGATAAAATCTTTTTTTAAAAAAAATTTCTATTTTTTTCATCCTTTTCTTTATTTTTATTTTTATTTTTCACTCCTCCTTTTGTATTTTCATGCTTACCCAATTTTTATTTTTTATTTTTTATTTTTATTCAATATTTTTTATAAAAAAAATTATATTCTCCCTTCTTTCATTTTCATCTCATTTTTTATTCTCATTTTCAATTTTTATTTTTATTTTTATTTTATTTTTATTTCAATTTCTTTAATATTCACAGCAGCTCAGCTCCACCTTTAGTTTTTTCATATATTTTTATTTTTATTTTATTTTTATTTTCCATTTCTTTAAATAGCATTCCTCCTTTTTTTGATATCATCCCCTACATCGACACATCAGTATATCCCCTATTCTGTCTGCTGGTCTCGAGTTACCCCCTCTTATCTCAACTATGATAATATACACATGTATATTCATGCCGTTTTTCCCTTCCCTGTTTTCCTCTAGGCCCCTCTCTCCCCTACTTTTTTAAGTCTTTTTACAATTACTAATGCAGAAAAGTGATCACCCTGACCACGTTACCACCAACAAGATGGCTGCTGCATGTGCCATTGCGCATGTTTTATCTAGCATCTACACACACTGGGTCATTATGTCTCCACCAACAAAATGGCGATTGCCATCTCCACTGTGCATGACCGATAACAGGCGCCGCATCACTTCCGGTCCGGATGACGCACATCCGGCCCGGCGATACACGGCGCCGCCTATAAAATCCCTCACATCCCTCCACTATGGTCTGGTCACTCAGCATAAGGCAGGGCGCGGATGCGCCGCCTGTAATCGAGTATAAGAATCTTCTCAGGTATGTTACATGGCTTCCCAGTTATTTACATGTCAGCGCAGCTTCATACTTAAGTCTGACCCTTTAACAAAGCTTCCTGTATTTACTTGAACAGGCCACATGTGTCAGCCTTCTTATCAAACGTAACGCCAGCTGCTTTTAGAACTGATTTAACACCAAGGTAGGATGCACCTCTCCTCTCCTTAATTCCCCCTTCTAGATCCTCATTACTATAATCATTTATATCTCACGTATAGGCTATTGGCACCGCATCCAGAACAATTCCTGTGTATACTTAGGATATACCTCTTCCTTTCCCCTTTTTTGCCACACACAGGTAAAAATTGAACTCATGTTATGATGTTTATCAGCAATTTTCTTTGTATCATGTTTAAAGCATATGGTTTCAATATTATTCACAGTCTGTAGTGTGCCACAAGGAAAGCTACCAGGAATCCTAGTTCATCTTCTCTGTGCCATTCCTTCCTTGTACATATACTATTAAGGTAAATGGATATGTAGCCCTTTGTTCATTATAAGTTTGTGCCTTCCAGAATTTTATATCTACGATAATTGCTCGCATACCTATATATTACATTTGTAGCTACACCTCTACCTAGTTCCATTTATCTGGATGAATTGCATATGAATCAGTTGTTAGCAAACGTCTATATATTATTCAATCCGTTCTACTAATTGTACATATTGTATATATTACTATACCTTTGTCACTGTATATTTGTCTCACAATGTAATTTTATTTTTGTTTTTTTTTGTTTGTTTCTTTTAGTTACCCATGAGTAAGGCCCGGGAAGGGCCGAAACGTTGGGTATCTGTATACTGTACATTCTGTTATACACGGCACTGATATTTGTTCCTCTTTGGATTGGATATTCTTTGAATAAAATACCCCTCTTTTTTTGCATGACCAACAGTCTTTGTGTGCGGTGAATCTTACCTTACTTATGTCTATTGGTACCGCTCTGGGCCAATTCACCAGAACCTAATTTCTATATACCCTGAGTGCACACCATTCTACTATACTACGAAAAATCTCTTTAGACAGACTGGTTTACTTGGTCTGTGTGGTAAGAATAAAATGTTGATTTTTTCAACTGTTCCGATAAATGTTCTTGAAACAATGAGCACACTTTTGTATATACATAAAGAATTGTGTGAGAAACCTGTTGCCACGTTTCGTTTAGAAAGTGTAAGGGTTACCGGCAGATGGGCCATACTAGGTTGAAGGATCAAACATGGCAGCTGGATCATTGCCAAAAAGGAACAGGAGCCTGAAAAGTGGGGGCCATAGGACATGATGGCCAAACACGGCCTGCTGCAGCTGTTATGTGGTTAGGCTGGTGACTGCTAGGCCTAGCCTGAAAATAATCAGTGTTCAATGTAATTTTTCATGCCAAAGGTTTTAAAACATAATTTAACTCAATTTTGGCTGCTGATTACAAATATGAACTCTGTGTTTGGCTATCACATCTGTATTTAGAGATATTTTCCATTTTTGATGAAAATTACTACTATCGAATGTTTTATGATAAAAACACATGATTTTCGGTACTACATTTTGTATATTTTTAATGAAGGAATAACAAAGATTACAAAGTCTATGTACAGCAAATAAAATATACTTACAGAATTCAAATACCAAATATTAAAAAACACATATATATGGCACACAGATGAATGGCAAATGGCAGTTACTTGAATTTTCTTTTTTTTTGGCTGATCTGTGATTTACAGCTTCTGGGTTGTCGCTCATCAAGCTCCTGCAATAGTCAGCCATCATGTGTGAGTCCCACCGGCCTTGATACCGTTCTTCCATTGCTTTAATGTCCTGATGAAAACGCTACCCTTGTTCCTCGCTCACATCCCCAAGGTGCTCTGGAAAAAGGTCAAAATGGCTGTGTAAATAGTGAATCTTGATACTCCTTCTACATCCAAGATTTTGCAGACTCATTAATAGCTCTTCCACAATGTCTTCATGGTTGTCTGCCTTTTTATTCCCTAGAAAATTCTGCACCACATTTCAAAATGCATTCCAAGCTCTGTCTTCTGTCTCATTCATTGATGTGATAAAATTTGGGTCTCTCAGAAGTGTTCTTATTTGAGGTCCATCAAATATTCCAGCCTTTTTCTTCTCTTCACTAAGACCAGGAAAAGTTGAACATATATAGTGAAAGCATTCTCCACAGTGATTGAGAGCTTTGACGAACTGCTTCATCAATCCAAGTTTTATGTGCAAGGGAGGAAAGACAATGTTGTTCCTATCCACTAGAGGATCATGGATGAAATTCTTATAGCCAGATGCCAAACTCTGTCGATGAGGCCATTAATTTTTCAACCAATGCTCTGTTGTAGCTCAACTGTCCCAATAGCACAGAAAACAAGGGTGTTTTTGTACCCTCCTTGCAGACCCAAAAGAAAGTTAACCATTGTAAAATCAACGCAAATTAACCACCCATGAACATTATATTGTAACCTCTCTAGAACAATCTTGATGTTTTTATATTCTTCTTTACGTTTTACAGAATGACCTATTGGTACAGAGCCATACTTATTTCCATTATGTAACAGAACACATTTTAAACTTCTTTTGGAACTATCCATAAAAAGCCTCAAATCCCTTGAATCATATGCTGGAAGTCCCATAAAGAGAAGTAGCCCTTTAACATCACTACAATAGACAAGCTGGCCATCTGAATGGAAGTACTTACGCAGTTCTGCTTCCCTGTTATGATAAAATGAGACACTTGTACTGGGTTTCAACATTCGATTCTGTTGTAGTCTTCTTGAAGCCAATAGTTCAGCAGACTCTTTTGGTAGATAAAGATCTCTAACCATATCATTCAAAGCAGACTGAGTAAACAGAATTGCTTTGTCACTATCTTCATGACATGGCTGAAAATATCTGGACTGTCTTCATCAGTATAACAATTAGAGGAGAGATCTGTGTCAAGGTTTTCTGGAAGCGCAGTTAATTTTGGAACAGGTATGTCTTCACTAAGGCAACTGGTCGAATAGCTGAAGGGATACTCTGGTATTGCAAATATTGCTTGTTTTTCAAACCTTTTACATCGACAAGGCAGAAATAGCAGTCTTCTAAATTATTGCTTGGTTCTCTACAAACCATAGGAACTCCAAACTGAAGTTTAGCATTCTTTCCTTGAGACCATGATCTCAAGCTCTCAATACAGGTTTTGCCCACTTTGTGAGGAGAACAATGCTTGTCTTGGTCTCCAAGTTTTACTCTGAAGTACGCACAATACACCCTCTTAACAAAGTCAGTAATGTTGCGCCTCTGAGTCTTCACAGTAAATTTTCCACAGATAAAGCCAAAAATATTAGGATCATTTGATCACTGTCTTCTGCGAAATGTAGAGGCCATTGTTAGATCAGCAAAACATCCTGCAGAGAAATACAAGCTAAAAGTTGCTAGCTTCCTCAGTTGTTCATTGAATTTCTGTCCCCCCCACACCTTAGGCATTGATTCACAAACAAAAAAATGAAAAACAGCAGGATAAAAACAATAAATATCAAAATTCATTGAAAATGTCAATAAATAAAACAGTACCTGCACACGACTGCATAAGTTACAGTGGGAGCACACATGCTTACATTGGCATGTATTGCCACATTTGCACTGGCCCTCATTAAACTGCCAGCATGTTCCGGATTTTTCTTTTGGCCCTTGCCCCCCCGGACTACCTCCTCCTTGTCCCGCCTGCTGGGAAATGCTCCCTCCGCTCCCGTGAAAGGACTGCCCATACCTTGCGGGCACCATCACTTAAAGCCACCGGCCTATATCCTTTTGATGCCACCAAATGTCAGACCTGAGCGCCTTCCGCTGCCTGAAATGTTCGTCATAGCGCAACCAGGTCAGCCCACCATAAGTGCGGTGAGCTTCCCCAATCGCGTCCAGATAACAAAACAATCATGAACTATTTTCCGTGGACTTCTGAACTCTAACACTCGCTAATATAGGGAATGCTTGCATCGAGTTCACGAAAGTTTGCTGGATAAGGCGCCAGTGCCAGCTTCGCTTCTCCTCCTCCTTTTTGCTGTCATCCCTCTTTTCCCTATCCAAATTAAAGTTCGCCAAGGGGGTAAAGGAAAAAATTTCCACTTATTCATCACGACAAATTTTCGCCTTCAACTCTTTTTTAAAATGCGCCCCCAAGGGGCCTTCAAAGCAAACGTTAACTTTACCATTTGCCCTATTGTCCAATTTTACCGTATTCCCTTTATCCTTCTCTGTTTGCAATGACACGGATACATCAGGGCTGGGTACCTGTTAACCCTCCACGGGCCTACAGGGGTCACCCACAATCTGATTACCCGGACCCGATGCCGCGACCCATAGTCCGACAGGTGACACCCCTGTCCCAGTCGCTGTATCCCCTTCCATTCTTTTTAAAATGTGAGACATAGTCAACAGCACCTCCCTAATATCCGGGCCTACCATACCGCCGCCACCCCTCGGACCCAGCTCCTCTAACCCTAACGCACTACCCCACTGATTACATCTGAACCAGCCCCTGCGGGCGACAAACATGACAAAGACTCATACTCACCAAGCTGCACAGGTGCTGTGTCCCTGGCAACCGAACATCACGCATCCTGTCACTCTCCAGCCACGTCCATGTCGCTGTCTGGATCATAAGATTCTGCGCTGCCTCGCTGCCCCTGGCACGTGCCCCTGGCCTGCGCCCCTGGCCTCATCATCACCAGGGGGACCGGAGCACGTGCAGCGCAACCAACTGCCGACCTCCGTCTGGCCCTGGAACGCCCCTGCGATCCCGTGACCTGTAGCGATGGCCATCCTTGTGCCCCAACCGCCATTGTGACTACGCTGGCCAACACTCTCCTCCTGGTTCGCCTGCTGTCAGGGCCAGGCAGCAGGGGGTCCAGCTGATGCAGCCTGCCCGCTGAACACCTTCTCTTCTTCCTCCCCATTGCAGGCCCTCTGCCGACGTCCTCCTCCAGGGCGCCTGCAGCACGCACAGCCCCCGTGTCTGGCTCCCTGCCTGCTCCGGCCTGTACCCCGTGCCTCCGCTACGACGCTTCTCCCAGCTCACTTTTGGGTTCCACGCCACCCTCGGCAGCGCCGCTAGCCCCTGGTGCCGACTGTGCTCTACTTGGAGGCCGCACATCCTATGTAGCCTGCACTTCCGTTGCGGCACTTGATCCAGGTCTGCAGACCTGCGCCTGCCGCCCGGCTAGGCGTTTTCCTGTCGGAGGTGGGACAAGGGAGGGGAGCCGCATCGCTGCCTCCAGCCTCCGCAGGGTCCTTGGAGGGGCTCCGGAGCCTGCGCCGGCTGCGCGATGACAGCTCTGGTGACAGCCTCTCTGGGGGCCTGTTCCTCCTGCCCTTGCTCTCTGCATCCCGGGTATCCGTAAGCGCCCATGAGGAAGACAGCTGGCCTTCTAGCCATCCCCCTCTCCTGGACCTCGCAAGCTCCCGCAGGCGCTCCATAAGATTTGCCACAGACTCCATAAGGTGAGAGGATGGGAGTGGCTGCAAAATTGCAGACTCTGCTGTGTCTGTCTGCACGCTTCGGCTTCCAGCCCACAATGAACTTTTTACCGCACTTTTCCCCCCCTAAGCAACGCACCCTCCCCAATGCCCCCTCCCCTTGCACCTCCCCTAAAAGCCCCTACCCAATCAATACCTCTAAAGCTCAAAGGTCAAAGGATGCCCCATAGCCACAAGCGCAGTCAGGGGGGCTCCTATTATCTGCGCTTTTATCCGCCCCTTACTTGAATGGGATCATGATGGGGCATATTTGTACATGAAGGGGATGATGATGGGGCATATTTCTTCATGAAGGTGATTATGATGGGGCCTATTTCTGCATGAAGGGGATCATGATGGGTCCTATTTCTGCTTGAAGGAGATCATGATGGGGCATATTTCTGCATGAAGGGGATCATGATGGGGCATATTTCTGCCTGAAGTGGATTATGATGGCACATAATTCTGCATGAAGGGGATAATGATGGGCCCTATTTATCCCTGAAGGGGATCATTATAGGGCCACCGAATATCACACTGTACTCGAATATTTTTGGGCTCCACTCGATGCTCCGAGGAGTTAACCCCAAATTCAGACAGCAGCTATTTCTCCCATATTCAAGTACGCTTGTTTAAATTGATTAAAACTAACAGTTTAGCTACAACATAAAATGTCTGATATCTTCTTGTCTGCTGTTCTGGCAAAAAAATGATCAGCACAACAGCTCATACACATTAGGTAGTTGGACAGTGGCAATGAAATCAGCAGGTTCAGCAGACAGTAGTTTAATGTGTATGTGTATGTATGTTTGCGGTTCTTTGAAAAACAGATTGATCATGCTCATAGAGCGCTGTTCAGATTTTGTAGTCAAGGGACTATTGTCATCTCAATATATAGAGTTTCTTGTTAACGATTACTCTGTGGTCATACCAAATTTCATCACGTTAGGTTCTATGTTGGTACATAGCAGTAGCCCTGTACTTTCTGCTGATACATATACTGTAATTACTGACTACAGACTTCTCATGGAGCACCCACTTGGGTTTGCTCATCCGACACAATGTTTGGCAATAGAAACAGGGGCTTTTTGTCATAGCAGTTAACTTAATTTGTACAGTAAGCATTACTGACAGAATTCACACATTATGTATGTACTTTGCAAGGGTCAGGCCAAATATGTATTGTAATATTGTACATATCCACAGTCAAAAAACGCGGATAAAACGTACCAAAAAATTTGATAGATGGCACGCTTTCAAGATGGCACTTAAGTTCGTATATTGTCATAAAACTATTGACTGAGATTAATTACCCATATTAAAACCCCCAAAAAAAGGGTATGGTGTACTGCAATATTTCGAAGAGCATGGAAGAACTCTGCCACTTTGTCGCTATTTGATGGAACGTTTTAATGTACATCCAAACAAAAATGAATATGCAACTAAGTTGCACAGCTTCCCCCAACATGAATTTTATTGGGTACTAGTCCTTACTGTGCTGAGGTGCAGGGTGCTGTTAAAAAAAAGCACAAGGAACCTGACCCAGTCATGTAGTAGTATTGACACACGTGTTCTTTATGGAAGCCAGCCAGGATTCCAGGACCATTTCTCCTGGGCGGCAGCACAGCTACTGTCACTGTGTACTCATTCCTGACAGGTGCTGGTGAACCGATGCACCGTCAGGATGACGTCAGTGGGCAGGTGACTATGTGGAAGGTCCTGTTGCTGAACAGCAGCTGTCAGCCCAGGACACGGTCTAAATTATAACACAGAGGCAGGCTGTAGGAGCATAATATGCATAGCGCCGGTTAGGTCAGTATAACACACCTGACTGCTTCTGCCTCCAGCCCTGGATGACCACCGCCGACATTACAACATAACATAAGCTGTATGAACACCTCCTCTCCAAGTCAAAGGTGAAACCCGGATTAACCCCTCTCTGCCATCAGACGTACTATTCCGTCCATGTGACCTTGGACCTTATTCCCGGGGGGAGCGCAGCTGATCGCCGCGGGGTGTCAGCTGATTATCACAGCTGACACCCGTGACTGTGTGTCAGGAGCGGTCACGGACCACTCCCGGCACATTAACCCCTGGCACACCGCGATCAAACATGATTGCGGTGTACCCGGGGCACAGGGGAGGATCGCGCAGGCAGGAGGCTCCCTGCGCGCTCCCCTGAGACCCTCAGAGCAGCGCGATGTGTCGCGCTGTTCCGAGGGTCCGTCCTCCCTCCAGGTCCCCGGATGCAAGATGGCGCCGGGGTCCTGCAGGGAGGCGGCTTCCTCAGTGCCTGCTGAGAGCAGGCGCTGGGGAAGCCTGCAGCAGTGCCAGAGCGATCGCTGGTGTGACAGAGTGCTGTGCACACTGTCACACCAGCGATCTGCTAAAATACAGTGATGTCCCACCCTGGGACAAAGTATAAAAGTAAACAAATAAAAATAAAAAGTGGTAAAAAAAAATCATAAAAAAAAAAAAAATATTCCCCAATAAATTCATTCTTTCCTGTAAATAAAAAAACCAAAACAATAAAAGTACACATATTTGGTGTCGCCGCGTCCGTAAAGACCCCCCCTATAAAACTGTCCCACTAGTTAACTCCTTTAATGAACCCCTTAAAAAAAAAAAAGAAAACGAAGCAAAAAATCAATGCTTTATCATCATACCGCTGAACAAACAGTGGAATAACACGCGATCAAAAAGACAGAGATAAATAACCATGGAAACGCTGAAAACGTCATCTTGTCCCGCAAAAAACGAGCCATCATACAGCATCACCAGCGAAAAAATAAAAAAGTTATAGCTCGCAGAATAAAGCGATGCAAAAATAATAATTTTTTATATAAAATTGTTTTCATGCTATAAAAGCACCAAAACATAAAAAAAATCCCAAAAATCGAAATAAAAAGCGATCAAAAAATGTCACGTGCTCAAAAATGGTACCAATAAAAACGACACCTCGTCCAGCAAAAAATAAGACCTCACATGACTCTGTGGGCCAAAATATGCAAAAATTATAGCTCTCAAAATGTGGTGATGCAAAAAACTATTTTTTGCAATAAAAAGCGTCTTTTAGCGTGACAGCTGAAAAATCATAAAAACCCGCTATAAATAGTAAATCAAACCCCCCTTTATCACCCCCTTAGTTAGGGAAAAATAATAAAATTAAAAAAATGTATTTATTTCCATTTTCCCGTTAGGGTTCGGGTTGCGGCTAAAGTTAGGATTAGGGTTGGCGCTAAGTTAGGATTAGGATTAGGGTTGGGATTACGGTTAGGGGTGTGTTAGGGTTAGGTTTGTGGTTAGGGCTGGGACTAGGGTTAGGGGTGTGTTGGGGTTAGGGTTGGAGTTAGAATTGGGGGGTTTCCGCTGTTTAGGCACATCAGGGGCTCTCCAAATGTGACATGGCGTCTGATCTCAATTCCAGCCAATTCTGCGTTGAAAAAGTCAAACGGTGCTCCTTCACTTCTGAGCTCTGCCATGCGCCCAAACAGTAGTTTACTCCCGCATATGGGGTATCAGCGTACTCTGGACCACAAGAGTTATTGTGCAATTTGTCCTATTTCTTCTGTTACCCTTGGGAAAATAAAAAACTGGGGGCGACAAAATCATTTTTGTAAAAAAAAAATGATTTTTTTGTTTTTACGGCTGTATGTTATAAAACTTCTGTGAAGCACTTGGAGCTTCATAGCGCTCACCACACTTCTAGATAAGTTCCTTGTGGGGTCTATTTTCCAAAATGGGGTCACTTGTGGGGGGTTTCCACTGTTTAGGCGCATCAGGGGCTCTCCAAATGCGACATGACGCCCCCAGACCATTCCATCAAAGTCTGCAATCCAAAACGTCACTACTTCCCTTCCGAGCCCTGACGTGCGCCCATACAGTAGTTTACTCCCACATATTGGGTATCAGCATACTCAGGACAAATTGGACAACAACTTTTGGGGTCCAATTTCTCCTGTTACCCTTGTGAAAATAAAATATTGGGGGCGAAAAAATCATTTTTGTAAAAAAAAAAAAGGATTTTTTATTTTTACGGCTGTACGTTATAAACTTCTGTGAAGCACTTCGGGGTTCAAAGTGCTCACCACACATCTAGATAAGTTCCTTGTGGGGTCTATTTTCCAAAATGGGGTCACTTGTGGGGGGTTTCCACTGTTTAGACGCATCAGGGGCTCTCCAAATGCGACATGACTCCCCCAGACCATTCCATCAAAGTCTGCAATCCAAAACGTCACTACTTCCCTTCCGAGCCCCGACGTGCGCCCATACAGTAGTTTACTCCCACATATTGGGTATCAGCGTACTCAGGACAAATTGGACAACAACTTTTGGGGTCCAATTTCTCCTGTTACCCTTGTGAAAATAAAATATTGGAGGCGAAAAAATCATTTTTGTAAAAAAAAAAAAAAAGGATTTTTTATTTTTACGGCTGTACGTTATAAACTTCTGTGAAGCACTTCGGGGTTCAAAGTGCTCACCACACATCTAGATAAGTTCCTTGTGGGGTCTATTTTCCAAAATGGGGTCACTTGTGGGGGGTTTCCACTGTTTAGACGCATCAGGGGCTCTCCAAATGCGACATGACTCCCCCAGACCATTCCATCAAAGTCTGCAATCCAAAACGTCACTACTTCCCTTCCGAGCCCCGACGTGCGCCCATACAGTAGTTTACTCCCACATATTGGGTATCAGCGTACTCAGGACAAATTGGACAACAACTTTTGGGGTCCAATTTCTCCTGTTACCCTTGTGAAAATAAAATATTGAGGGCGAAAAAATCATTTTTGTAAAAAAAAAAAAGGATTTTTTATTTTACGGCTGTACGTTATAAACTTCTGTGAAGCACTTTGGGGTTCAAAGTGCTCACCACACATCTAGATAAGTTCCTTGAGGGGTCTAGTTTCCAAAATGGTGTCATTTGTGGGGGGTTTCCACTGTTTAGGCATATCAGGAGCTCTCCAAACACGACATGGCATCCAGCCAATTCTGAGTTGAAAAAGTCAAACGGCGCTCCTTCCCTTCCAAACTCTGCCATGCACCCAAACAGTGGTTTACTCCCACATATGGGGTATCAGCGCACTCAGGACAAATTGCACAATAACTTTTGGAGTCTTGTTACCCTTGGGAAAATAAAAATTGGGGTGAAAAAATCAATTTTGTGGAAAAAATATGATTTTTTAATTTTACGGCTCTACGTTATAAACTTGTGTGAAGCACTTGGGGGTTCAAATTGCTCACCAAAGATCTAGATAAGTTCCTTAGGGGGTCTAGTTTCCCAAATGGGGGCACTTGTGGGGGGTTTCCACTGTTTAGGCACAGCAGGGGCTCTCCAAATGCAACATGGCGTCCAATCTCAATTCCAGCCAATTTTGGTTGGAAAAAGTCAAATGGTGCTCCTTCCATTCCGAGCTCTGCCATGCGCCCAAACAGTGGTTCCCCCCCACATATGGGGTATCAGCGTACTCAGGACAAATTGGACAAATTTTGTGGTCCAATTTCTCCTGTTACCCTTGGGAAAATAAAAAATTAGTGACTAAGAGATAATTTTTGTGGGAAAAAAATAGGATTTTTTATTTTCATGCTCGGGCATTATAAACTTGTGTGAAGCACTTGGGGGTTCAAAGTGCTCACCAAAGATCTAGATAAGTTCCTAAATGGGGTCACTTGTGGGGGTTTCCACTGTTTAGGCTCATGTGGGGCACGACAAATGGAACATGACCCCCATCAATGTTTGCATTCCAAAACGTTACTGCTTCCTTTCCAAGCCCTGCCGTGCGCCCAAACAGTTCCCCCCCCCACATATGGGGTATCAGCGTACTCAGGACAAATTGGAAAACAACTTTTGGGGTCCAATTTCCTTGGGAAAAATCAAAAATTTGGGACTAAAAAATCATTTTTGTGGAAAAAAATTTTTTTTTTTTCACACCCAGGCATTATAAACTTTTGTGAAACACTTTGGGGTTCAAAGTGCTCACAACAGATCTAGATAAGTTCCTTAGGGGGTCTAGTTTACAAAATTGTGTCACTTGTGGGGGTTTCCACTGTATAGGCATATCAGGGGCTCTCCAAACACGACATGGCGTCCAATCTCAATTCCAGCCAATTTTAGTTTGAAAAAGTCAAACGGCGCTCCTTCCCTTACGAGCTCTGCCATGTGCCCAAACAGTGGTTTTCCCCCACATATGGGGTATTGGCGTACTCAGGAGAAATTGCACAACAACTTTATCTGCCCATTTTCTCTTTTACCCTTGTGAAAATAAAAAAAACGTTTGTAAAAGATCATTTTTGTGGCTAAAAAGTTAAATATTAATTTTTTCCTTCCACATTGCTTCAGCTCCTGTGAAGTACCTGAAGGGTTATTAAACTTCTTGAATGTGGTTTTGAGTACCTTGAGGGGTGCAGTTTTTAGAATGGTGTCACTTTTGGGTATTTTCTGCCATATAGACCCCTCAAAGTGACTTCAAATGTGAGGTGGTCCCTAAAAAAATGGCTTTGTAAATTTTGTTGTAAAAATGAGAAATCACTGGTCAACTTTTAACCCTTATAATTTCCTAACAAAAAAAAAATTTTGGGTTTTCAAAATTGTGCTGATGTAAAGTAGACATGTGGGAAATGTTATTTATTAACTATTTTGTGTGACATATCTCTCTGTTTTAAGGGAAAAAAAATTCAAAGTTTGAAAATTGCAAAATTTTCAAAATTTTCGCCATATTTGCGTTTTTTTTCAAAAATAAACGCAAGGTATATCGAAGAAATTTTACTTCTAACATGAAGTACAATATGTCACGAGAAAACAATCTCAGAATCGCGAAGATCCGTTGAAGCGTTCCAGAGTTATAACCTCATAAAGAAACAGTGGTCAGAATTGTAAAAATTGGCCCGGTCATTAACGTGCAAACCACCCTTGGGGGTGAAGGGGTTAAACAAAGCCAAATGAATTTCCTCAGATAGTGTTTTTAAAAATTAAAAAAAATTTTTTATTGACATGTGAAGAATAAAATCACTATAAATTTATAGAAAAAGGATGCAAGTTTAGAAAAAGGGACATAGGACTCTCCCTTACATTTTCACCACATTGCTGCATGGTAAAGAGTCAGACTAGAGTTTTGTGACCACATAAATCGCAAGTTCTAATAAAACACCTGCAGTTCTCTATACATAATAGATTCATTGCCATTATGTTCCAATGTCATGATCCTAGAATAAGGAATATGGCTTAGTGACTAACATTCGCCGTCTATAAATTTATCTTCAGCAAGTTAAAAATATTAATAGAATCTGTTGCCTATAGATTATTCACTACAGTTGGTTAGAGAACAAATAATGAGTATAGTCCCAGATACATGTGATATACAGAACAGTGACCCAATATGCACAAAAAAGATGTACTTTGATAGTCAAGAAAATATTTTCCTATTTGTTGCCAAGAGGTGTAACTGAGGCCTCTGTACAAAACAATGCATGGCAGTGAGAAACTCTCTCAATGTTGTTCCCCCTACCGGTGGAAACCATAAACAGGCAATACTACAAAAAGCTTACAATATTATGCTGACTTTTTCCTATCTATGGCCAAAAAGTGTAACTGAGGGCCCTGTGCAAAACAATGCATGTGAGTGATAAAATTTCTCTCTATTGTTCCCCTTACTGGTGGAAACCCTTAACAGGCAATGCAATAAAGAGCTTTAATTATTATGCTGACTTATTCACACAAGAGAACTGCTATGACTCAATGAATAATGCCATGTGGTAACAATTCTTTACCTTTATCCCAGCAGCTATATCTGTATGTGCGATGGGAGTCCCGTCCCTCTGCCCCCCTAACAGAAGCAGTGCAGCGCCGTGAAAGGTTCGCATTGCACAACAGATAAGATGCACTTACATCTGTCTCTTCTGCTAAGAGAAGCACTGCCTTTTGATATATGAATTTGTAGAACCAGGCAGCAGCCAGGGGACGCTGCTGTGCCTGTGGGCCCTAGTCAGTTGCCTGGTCTGCCTGGCCAAAATGCTGGGCCAGACCTGGTGCTGTGTAAGATTCTATAGCGGTAGCCAGCTCGTTGATGTAAATGTTGAAGAGTGTTGGACTTCGGCTACTCCCTTTCGACATGTTGAAATATAGATGTGAATATGTCATCACAGAATATACAGCTGTACTGTACTTATACAGTTCACTTTTGTGCTTAGCAGAATTGGGTGTTAGCCAGACTGGGCCTCTGGCTACCATTTTTTCTCCGTAAATAGATACGGAGCAGAACAATTGACACAATCATATCTACAGTTGGACTGTACTTGTACAGTTCACTTTCCTGCTTTGCAGAATTGTGTGGTTGCCAGACTGGGCCTCTGGCTACCAGTTGTTCTCCATAAATAAATACAGAGCTGAACAATTCACACCACAATATCTACAGCTGGACTGTAGTTATACAGTTCACTTTCCGGCTTTGCAGAATTTGGTGTTAGCCAGACTGTGCCTCTGGCTAACATTTTTTCTTCGTAAATAGATACGGAGATGACCAATTCCACCAGCAATGTATACAGCTGCATTGTACTGATAGAGTAAACTTCATGTTTTTCCATTGTGGTGTTAGCCAAACTGGGGCTCCAAGTATGGTTGTTCCTGCGGAAATAGACACGGAACTGAAAAATTGACACAACAATATGTACAGCTGGACTGTAGTTGTACAGTTCACTTTCATGCTTTGCTGAATTGGGTGGTAGCCAGACTGGGCCTCTGGCTACCAGTTTTTCTCCGTTAATACATATGGAGCTGAACAATTAACACAGCAATATCTACAGCTGAAAATTTTCACCCAGCCCTTCAAGTGGCCACTGGCCAGCTTTCAAGGTCAGATAAAACTGAGATCTAATGGAGTCAGACGAGGGGCCATAAACCCTTTGAATGTAAAAGCCACAAGGATTTAGATAAAACCACCACAGACAGAGGTTAAGTAAACCGTAAAGTTTAACAATCACAAGCCGCAAACATGTGGAAGCGTACATTTTTTTAACAGAAATGCAGCGATGTAATTGTCTGAATGCATTCTGTATATTTGAATATGCATTCAAAAGAGCCATTTGTATATTCACACTACACTATTAACAGCAATCATATCTATATTCTTGAAAAACGCAAGAATAACCCATAGACTACTATCTATAATCATGACAATCTTTTTTAGCAATATCTATAGGTAAGTAATGTTAAGTAATGTTAAAAGTAGCTGCTACTATGTATTCCATAAATAAACGAGGTTTTAGAACATCTTCACATCTTGCATTTCTCAAACTGTGACCATGCTCAATATTCCACAACTGTTCCGTTCTGCTGTGTAGTAAATATTGGAGACACCATAGATGATCACAGAGGGTTTCAACAAAGTAATTTAGAAATAATAACATAATTTTTTTATTTGCCGTTTTATAATCCAGTAAAGAAGGAACATGCAGTCTCAGTCATACAGTTATCGCTTACAAAATTTATTAAGTCCTCATCATTTACAAGCATTCAGCCGTCACTGTTTTGTATTTAACTCTTACCATTTGAGGCAGCCAAAGTTATGGCTCTGAAGGAGATAAACAAACATAGTTAACAAAGAAATATTTGTAATGAAATACTGAGCCTACATAACAGCATTGCTATATCAAATTTATATGAAGTGTATTGTGTCCAATGTGAGCAACCAGGCAACCAAAAAAGGAGCTTTTCAAGTGAGCTCTTTAAGGTACATAAATGTTATGAAGGAATGCGACGAGACCGGCCTATGCTGAGGAATGAACATGATGAAGGGGACGTTAGTACCGAGACGGTCGGGACTGTTGGGGTTCCTGTTCAAGTACATGGGCAGACCACCATAAGTGTAATGTATGTAGTACAGTTCATATAGCGTCTTGTGCTTGGGTGCGATGAACATACATGAGACACAGGTTTGATATAGAAAAGTCCTGTATTACTTCATACAAGTTGGCAGAAATAGTCACACAGTTTGCAGACACAGAAACAGGAGACACAGCAGGCCAGAGTAATCCAAGCTCAGCAATCACTCTCCAATACAGATTCAGGATCTTCTTCTCTGTTACCGTAAGTCCATGCAAACGTGGGTCTTTCAAAGAGCAGGGTTCAGAGTCCACAAGTGCTTCAGAGTTCCTCAGTAGGAATAGCTGGAGTACAAGGTCCAAGGCTTACAGGAGTCAAGTCACAGGTTCACTGCAGGCTAGATTCTGAAGCACTGATTGCTCAGCTGTGGCTGCTTAAGAAGCAAAGGAGAGAATCAGGGCGGGAACATGCAAGCTGGAAATTCCATTTTGACTGAGGGCAAGATAGCTGCAGCAAGACAGAAAGTAAAATGGCTGACGAACAAACTGAGTTTCAGGAATATATACATAGAACCTTACATTACTCCCCCCTTAAGGACAACCTCCGGATGACTCTCAGACCAGGCTTGTGTGGGTACCTCTGATGAAACTGACGGAGCAAGCGAGGAGCATTAACGTTATTGACCGGTTCCCATGAGTTGTCCTCCACTGGGTAGCCCTGCCATTTAATCAGATATTGTAACTGATTTCTATACAACCTGGAATCTAAAATCCTTTCCACCACAAATTCTTCCTGACCATCGACTAGCACTGGGTCAGGGCAAGGAGAGGAACGTCCAGGAAACGTATTGGGTGTCGCAGCCTTTAGTAGGGATACATGAAAGACAGGGTGGATTCTCATAGTTCTGGGCAGTTGAAGACGACAAGCAACGGCACTTATAATTTTACTGATTTTATAGGGTCCAATGTACTTATGTCCCAACTTAGACGATGGAATCCTTAACTTAAGATTTCTGGTTGACAGCCAGACCAAGTCTCCTACCTTGAAAGCTGGTGCAGGTTTACGAAATTTATCTGCTGCTTTCTTGTACCTTTCTTGAGCCGATTCCAGATTTTCCTTTAGAAGATCCATATTCTTCTGTAAAGACGTGATTCTTTCAGCCACTGCTGGTAAAGGCGTTTCTATGGGAAATCGTGGTAGAATGTTAGGATGATAACCTAGATTAGAGTAAAAAGGAGACTGCTTAGTGGAGGCACTCTGAGAGTTGTTATACGAGAACTCAGCTAATGGAAGTAGATCCACCCAATCATCCTGTAGGTGGCAGATAAAGCAGCGGAGATACTGCTCCAGGGTTTGATTGGTTCGTTCGGTCTGTCCATTAGTCTGGGGATGAAAAGCAGAAGAAAGGTTTACTTAAATGTCCAATGCTGCACAGAAATTTTGCCAAAACCTAGAAGTGAATTGCACCCCTCGATCCGAAATAACCTCATCCGGTACTCCATGTAAGCGAAACACATCTTTAATCATCAAATCTGATGTCTGTTTTGCAGTGGGTAAGCCGACACAAGGGATAAAATGAGCTGCCTTTGTTAGATGGTCAACCACCACTAGAATGGTGTTCTTCCCTGAGAGGTTGGTAACTCCACAATGAAGTCCATAGAAATGGATCCCCACGGGCGGGACAGGGTAGGAAGAGGCTGTAACAGACCAGTTGGTGAGGAGCGAGGTGTTTTGCATCTTGCACAGACCTCACATGAAGTGACATAATTAAAACATCCTTCCTGCAAGTGGGCCACCAAAAGAAACGAGAAAGAAATTCCTGTGTCTTTAGAATTCCTCTATGCCCAGCTATCTTGGAATCGTGAATGAGTTGCAATACTCTTAATCTGACTGTTTCAGGAATATACAGACGTTGTCCCTGAATCCACACACCATTCTTAAAGACAAGACTTACGTCCCTTGGGGGTTGTGCCAAAAAGGAATCCGCATGGTATGCTTCCTTGATGTCCTTAAGTAGGTCTTGATTATGAATTACTCCTAGGAATCTAGAGTCAGGAAGAATAGTCTTAGGAGGAGTAATTGGATGTGTCTCTGCTGAGTAAATCCTAGAGAGTGCATCAGCCTTTCCATTGCGCGATCCTGGTCTATAAGAGATGATAAAATTAAATTGGTTTAAGAAAAGATTCCAGCGAGCCTGGCGAGGAGTCAGGCACTTAGCCGACCTATAAACTCAAGGTTACGATGGTCTGTCAGGACGACTATTTGCTGTGCAGCACCCTGAAGAAGGTGTCTCCATTCTTTGAAGGCGGCAATAATGGCCAACAACTCTCTATTGCCCACATCGTAGTTCCTCTCAGCCGAAGACAACTGCTGGGAAAAGAAGGCACAGGGATGCAAGACATTCTTCTCACCTGTTCTCTGAGAGAGTATAGCTCCAACGGCACAGTCTGAAGCATCCACCTCTATTATGAAGGCAAGCTCGGGGTTGGGATGTACTAGGATAGGTGCAGTGGTAAATTTATCTTTTAGACGGGAAAATGCTTCCTGGGCTTGGGGAGTCCAGGAAAACCTAGACTCTTTCCGGGTAAGTTGAGTGATAGGTGACACTACCTCAGAGAAATTTCTAATGAAACGTCTATAGAAGTTGGCAAACCCGATGAAGCGCTGTACCTCCTTCACATTTCTAGGACTTGGCCAATCCTTGATGGCTTGGGTTTTGCTTCCATCCATACTAATTCCTTGTGTAGACAGTACATACCCCAGAAATTGAATTTCGGTCCTATGGAATTCACACTTTTCAAGTTTAATGTAAAGATGATTTTGTCTTAGACGTTCCAAGACCATTCTCACATGTCCATGATGTTCCTCTGTGGAGTTAGAAAAAATTAGAATATCATCCAAATAAATTACCACGAATGTATCTAGGAGATCCCTGAAGATGTCATTCACCAAGTGTTGGAAAGTGGCTGGGGCGGTACTCAGACCAAAAGGCATAACTAGATATTCAAAGTGTCCATAGCGTGACCTGAATGCAGTCTTCCATTCATCCCCAGGTCTAATACGGACTAAGTTATAGGCCCCACGAAGATCTAGTTTAGAAAAAATTTTGGCATGTCGCACACTCTCCAACAACTCAGGGATTAAAGGCAATGGATAACGGTTTCTAATAGTAACCTTATTGAGTTCCCTATAGTCTACGCATGGTCTCAGAGATCCATCTTTCTTCTTTACAAAGAAGATGGGTGCACCTGCAGGAGATGAAGAGGGGCGTATGAAGCCCTTGGCTAGATTTTCATCTATGTAATCCTTTAAAGCCTTTAGCTCGGGCCCCGCCAGGGGGTAGATCTTACCAAAAGGTATCTCTGCTCCAGGCAATAATTCAATTGGACAATCATATGGACGGTGAGGAGGAAGCTGGTCAGCGTTCTTCTTGTCACATAAATCCACATAGTCCTGGTATACAGCTGGTAGTTCAGGGACTGACATGATTCCTTTAGGAACAGAGCAAGCTGAAACTTTTGGACTCATCTGTTTCTCTGGAAAGTGTAATTCCTTGGTCTCCCAGTTAATGGTAGGATTCTGAGCCTGCAGCCATGGTAGCCCTAGAATAATGGGAAAGTGGGGAGAAGAGATAAGCATAAAGGACAGTTTCTCTTGATGATCTTTACCCATAAGAACCCTCAAAGGCTCTGTTTCCTGATCCACTGGTCCAGAGGTCAGCAGGGAGCCATCCACAGTTTCCATCTGTACTGGAGTAGCCTTCTTCACTGAACGTATTCCCTGTTTCAGAGCAAAGGAGACATCCATAAAATTTCCACTTGCCCCTGAGTCGATCATAGCAGAGCTAGACACCCAAGCTGAGTCAACCCAGAGTTTGATGGAAAGAAAGCAATGAGAATTGTTTTTCTTACAACTCAGCTGGGACTACCGCTGAGGAAACTTGAAAAATGGCAGCGTTTACACAGTCAACGTCCTCAGAGGTAACGGAATTTAAGTCCGAGAAATCAAGATCTGTTGCTGCAGATCTCTCTGGAGCCTGAGGCTCGGACCTGACAGATCCCCTCTCGCAACACTCACAATGAATGAGTGCTGCAGTAGTCTTACGAGAACGGCTGGGGCAGTTTATAATGAAGTGCCCTGACTTACCACAATAGAAACATAGATTCTCCTTAAAACGATGTTCCTTGCGTGCATCACTAACCCGTCGTTGTAAAGAGTCTACCTGCATGGGTTCAGGTTCAGGTTCCCGTGTAATCCTACTCAAAGGTTCCTTAGCTGGAGAGGAAGGTAGGAAAAGGTTAGTACGATTGCTTTCGAAAAATCTCTCTTGCCTGCGTTCAGTCAGACGAGTATCAATACGGATGCAGTAGTTAATAAAGTCACCTAACGCAGTGGGAGGGTCGGCACGAGCAAGTTCATCCTTAATCAGTGGAGATAACCCCTTTCGAAAAATAGATTTTTTGGCGGAACTGTCCCAGGTGGTATCAAGGGCCCATCTCTTGAAATCCAAGGCATATTCAGCTACCGAGTGCTTACCTTGGCGCAAAGCTAACATGGCTGCTTCAGCTGTTGCACCTCGATTGGGGTCATCAAACACCTGCCCCATGGCTGAAATAAAATCATCAAGGTGATTCAAACAATCATCCTCAGTCTCAATCAGAGGGTTTGCCCACATTAAAGCCTTGTTGGTAAGCAACATAATTATAGTAAGCACCTTAGATCGTTTAGTGGGAAATTGTGAAGCATGTGCAGAAAAAAAAAAATTGCATTGATTAATAAATCCCCTGAATTTCTCACGTTCACCGCCAAAACGAAAAGGGGGCAACTTGGGAATCCCAGCACTCGGGGCTATGGCAGGAGCCTGGACTCGCCCCTCTAGAACCTCAATCCTGGCTCGCAAATCCTGGGTAGTCTGTCCAACCACTTGCAAATTGTGATTATTGAGGTCCTGTAGATTTGTAAAACGGGTCTTTATATTCTGCAAATCTGCAAGGATATTATCAGTCACTCCGCAAAGTTCCTTTATGCGGGCCTCCATTTTCCAGATCTTTTAAGACAGGATTACTGGAAGAAGAGGAGAGAAAAGAAAACAATAGTGTTCACCTGTGGCAACACTGCAGAGAGAAAAAAAAATTAAGGGAACTGCTCACCTGGAATGGTTGTGAGAAGTCACAACCACTATCATCACAGAAAGTTTCAACCAGACATCTGATATCCAGAGTTACAGCAGACAAAAAAGAGAAAAGAAAGGAAAAAAAAAAAAAACAATAGTGTTTACCTGTGGTAACACTGCAAAAAGAAAAAACTTAAGGGAATTGCTCACCTGGAATGGTTGTGAGAAGTCACAACCACTGTCATCACAGAAAGTACAACCGGACGTCTGATATCCACAGTACAGCAGACACAGCCTTCCAGACCCAGCAGACACTAACGTTTTGGCTTCAGAATCTTGTAATGTATGTAGTACAGTTCATATAGCGTCTTGTGCTTGGGTGCGATGAACATACATGAGACACAGGTTTGATATAGAAAAGTCCTGTATTACTTCATACAAGTTGGCAGAAATAGTCACACAGTTTGCAGACACAGAAACAGGAGACACAGCAGGCCAGAGTAATCCAAGCTCAGCAATCACTCTCCAATACAGATTCAGGATCTTCTTCTCTGTTACCGTAAGTCCATGCAAACGTGGGTCTTTCAAAGAGCAGGGTTCAGAGTCCACAAGTGCTTCAGAGTTCCTCAGTAGGAATAGCTGGAGTACAAGGTCCAAGGCTTACAGGAGTCAAGTCACAGGTTCACTGCAGGCTAGATTCTGAAGCACTGATTGCTCAGCTGTGGCTGCTTAAGAAGCAAAGGAGAGAATCAGGGCGGGAACATGCAAGCTGGAAACTCCATTTTGACTGAGGGCAAGATAGCTGCAGCAAGACAGAAAGTAAAATGGCTGACGAACAAACTGAGTTTCAGGAATATATACATAGAACCTTACAATAAGATCCTTTTACTGGCGGACCAAGACACAAATATACAACATGGATGCACGGCTTAGTGTGAACCCATCAGAGCCAGATGATTGTGATTGTTGGGTGGTAGCCAGACTGGGCCTCTGGCTACCATTTTTTCTCGGTAAATAGATGCGGAGCTGAACATTTAACACATTTATATCTCCAGCTGGACTGTAGTTATATAGTTCACTTTCTTGCTTTGCAGAATTTGCTGTTAGCCAGACTGGGCCTCTGGCTAACATTTTTTCTTCGTAAAAAGATACAGAGATGATCAATTCCACCAGCAAAGTATACAGCTGTATTGTACTGATAGAGTAAACGTTCCTGTTTTTCAATTTTGGTGTTATCAAAATGGTGCTTCGAGTATGGGTGTTCCTGCGGAAAGAGATACGGAGCTGAACAATTGACACAACCATATCTACAGCTGGACTGTAGTTGTACAGTTCACTTTCCTGCTTAGCAGAATTGGGTGGTAGCCAGACTGGGCCTCTGGCTATCATTTTTTCTCGGTAAATAGATACGGAGCTGAACATTTAACACATTTATATCTCCAGCTGTACTGTAGTTATACAGTTCACTTTCCTGTTTTGCAGAATTTGCTGTTAGCCAGACTGGGCCTCTGGCTAACATTTTTTCTTCGTAAATAGATACGGAGATGAACAATTCCACCAGCAATGTATACAGCTGTATTGTACTGATAGAGTAAACGTTCCTGTTTTTCAATTTTGGTGTTATCAAAATGGTGCTTCAAATATGGGTGTTCCTGCGGAAAGAGATACGGAGCTGAACAATTGACACAACTATATCTACAGCTGGACTGTATTTGTACACTTCACTTTCCTGCTTAGCAGAATTGGGTGGTAGCCAGACTGGGCCTCTGGCTACCATTTTTTCTCGGTAAATAGATACGGAGCTGAACATTTAACACATTTATATCTCCAGCTGGACTGTAGTTATACAGTTCACTTTCCTGCTTTGCAGAATTTGCTGTTAGCCAGACTGGGCCTCTGGCTAACTGTGTTTCTCCATAAATAGATACGGAGAAGAAACAATTCCCCCAACAATGTATACAGCTGAATTCTACTAATACAATAAAGTTTCCTGCTTTTCAATTTGGGTGTTAGCCAAACTGGGCCTCTGAGTATGGGTGTTCCTGCGGAAATAGATACGGAGCTGAACAATTGACACAACAATATGTACAGCTGGACTGTAGTTCAACAGTTCACTTTCATGCTTTACAGAATTGGGTGTTAGCCAGACTGGGCCTCTGGCTTACATACGGAGATGAAGAATTCCAACAACAATGTCTACAGCTGCATTGTACTGATAAAATAAAGTTTCCTGCTTTTCAATTAGGGTGTAATCCAAAGTGGGACTCTGAGTATGGGTGTTAATGCAGAAATCTGTACGGATATTTTTAATATTTTCAGTATACTATATATACCTTTTATCTGTAGGTCCACTACCCGTTTTTTGTACCTACTCTTCGTCGGACTTATCCAATTAATCCATTTGCAGCATCTTAACATCCATTAGACACCTAAACATATGTCATTTTGGCTACCTCCCTATCTGGGCTGCCCCACCACCCCTCCTCCACCACCAAAATTGTTCTATTCTTGTGTCATACATACTGATGAGTGATGACCCTTTGAGCGTGAGTCTGCCTATAGGCTCCTGCAAGTGGATCGCCCACCAGGGCACTGGGATACTCTGTACCCTGCTGGTGTGTTAAAGGGATGTGTCATGCCACCAGTGACCCTGTCCATGTCCCTGGCTGTTCAATGAAAAGGGGAATAATTTACAGGGGAGGATTAGATTTTGTATTACACTGTTGGTTACGCCACCTGTGGTTTATGGTGAAAGCTGAATGGCGCTCCAGTGCATATCCTCTGAAAATGGTGGTGATGCAGCAGAGTTTGACTAGCTCGCCACAGGCACAGCTTCTTGCCTCAGGGCAGAAGTATGTTTTGGTGATGAATGGTGCTGTTAAATGTAGCAGTGTGTACAAGGTGCCGCAGGAACAAATGTAGATTACACATTCAGGGGCAGTTTACAAGGCTTTACTCCGAGTTGAGGTGAGCACATATGCCCCCTTGGTACAGTATCCTCCAGGTGAGGGGCACAGCAAACTCACAGGTACATTGTAAAGACACCTTTCCAGGACTCCTTTCAGTATGCTCCTTTCTGTGTGATTGTAAGCTCTCACGAGCAGGGTGGTCTTATTTTGCTTTAATTATTGTATTGTTAACGTTGTTACATATGACTTGTGTTTGAAACTGTTAACTGTAAAGCGCTGCGGAATATGATGGCGCTATATAAATAAAGATTATTATTAAATAAAGATTATTATTATCTCACAATGTAGTATTACTCCCCTGTCCTTCCTGCCAACACCTCGCATTCATTGTCCCAAGGCAGTAGCCGCGTGAAGGATTCCTAATGACTCAGAACTTCATAAGTATTATGTCCCTTTTTTGAGTGTACTTCTTTTCCTCCAGAATAGGTAGATGCTACCAAGGTCTTATTGAACATCTGTATCAGTTGGTGACGTCTTTTGTCAAGGCAATCTCATTTGAATTGCTAATAGTTGTAACATACCTAAAACGTGGCAGCTTCCCTAAATTTTTACATGGTGGCACATTCTAACCTTTTGAAATTCAGGTTGATGGAGGTCACAGAAGCTCGGTGAGAAACCGGAAGGTAAATTGGAAAATTTTTGACAAATGTAATGGCCTTATGAGTGGTGGTTCTATTAGTGAAGTGCACTGATGGTTAAATGCAAAGGCTTATTATCAGGTTGAGGTGCCGAGTCGACTGTGAAGGGTTTTGGTGCCAGAGGACAGCTTCATGTTTCAAGGCACAAAAACCCAGACCCTGATCCACCAGAATACAAGGTTTAATTTATTAAAAGTACTGAACTGTAATGCTCCTTTGTGACTTTATCACCATGGCCCACTGCGAACTGAAATGTCAAAGTCAGTACACAAACGTCCAGCCTAAAATCACAAAGGCATATTATATGACTCCACACTTTGATTTTGGACTACCCATTTTACTATTACTGTACAAAATATTTATTGTAATCCATATCTGTTTAGTGCTGCAATGTAAGCCACCCAGTTACCCAGGAATATACTTGCATTTAAAATTCCCCAGTGTTGTCCAGGTACACCAACTGGTATTCTATATTTGGGTCCACATTTCATGTGCGATGACGAGTCACCTGTGAATCTCAGTGAATGAAGGTGCAAAGAGTCATCAGGGATCTTAAAGGGATGTGCATTTTCCTAGGCTTTATTCTGAGATCAGGTGTGCACACATGCACGCTTGGTACAGTGTCCTCCAAGTGAGGGGCTCAGCAAACTCACTGGTAAATTGGGAAGTCAACTTTCACTGATTCCTTTAAATATGTACCTTTCTCTGTTGTCTCACGGTGTAGTACTACTCTTTGGTCCTTCCTGACAAGACCTTGCAATCATTGTCCCAAGCCAGTAACCGCGGAACCTGTGGTATAACGTCTGATCTTCTTTTCCTTGCTATTATATAGACACGTTTTCGGCAAACAATTGATGTTCAGTAGCTGAGACTCCTAGAGATGACACTGCCTCCGGCTTGCTATGTGAGTATGGAAGTTATATAATAGGCTAATGGCCCGGTGTCCCTTCTGAATGTGATTGAATGTGGTGCATGTAGTGTCCACAGGGGAAAGTGGGGTTGGGACAGTACTGCCTAGACCACAGTATAGGCAACAGGGTTCTTCGATGCTCTCCGTAGGCGATGCCGGGGGAGATAAGTTTTCGTGCTCCCAGTATCCAACCACACTGCCACTGTAGTGGAGCTGTGAGCCATGTTTCAGGTTGGGTTCTCAGGCCAAAGCTTACCTGACCTTTAACCTTGTTAAAAAAAATTACCCATCATGACCAGAATGCCAGGAATACGGGGGGGTGGGGTTACTGAAGAAAGTCTGATAGGCCAGGAGCTGGGTTGCTACAGAGTCCAAGACTTTCCCAGGATGTGACTCAAAGCAAGCTCAGAATCACGCCAGGGCAACCAACTCCTGGGGCACACTGCAACCTAAGCGCTCACACTTACACAGCCTACTGACTTTGATCCTGGGGGGCCATGCTTTCCACCAGATGAATACATGAGCCACCTGGCATACTAGAAAGTGCAACAACCCACTGTGTATTGTCTAGGAATGTACACGACTGGTAGGAGCAGGCCACCTTTTGGAAAGATAATACACTTGATCTTAAGGGTATGCCACACTAAACAACATCGCTAACGGGATCGCTAAAAAACGTCACTATTTAGCGATCCCGTTAGCGATGTTGTTGTGTGCGGCATCTACCAGCGACGTGGCCCCTGCTGAGATTCTGCTGTGATCTCGCTCGTCGTTCTCATCGTTCCGGACCCTATTTTTATCGTCGGCGCCCCGCTGGTAAGTATATATCGCTGAGTGTAGCACCTTTTGTTAGCGATTTAGCGGTACTTTTGTACCGCTAAAGTCGTTAAGGAGATCGCTAACCGCGATAGCGTCCTTAACGACATCGCTAAATTAGGCTGCTACTAGCGATATAGAAACAATCCCGCTAGCGATCGCATTAGTATGCGTCGTTATCGTGATCGCTAGCGGGATTGTTTAGTGTGGCAGTACCGTTAGCCCAAAGTCCTGGTTTATGAATTAGACAGTGGCCTTTTTAATCTTTTTAGATTCTTGTGTAATGGATACTGAGCCTTTCAGCATCATTGTCTGCCTCCTTTAATATATACGGAGATGTTTTATTTTTTCATGATACCACATATATGCCTTTAATATGCTGCTACAGTTCCCTTTTTTATTATTGGATTCTTATGTTATCCATACTCAGCCTGTGAGGGTGTCTGTGGGTCTCAGGAAATATATACAGAGTTTTAAAAATTTTTTCATTATACTCAATCTATTCCTTGAATATGATGACAGACTACCCCTTTTTTCTTATTATATTATTGTGTTATCCATACTGAGACATTGATCATTTCTGTGTGCCTCCTAAAATATATACTGAGATTTACAATCACCCAGCCACTGTATAGAGCTGTTGGGTTGTCATACAGTACCCTTTTTCTAATTTTTATCTAATGGATGCTGAGCGTGTCAGCGTCTGTCTTTATGTTATTAATGCAATATAGACATAGATTGACAATTACAACTACACTGTCTAAAGCTGTATGCTTCACATACATTACACTTTTAATGCTTTTTATTTTCTTGTGTAATCCATACGGAGTATGGAAGTGTCTGTGTGTGACTCCTGATATATATATACGTAAAATGTTGTTGATCTCACCTTCATAAAAATGAAACATGCTTGTTGTCACGGGGTCCGTCTCCGGTATCACACAATCAACAGAGCAAGAGAATTGCCAACAATCCCAAGACCTTTATTATAGGCCAAACGAAAAGATCCATAAACAAACCACCACACGGTATTCGTGACGCCACCTGTGGTATCTGGTCAGAGGTGACCTGACCAGCGCTGCAGTGCAGATCCTCGGACGGAGACTGATGCTGTGATGCAGCAGAGTTGAAATAGCTTCCCACAAGTGAAGCTTGTCCCAAGGCAGAGAGATGGTATAGAATGGTGCTGAAAGATTGGGCACAGTGGAGTGTGTTTGGCAGGAAGGACTTGAGGAGACACAGTCAGATGCACTTTCCAAAGCCTTACTCACATTTTTGGCTGAGAAATTGTCCAGGACACTGACTACAGATGCTGCTGGAGTCGGTCGGCCTGAAAGCTATTTTGAATCCCCTTACTTGAGGTGGGATGTGAGTTCTCCTTTGTAGGTCTATTTTCTAAGGCACTGCCTGCTAGAAGCTCCATCCAAGTTCCTCTGTCTGTCTGTTGTGTAGGTATAAATTCACTCTCATAGCAGACAGGTTTAACCTGCTTCAGGAATCACTCAGTTATGGAGTCTCCGGCTCATGTGTGCTGCTGTTGTGCAGTAGAGTATTACTTTGGGCAGAGAATCTGCTGTCTATTGTCCTCTGGATTCTGCAGCTGGGACTTTAGTTTACCCACTCAGCCTCGCACTCCGTGGGTCCGGTTTCTGCGCTCCAACCTTGGGGTGAGCTCTCTATAGCCCCTCTTTTCACCAATTTGTATCCAAACGTCTCTCATCTCGTGTGCCTCCAGCCACACTCACTAACTCCTCCCCCAGCCAGAATGTTCTCGAGGAGCTCTCCTGAAATAAGGTGTTGGATCTTCCCCTTCTGGTCCGGAGTATGAAAGGTATATGTTGTGTAACCTGTTAAAGGGATCCTTCCTTGATTTCAGGCATAACATCACTCCCCCTGGAGGGAGTCAAGGTCATTGTGGCAACCTAAATCCTGGTGTGCACACACTTGCAAGCGTGGCAGGACTACAAAACATAAAAATAGCCCCCAACTGGTCCGGCGTCAGCACCTGGCGCACACGGGCAAGTGCAGGTTCACTGAGCAGGTGGGGGGGCGACTCGTGTGCAACGGCACTGGCACAGGGACCCTCATAGTACAAACATTTGCCTCTGATGGTGGGATGGGCCCTCTCACCGTCAGACGCACCGGCATACTATGAAAGGCCCTGTGACAGTGCCATCGCCCACTAGTCAGCCACCCCTGCTTGCTAAGGGCCAAAGCACTTGCAATACTTACCTCACCATGCTCCACCGCTGTGACGTCTTCCATGTTTCCTGAAAGTAAAATTCAGGTTACAGAGGGAAATTACCTCACGTCTGTACTCCCTCTGCCTAAACAGTCCAAGTGCAGAGACCTGTAAGATGGCGACGCTGAGGAGGGCAAAGTAGACCACTGCACAGCGAGCAGAGTTATTAAATATTTTAAATGTTTTCACGAATATATGGGTAGCATTTCACACTGGATCATTAATAATGTGGACCATCATATATGGAGCTTTCCTTGGGCCCATAACACACTGGAGCATCATCCATGGGGCACAACATATACAGGAGCATTGTCAATGGGGCAGATCAGAGACTGTAGCAGCAGCCATGGGGCCGATCAGAGACTGGAGCAGCAGCCATGGGGCCGATCAGAGACTGGATCAGCAACCATAGGGCCCATCATATACAGGAGCATTGTCAATGGGGCAGATCAGAGACTGGAGCAGCAGCCATGGGGCCAATCAGAGACTGGAGTAGCAGCCATGGGGCCGATCAGAGACTGGATCAGCAGCCATGGGACCGATCAGAGACTGGAGCAGCAGACATAGGGCCCATCATATACAGGAGCATTGTCAATGGGGCAGATCAGAGACTGGAGCAGCAGCCATGGGGCCGATCAGTGACTGGAGCAGCAGCCATAGGGCCCATCATATACAGGAGCATTGTGAATAGGGCAGATCAGAGACGGGAGCAGCAGCCATGGGGCCGATCAGAGACTGGAGCAGCATCCATGGGGCCGATCAGAGACTGGAGCAGCAGCCATAGGGCCCATCATATACAGGAGCATTGTCAATGGGGAGGATCAGAGACTGGAGCAGCATCCATGGGGCCCATCATGTACTGGAGCATTGTAAATGGGGGACAGCAGACACTGGAGCAGCATTTATGGGGCCCATTATACACTGGATCATTAATAATATGGACCATGATTTTGGCCCATAACACACTGGAGCATCATCCATGAGGCACATCATATTCAGTAGCAATGTCAATGGGGCAGATCAGAGACTGTAGCAGCAGCCATGGGGCCCATCATATTCATGAGCATTGTCAATGGGGCAGATCAGAGACTGGAGCAGCAGCCATGGGGCTGATCAGAGACTGGAGCAGCAGCCATAGGACACATCATATACAGGAGCATTGTCAATGGGGCAGATCAGAGACTGGAGAAGCATCCATGGTGTCCATCATATACTGAAGCATTTAAAATGGGGGACATCAGACACTGGAGCAGCATTTACGTGGCCCATTACACGCTGGAACATTAACAATGGGGCCCATTATATATGGAGCTTGATTTTGGCCCATCATACACTGGAGCATCAACCATGTGGACCATCATATACTGGAGCATCATATGGGGTTCATTATTTATGGACCATCATATAGGGTATGGAGCATCATATGGGGCCTATTCTGTATGGAGCATTATATTGGGCTCATTCTTCTGTATGGCGCACTATGTGGTGGCCATAATACTGTATGGAGGAATATAGTGCCCTTTTGTCTAGCTATTGTAGATTTTAACATAGATATCAGTCATGTCATGTAAGAAGTGTAGTATTTTTAATTGTACTATACCGAGATTTCTGTGCCATAATAGAGCATCATTAATTGTGGTATGTGTTAACCCCTTCACCCAAAAGGGTGGTTTGCACGTTAATGACCGGGCCAATTTTTACAATTCTGACCACTGTCTCTTTATGAGGTTATAACTCTGGAACGCTTCAACGGATCTGCGCGATTCTGAGATTGTTTTCTCGTGACATATTGTATTTCACGTTATTGGTAAAAATTATTCGATATAACTTGCGTTTATTTTTGAAAAAAATGCAAATATGGCGAAAATTTTGAAAATTTTGCAATTTTCAAACTTTGAATTTTTATTCCCTTAAAACAGAGAAATATGTCACACAAAATAGTTAAGAAATAACATTTCCCACATGTCTACTTTACATCAGCACAATTTTGGAATCAAAATTTTTTTTTTCTTAGGAAATTATAAGGGTTAAAAGTTGACCAGTGATTTCTCATTTTTACAACAAAATTTACAAAGCCATTTTTTTTAGGGACCACCTCATATTTGAAGTCACTTTGAGGGGTCTATATAGCAGAAAATACCCAAAAGTGACACTATTCTAAAAACTGCACCCCTCAAGGTACTCAAAACCACATTCAAAAAGTTTATTAACCCTTCAGGTGCTTCACAGGAGCTGAAGCAACGTGGAAGGAAAAAATGAATATTTAACTTTTTAGCCACAAAAATGATCTTTTGCAAACTTTTTTTTTATTTTCACTAGGGTAAAAGAAGCAGATGGACAGATATAGTTGTTGTGCAATTTCTCCTGAGTACGCCAATACCCCATAAGTGGGGGAAAACCACTGTCTGTGTGCACAGCAGAGCTCATAAGGGAAGGAGCGCCGTTTGACTTTTTCAAACTAAAATTGGCTGAAATTGAGATCGGACGCCATGTCGCGTTTGGAGAGCTTCTGATGCGCCTAAACAGTGGAAACCCCCACAAGTGACACCATTTTGGAAACTAGACCCCCTAAGGAACTTATCTAGATCTGTTGTGAGCACTTTGAATCCCCAAGTCTTTCACAAAAGTTTATAATGCCTGGGTGTGAAAAAAAAAAGAAACAATTTTCCATAAAAATGATTTTTCAGTCCCAAATTTTTGATTTTTCCCAAGGAAATTGGACCCCAAAAGTTGTTGGCCAATTTGTCCTGAGTACGCTGATACCCAATATGTGGGGGGGGGGAAACTGTTTGGGCGCACGGCAGGGCTTGGAAAGGAAGTAGTAACGTTTTGGAATGCAGACGTTGATGGGGGTCATGTTCCGTTTGCAGTGCCCTAGATGAGCCTAAACAGTAGAAACCCCCCACAAGTGACTACATTTTGGAAACTAGACCCCCTAAGGAACTTATCTATAGCTTTGGTGAGCACTTTGAACCCTCAAGTGCTTCACACAAGTTTATAATGCCCGGGCATGAAAATAAAAAATCCTACTTTTTTCCCACAAAAATTATCTCTTAGTCACAAATTTTTTATTTTCCCAAGGGTAACAGGAGAAATTGGACCACAAAAGTTGTTGTCCAATTTGTCCTGAGTACGCTGATACCCAATATGTGGGGGGGAACCACTGTTTGGGCGCACGGCAGAGCTCGGAATGGAAGGAGCACCATTTGACTTTTTCCAACCAAAATTGGCTGGAATTGAGATCGGACGCCATGTTGCATTTGGAGAGCCCCTGATGTGCCTAAACAGTGGAAACATCCCACAAGTGACCCCATTTGGGAAACTAGACCCCCTAAGGAACTTATCTAGATCTTTGGTGAGCAATTTGAACCACCAAGTGCTTCACACAAGTTTATAACGTAGAGCCGTAAAATTAAAAAATCATATTTTTTCCACAAAAATGATCTTTTCACCCCAATTTTTATTTTCCCAAGGGTAACAAGACTCCAAAAGTTATTGTGCAATTTGTCCTGAGTACGCTGATACCCCATATGTGGGGGTAAACCACTGTTTGGGTGCATGGCAGAGTTTGGAAGAGAAGGAGTGCCGTTTGACTTTTTCAACGCAGAATTGGCTGGATGCCATGTCGTGTTTGGAGAGCTCCTGATCTGCCTAAACAGTGGAAACCCCACACAAATGACACCATTTTGGAAACTAGACCCCTCAAGGAACTTATCTAGATGTGTGGTGAGCACTTTGAACCCCCAAGTGCTTCACAGAAGTTTATAACGTACAGCCATAAAATAAATTTTTTTTTTTTTTTTTACAAAAATGATTTTTTCGTCCCCAATATTTTATTTTCACAGGGGTAACAGGAGAAATTGGACCCCAAAAGTTGTTGTCCAATTTGTCCTGAGTATGCTGATACCCAATATGTGGGAGAAAACTACTGTATGGGTACACGTTGGGGCTCGGAAGGGAAGTAGTGACGTTTTGGATTGCAGACTTTGATGGAATGGTCTGGGGGCGTCATGTCGCATTTGGAGAGCCCCTGATGCACCTAAACAGTGGAAACCCCCCACAAGTGACCCCATTTTGGAAAATAGACCCCACAAGGAACTTATCTAGATGTGTGGTGAGCACTTTGAACCCTAAGTGCTTCACAGAAGTTTATAACGAACAGCCGTAAAAATAAAAAATATTTTTTTTTTTTACAAAAATTATTTTTTTCGCCCCCAATATTTTATTTTCACAAGGGTAACAGGAGAAATTGGACCCCAAAAGTTGTTGTCCAATTTGCCCTGAGTACGCGGATACCCAATATGTGGGAGAAAACTACTGTATGGGTACACGTTGGGGCTCGGAAGGGAAGTAGTGACGTTTTGGATTGTAGACTTTGATGGAATGGTCTGGGGGCGTCATGTCGCCTTTGGAGAGCCCCTGATGCGCCTAAACAGTGGAAACCCCCCACAAGTGACCCCATTTTGAAAAATAGACCCCACAAGGAACTTATCTAGATGTGTGGTGAGCGCTATGAAGCCCCAAGTTTTCACAGAAGTTTATAACGTACAGCCGTAAAAAACAAAAAAAATCATTTTTTTTAAAAAAAATTATATTTTTGCCCCCAGTTTTTTATTTTCCCAAGGGTAACAGAAGAAATAGGACAAATTGCACAATAACTCTTAGGGTCCAGCGTACGCTGATACCCCATGTGGGAGTAAACTACTGTTTGGGCGCATGGCAGAGGTCAGAAGGGAAGGAGCACCGTTTGACTTTTTCAACGCAGAATTGGCTGGAATTGAGATCAGACGCCATGTCACATTTGGAGAGCCCCTGATGTGCCTAAACAGCGGAAACCCCCCAATTCTAACTCCAACCCTAACCCCAACACACCCTAACCCTAGTGCCAACCCTAACCACAAACCTAACCCTAACACACCCCTATCCCTAATCCCAACCATAACCCTAATACTAACTTTAGCGCCAACCCTAACCCTAACTTTAGCCGCAACCCTAACCTTAACCATAACCCTAATGGGAAAATGGAAATAAATACATTTTTGTAATTTTATTATTTTTCCCTAACTAAGGGGGTGATAAAGGGGGGTTTGATTTACTATTTATAGCGGGTTTTTATGATTGGCAGCTGTCACGCTAAAAGACGCTTTTTATTGCAAAAAATAGTTTTTGCATCACCACATTTTGAGAGCTATAATTTTTGCATATTTTGGCCCACAGAGTCATGTTAGGTCTTATTTTTTGCGGGACGAGGTGACGTTTTTATTGGTACCATTTTTGAGCATGTGACATTTTTTGATCGCTTTTTATTTCGATTTTTGGGAGGTTAGAATGAACAAAAATCAGCAATTCATGAATTTCTTTTGGGGCAGGCGTTTATACCGTTCCACGTGTGGTAAAATTGATAAAGCAGTTTTATTCTTCGGGTCAGTACGATTACGCGATACCTCATTTATATCATTTTTTTATGTTTTGGCGCTTTTATAGAATAAAAACAATTTTATAGAAAAAATAATTATTTTTGCATCGCTTTATTCTGCGAGCTATAACTTTTTTATTTTTTCGCTGATGATGCTGTGTGATGGCCCGTTTTTTGAGGGACAAGATGTCGTTTTCAGCGGTACTATGTTTATTTATATCGGTCTTTATGATCGCGTGTTATTCCACTTTTTGTTCAGCGGTATGATGATAAAGCACTGATTTTTTGCTTTGTTTTTATTATTTTTTTTAAGGGGTTCACAAAAGGGGTTAACTAGTGGGACAGTTTTATAGGGGGATCATTACGGATGCGGCAATACCAAATATGTGTACTTTTATTGTTTTATTTTTTTTATTTACAGGAAGAAATGAATTTATTGGGGAATATTTTTTTTTTTTTTTTTATTTATTTTGGAATTTTTTTTTTACACCTTTTTTTTTATTTTTTTTACTTTTTTACATTGTCCCAGGGTGGGACATCACTGTAAAATGTCAGATCGCTGGTCTCACAGTGTGCACAGCACTCTGTGAGACCAGCGATCTCACAGGCAGCGCTGCAGGCTTCTCAGTGCCTGCTCTTGGCAGGCACTGAGGAAGCTGCCTCCCTCCAGGACCCTCCAGCGCCATCTTGGATCCAGGTCCTGGGAGGGAGGAAGCCCTCAGAACAGCGCGATCAGCAGCTGATCGCCTATGACTTACTATCCCGTCCGTGGTCAGATTGTCACGGGTTTTATGGACGGGATAGTACGTCAGATGTCAGAGAGGGGTTAAAGGGGCCCACTGACACTCTTTGACCTGGGGCACACGAAAACCAGGAGCCATCCCAACCCCCCCACAAGTTGAGCCAAATAACCCCCATTTTTCAATGCGTAAACATTATTATAAAGTCCATTACGGTTGCCAAGCTTAAGTAATAATGATTGATGTTGTTGCCATTGAAATGGGCACTGTAGGTGTGTTTTCTGTCCTCCACTCCCTACCGACTTTGCTTCCCCATTGACTTGCATTGGGTTTCGTGTTTCGTTCGGCCCGCCGATTTTTCGCGATAGTCGGCCGATTTCACTCGACCCGACTTTTGCGAAAGTCGGGTTCCATGAAACCTGACTCGACCTGAAAAACGGGAAAGTCGCTCATCCCTAAATTGGAGCAGATTGCTCTTGACGAGTGGGCCAAAATACCGGTCAAGAGGTGTAGAAGTCTCATTGACAGTTACAAAAATCTTTAGATTGCAGTGATTGCCTCAAAAGGTTGTGCTACAAAATATTAAGTTAAGGGTACCATCATTTCTGTCCAGGCCTATTTCATGAGTTTTATTTTTTTTAAATTCTGTGGAAGCATGGTTGAAAAACGAGGTCTGATTTTCATTTGTTCATTTTCATAGATTTTTAGTTTATTATTACTTTTGTCAGATTCAAGTTATTTCTGTCACCATTGTGGGATTTTTCTGTCATTAAACGATTGGGTACCAACAATTTGGACCACGTGTGTATATATTGATTTGCATTTCCCAGCTCCGAAACTCTGAGAAATAGTATAGCGGATTCCTAGATGCTTCATTCATAAATAGCAAAAGAAGGCAGAGATGCTCACCTGCCCAGGCCTCCAAACAAATGCACTATCAGGATGCATTGCCATAATGTAAATGGCGCTGCATACAAGTCTTTTTTGTGCATCAATATACCAAGCAGCCGCCCCCTCCATGGATTGGTAGGTTGTGAGCGGTTGCCTCATCGGTATTCTTGCACCTGTGTTGCCGTCATCTTAACTATGTGGGTCCACTGCATCCTGATAGTGCATTTGTTTGGAGGCCTGGGCAGGTGAGCATCTCTGCCTTCTTTTGCTATTTTTGAATTTTTGGAGGATATCTAAGTCCTCTTTCTGTGCTCTTGCTGGTTAGTGTAGTTACTTGTAAACGTGAGGATCCGTGAAGTGGATTACAAGCTTACGTACTTTGGCCAAATTACCAACTAATACCTCACATTATTTAAATATATTTTTTAATGTGTTTTTTGCACTTTATTTTACAGGGTGCATGTGGGCCCATTTGGTCTTGTAAACTGTGGTGTCTGTTCACATGGCATGCATTTTAATAGCGCTGGGCAGCCCGCCTGATCTAATAGAAGGGTGTGAATACTAGGCTGTTTAACTGGATGCTGTGCATTGCCATAATGTAAACGGCGCTGCATACAAGTCTTTTTTGTGCATCAATATACCAAGCAGCCGCCCCCTCCATGATTGGTAGGTTGTGAGCGGTTGCCTCATCGGTATTCTTGCACCTGTGTTGCCGTCATCTTAACTATGTGGGTCCACTGCATCCTGATAGTGCATTTGTTTGGAGGCCTGGGCAGGTGAGCATCTCTGCCTTCTTTTGCTATTTTTGAATTTTTGGAGGATATCTAAGTCCTCTTTCTGTGCTCTTGCTGGTTAGTGTAGTTACTTGTAAACGTGAGGATCCGTGAAGTGGATTACAAGCTTACGTACTTTGGCCAAATTACCAACTAATACCTCACATTATTTAAATATATTTTTTAATGTGTTTTTTGCACTTTATTTTACAGGGTGCATGTGGGCCCATTTGGTCTTGTAAACTGTGGTGTCTGTTCACATGGCATGCATTTTAATAGCGCTGGGCAGCCCGCCTGATCTAATAGAAGGGTGTGAATACTAGGCTGTTTAACTGGATGCTGTGCATTGCCATAATGTAAACGGCGCTGCATACAAGTCTTTTTTGTGCATCAATATACCAAGCAGCCGCCCCCTCCATGATTGGTAGGTTGTGAGCGGTTGCCTCATCGGTATTCTTGCACCTGTGTTGCCGTCATCTTAACTATGTGGGTCCACTGCATCCTGATAGTGCATTTGTTTGGAGGCCTGGGCAGGTGAGCATCTCTGCCTTCTTTTGCTATTTTTGAATTTTTGGAGGATATCTAAGTCCTCTTTCTGTGCTCTTGCTGGTTAGTGAGTTACTTGTAACTAGATCAGTGAAGGTATTACAGCTTCGTTACTTGGCCAATTAACCAACTAATATCTCACATATGGTTAATATCATATTTTAGGCTTTTTTGCACTTTTTGTACAGGGTGCTGTTGGCCCATTTGAGTCTTGGAAACTTTGGTTGTGGCTTTTCAATGGCATGCATTTTAATAGCGCTGGGCAGCCCGCCTGATCTAATAGAAGGGTGTGAATACTAGGCTGTTTAACTGGATGCTGTGCATTGCCATAATGTGAAACGGCGCTGCATACAAGTCTTTTCTGTGCATCAATATACCAAGCAGCCGCCCCCTCCATGTATTGGTAGGTTGTGAGCGGTTGCCTCATCGGTATTCTTGCACCTGTGTTGCCGTCATCTTAACTATGTGGGTCCACTGCATCCTGATAGTGCATTTGTTTGGAGGCCTGGGCAGGTGAGCATCTCTGCCTTCTTTTGCTATTTTTGAATTTTTGGAGGATATCTAAGTCCTCTTTCTGTGCTCTTGCTGGTTAGTGTAGTTACTTGTAAACGTGAGGATCCGTGAAGTGGATTACAAGCTTACGTACTTTGGCCAAATTACCAACTAATACCTCACATTATTTAAATATATTTTTTAATGTGTTTTTTGCACTTTATTTTACAGGGTGCATGTGGGCCCATTTGGTCTTGTAAACTGTGGTGTCTGTTCACATGGCATGCATTTTAATAGCGCTGGGCAGCCCGCCTGATCTAATAGAAGGGTGTGAATACTAGGCTGTTTAACTGGATGCTGTGCATTGCCATAATGTAAACGGCGCTGCATACAAGTCTTTTTTGTGCATCAATATACCAAGCAGCCGCCCCCTCCATGTATTGGTAGGTTGTGAGCGGTTGCCTCATCGGTATTCTTGCACCTGTGTTGCCGTCATCTTAACTATGTGGGTCCACTGCATCCTGATAGTGCATTTGTTTGGAGGCCTGGGCAGGTGAGCATCTCTGCCTTCTTTTGCTATTTTTGAATTTTTGGAGGATATCTAAGTCCTCTTTCTGTGCTCTTGCTGGTTAGTGTAGTTACTTGTAAACGTGAGGATCCGTGAAGTGGATTACAAGCTTACGTACTTTGGCCAAATTACCAACTAATACCTCACATTATTTAAATATATTTTTAATGTGTTTTTTGCACTTTATTTTACAGGGTGCATGTGGGCCCATTTGGTCTTGTAAACTGTGGTGTCTGTTCACATGGCATGCATTTTAATAGCGCTGGGCAGCCCGCCTGATCTAATAGAAGGGTGTGAATACTAGGCTGTTTAACTGGATGCTGTGCATTGCCATAATGTGAACGGCGCTGCATACAAGTCTTTTCTGTGCATCAATATACCAAGCAGCCGCCCCCTCCATGTATTGGTAGGTTGTGAGCGGTTGCCTCATCGGTATTCTTGCACCTGTGTTGCCGTCATCTTAACTATGTGGGTCCACTGCATCCTGATAGTGCATTTGTTTGGAGGCCTGGGCAGGTGAGCATCTCTGCCTTCTTTTGCTATTTTTGAATTTTTGGAGGATATCTAAGTCCTCTTTCTGTGCTCTTGCTGGTTAGTATGCTTCATTCATAGCATAGGTCATTTTCAGCATTCTTCCACTGAAGTCATAGTAAGTCCAGACATAATATTTATTACTATATGGTTAATATCACATTACATTTGGGCCTCTTTTGTGGTCTCTGTCAGGGGCTGCTGTCTGAAGCCAAGACAAATGGAATTCCCCAACAGAGCCATTCTGTATATTGAGGCAACTTTGGACTTCAGTGGCTATTTTTTTCAGAATGTCTTTATTTTATGCCAGGAACAATAGCTAGTTTAAAAAGATATTGTATCCAGCATAAAAGATGCCAGAAGATATGTAAGGGTGTGACAGAAGCTGTCATGCGCATCTTCCCTAATGTCCTTGCGTGTGCATTTAATGATGTGGTTATTATCTTGTGTATAGGTTTTACATCTACTTTTTATGTTTTGATATTGTGACAGGATTAGGGAAAGATGTTAAAGATAGGATAAGAGGGTTTTGTTTCTGACTTGTTTGATTTGCAATGTTTATATAGGAGTTTGATAATCTGTTTGTTTGGCTCCCTCTAGTGACCAGTGTCATATTCGCAGTTGTTTTGTTTACTGTCAGCAAAATCATTTTCCCTCCCTTTGCAATGTATGATGGTAGCTTAGCAATGCATGATGGTAGCTTGCAAAGTATTCTGGGAGCTTTCCCTCCATTTTCCTCCATTTTCCTTCAGCCTGCATCCAGGAAGCATCATCTCTTCCTCTCCTCTTGCGACAGCATCGCCGTATGTACTTACGTTCTCTCTAGTTAATTCCTGTCCTATATTAGCCCTGTCTAATCAGTCCTGCCCCTGGTTAGGTATTAGTCTGCAAATGTTTATTCACAGTGTACTATGTTAATGTAATTCTACTATGCCCGTGTACTGATTGTATGTACAGTATATATGTTTGTATTATAGTTTCACTGCGCTCATCAATATATCAAGTTCAATAAAAGCACAGATTCAATCACAATCTCCTTATTGGACCCCGGTATATAAAGGTTTAGCTGTCTGTATAACTGCAATGACGTCTGCCTCATTCAGTGAGGACGGAACAGTGAAACGGCGGCCATCCAGCTAGTGGGAATTCAGTGAAAAGTCAGCCATCCAGCTTGCAGGATCTAGTGAAACTGCAGCCATCTACCTAGTGAGATTCAAGTCACTGGCTACACAGAGACTTAATACAGCTACAGCAATCTCTGCACAGCCAAGCATTCCCACAAGACACCGTGTCCCACAAATCACACAGGACAAAATCTCATACTTCCGTCTCCTCAAAGACAACATCCATCAGCAGCGCGGTCGCCATTGCCCGCGCAAATGCTGTAGCCGCTGAAATGCGAGCAAGCTTTGCTGAAGAAGAGATGCGACTGAAGTTAGAGAAAGCACACGTGAATGCCGAGAGAGCAGATCAAGAGCGAAGGTCACAGTTAGAAAAGGCATGCATAGATGCCGCCTTAGAGAGCCTAGCAGCAAAAAGAGAAGCTGCCGTAGCCCTCGCAGAGGCAGAATCTCTAGAAGCAGCGCAAAACCCTGAGATCTTGATGAAGACTGCTAAGTCGAAACGCGTCATCCGTTTTTGAAGTGTTTTTTCCCATGCCCGGCAATCCTGTGCCACTCATGTTTTAACCTAATGGATTAAAGGGTATCTTTTAGACTGCGACCTTCTCGCTGTTTTTTTTTTTCTCTTCCCATTAATATAAGCTGTAACGCTTCCCACGGCTGTGGGGCGTCGGGACATGGCATAGCTTGCCTAACTAGCTAATGCTCCCACGCCGCCAGACCACGACGACGTGAGGCATGCGTACCAGATGGTAAGGGAATGTGGACCCACTGGACCACAGAGGGAGACCCGGGCCTGCCAAGACTAGGGGAGGGCAGTGACTGGGATCTGTGGCAGCTGAGCATGTGGGCACGATGGCGACCTGCAGGACTAGACAACACCGCACAACTTCAGGTATGAAGAAACATAAAGTTTACTTGAAGACAAACACAGTACATAAACAGAACATAATGCCAGGCTCCCGATTCTGCTCATCAGCGAAGGGTACACGTCTCAGGTTTACAGACGAGTGCAGGAGGACATCTCGGGTTGATGCAGTCCAGGGTTATCTGGCACGGGCATACTAGGGCGGCCTCTCTCTTAGGCCTCAGGCATAGCACAGCCTCAGCAGGAGAACATCAGACACCGACCTCAGACAGACTTCAGACGATGGTGGGGTCATCACGGTTGATGCAGTCCAGGGTCATCTGGCACGGGCATACTAGGATGGCCTCTCTCTCAAGCCTCAGACGTAGCACAGGCTCAGCAGGAGAAAATCAGACACCGGCCCAAGACGAACGTCAGACGATGGCGGGGTCATCACGGGTTGAAGCAGTCCAGGGTCATCTGGCACAGGCATACTAGGACGGCCTCTCTCTCAGGCAATAGCACAGGTTCAGCAGGAGAACATCAGACACTGACCCAGGACGGACGTCATCACAGGGTAGACCACCGGGGAACCGGCAGGATATCGGGACATCAGGAACACGGACTGGATCTCAGGGACTCAGGAACATGGATTCAGGAACACAGACTCAGGAACACGAACTCAGGAACACAGACTCAGGAACACGAACTGCACCTCAGGAACACGAACTCAGGAACACGGACAACACATCAGGAACATTAATTGGAACTCAGGAACACGGACTCAGGAACATGGACTCAGGAACACGAACTCAGGAACAAGGACTCAGGAACACAGACTCAGGAACACAGACTCAGGAAGGAACACAGACTCAGGAACACGGACTCAGGAACACGGACTGGATCTCAGGAACATGGACAGGACATCAGGAACAGGACCAGGAACACGGACTCAGGAACACGGACTCAGGAACACGGACTCAGGAACACAGACTCAGGAACATCAGAACACTGGCATCGGACTCCGGACATCCGGCAACGATCGGCAGGCTCCGGACATCTGGCAACGATCGGCAGGCTCCAGGCATCAGGCAGGGAAGGACAGGATCCGGACATCTGGAAGTGGTCATCGGACATCAGACATCAGGCCGTTGTCATCAGGCATCAGACATCAGGCCATGGTCATCAGGCTCTGGGCAAGAGGCCACGGTCCTCGGACTCCAGACATCTGGCAGCGACATAAAAAGGAACCCAAGCGGTCTGGTGCAAGCCCCGCCAGGCTCAACGGGAGCCGGCCGGGAATTGCACCAAATAACAAGCTGAGCACAGAGTAACAGAAACTCAGTACACACACCGGACTCCTCCTTCCAAGATGAACTCAGGTTATATAGCAAAGAATCACAGTCACTGGCACAGGGTTCAGGACACAGAAGGACTTCAGGAACATAACACAGAGGACACAGTTCAGACAATCAGGTACAGGAACCGATCCAGGATCAGGGATTCAGGAAACAAGACACAACAGGAACAGGCCTGGATATGCAGCCTCCAGGAAGGGTGATCTGGGTATTCTGCCCCCAGAGCTGGCGGAAACACAAGACAGGACAAAGGGAATCAGCTCTCCAGATCTGATAAGACACAGAGCAGGAGCTGAACACACAAACACACATGGCTAGGGTCAGGAACTCAATGCAAAGCTCTGGCAACGCTCCACAGTGCAGGGGAACTTTATATATGAGCTGCCTCACAGCGATAGGCTGCAGCAGCAATTCTAGTGCACACCCATTCCTCATAAAAGCAAGGAAGGTGTGGCCCGTGCACCCTATGCAAAGCCAGACACAAATCAGCACAGCAAGGACACCTGGCAATGGCTGCAGCCTAAACACACGTAGTAAGTCATGCACGACTGCAGAGGACCTTGCAACCTACGGGTAGCTTCAACAGCGGTAGCTAGGGACCGCACATGCGGGTGGTCATGCAGCGCAGCGGAGACACTCACGCGCGTACGGCTACGCAGCAGAGCTGGTAACTGAGCAGCATCCATACAGGTAACAGACAACAGTATCCCAGCTAGTTAGGGGAAAAGAAGCAAAAGGGTTAAAGCAAAGACATGCAAAGTAACGCTGGAAAACAAGGTACAGATAATACCAGCGTTACATAAACCGCCCTGAGACTGGCCTCAAAGAGATCTGGAAGAGGTTGGATGAGTGTTACGGCTCAGCAGAGGTAATAGAAAGAGCCTTGTTCAAAAGAATTAATGACTTTCCTAAAATATCTAACAAAGATCTCCAGAAACTTAGAGAATTAAGTGACCTGCTAAAGGAAGTCCAAGTTACCAAATGTGAAGATGATCTACAAGGACTTGCATACCTTGACACAGCAAGAGGTGTTAACCCTATAGTCCAAAAGTTGCCCTACAATCTGCAGGAGAGGTGGCTTACACATGGTTCCACGCACAAATACAAACACAGTGTTCCATTTCCTCCCTTCTCCGTTTTTGTAGACTTTGTACACCAACAAGCAAGAATCAGAAATGATCCCAGCTTTGACTTTGCATTGTCATATGCCACACCGTCACCAACTGCAAACCCACGCAGAACGTCTGTGGCAGTGTGAGTCGCCCGCCAGGGCCATGCGATACTCGGTACCGAGCCTGTTGACTTCTATGGAGGATGTCACGGTAGCCACGACTCGGTACATGGCCCTGGGCGCTCACCAAAAAGAGGATATATTTACAGGGGAAAAAGTTTGTGCAGTGATTCGTGATGCCACCTGTGGTGCCCGGTCAGGGTGACCAGCGCTGCAGCTCAGGTCCTCTGGAAGTGATGGTATTCTGCAGCCAGTTGGCAAACCTCCCACCGGTGAGGTTATAGTCTTCCATGGCAGGTAGATGTTGTAGTGTAAAATGGTGCTTGTGAATGTAGCAGAAAGGAATGTGCGTCGCTGGAATAATTCTAGGAGACAGTCCAGATGCAGTTTCAGGGTTTTTACTCACAGTCTGTTGCTAGCAAGACAGATGCCCGCCTGGTACTGTGTCCTCCGGGCGAGAGGTCCAGCCACCCAGGTAGATCGGTCACACTTGCCCAAGACTCCCCTTCAGTGTGTTCTTTTCCTGGCCTTCTCGCTCTGTGCTTTTTCCACTCCTTTCTTCCTAGCACCTCACCACGCAGTCTCTCAGACCAAAGCTGCGGTCCTGTCGGGAAACAGATGAATTCTGTACGTCCTTGGCCCTATTTAGCTTCCTTCCGGGAGATGCTGCTTGTGGTAGTAGCAATGACCCATAAAGTGATCACCGCCGTCGGCTTACTAGCAGGGCCTGAAGCTTTCCCACTAGTCTAGGGGCCGTTCCCTGATGGCCTGGTCCTTCCTATCTCAGATAGGGCCACGGATGGGATATTCACTGTCCCTGCCCTTGGACCCTTTCTCATGCGCTCCAGAAGCTCCTCAGTCTGCTTCTCGCTATCAGAGGATGAGCTCCTCAAGGCTAGCTCTCCTCTCCACCTCTCACTCCTCAGAGTGCTCAGCTCACTAAACTTCTCTTCTCCTCTTACTGCTGCCTAAAACTCCACCCACCCATACACCCCTTGCTAACCAGCCTGGTAAGAGACCATCCTCCCTTAGGGTACGTCCAGATGGCCAGCTGGTATGGTACGTGTTGGATGCAGGTGTTGGAGTCTAGGGGGTGCTCCCTCCTTACCTGGAGTGGGTGTCACACCTCTGGATGAGATGCAACACCTCTGTGGCGACTGAACCCTCAGGGGCTCCACAAGTGCACAAGACTTATGTTTCTTCTCCAGGTTCTAATTACAGGTCTGCTGGCTGCTCCCAATCAGAGACAAAGGTGCAGGACCCTGACTAATAATAATAATCTTTATTTTTATATAGCGCTAACATATTTCGCAGCGCTTTACAGTTTGCACACATTATTGTCGCTGTCCCCAATGGGGCTCACAATCTAGATCCCCTATCAGTATGTCTTTGGAGTGTGGAAGGAAACCGGAGTACCCGGAGGAAACCGACGCAAACACAGGGAGAACATACAAACTCCTTGCAGATGTTGTCCTTTGTGTGATTTGAACCCAGGACTCCAGCGCTGCAAGGCTGCAGTGCTATCCACTGAGCCACCGTGCTGCTCCATGACAAGCAGTGCCCGCTCCATCAGAAACCTCATCCTCTCCTGAAATGCAGAGCTTTCAGAGGAAAATCTATGCCAGATCGCAGAAGCTTCCTGAAAGAGAACGGTATCTGCTACAAGTGCTGCTCATCCACAACTCATCTCGCCAAGGATTGCAAGGTCATTGTAAAATGCACCGAATGTGGCACCACCAATCACAACACTGCCCTACACCCTGGGCCAGCTCCATGGAGCACACAAAACACGCCAGCTGACAGTGAGCATGGCGGGGAGGAAAGGAATACTGATGCAGCTACGCCAGAGATCACTTCACAATGTACTGAAGTCTGTAAAGGGACAATAGACAGTAGATCCTGTTCAAAAATATGCCTCGTTAGAGTGTACCCAAAGGGTCATAGAGACAAAGCTGTAAGACTGTATGCTATCTTGGATGATCAAAGTAATCGATCCCTAGCTAGATCAACATTCTTTGACCTATTCAACATCAAAGGGCCAAGCACCCCCTACTAATTAAAGACGTGTGCAGGTACTGTGACAACAGCAGGTAGGAAAGCTACTGACTACCAAATTAAGTCCTTAGACGGACAATTCTGCCTACCACTACCTACGATCATCAAGTGTAATCAGATCCCAGACAACAGATCTGAAATATCTACACCAGATGTGGCAATCCATCACGCTCACTTAAAACGCATAGCACACCTCATTCCGGAACTCGACCATCAGGCCCAGATAATTCTGCTGTTGGGGAGAGACATCCTGCAGGTTCATAAAGTGAGACGTCATATCAGTGGACTCCACAATGCTCCCTATGCCCAAAAGCTAGACCTAGGATGGGTCATAATAGGAAACGTATGCTTGGGATACATGCACGCCCCATCTTCTGTGACAAGCATGCTGACAAATACATTGGAGAAAGGACGCCCATCTAAGTTTCAACCTTGTAACAATAAAGATGTATATCTTTGTACCGTGTTAGCCAGTAGATAGAAAAATATTTAGAGTTAAGAGACCTCAGTGGTTGATACCTTTTAATGGCTAACTGAACTTTTCAGTTAGCCATTAAAAGGTATCAACCACTGTGGACTCTCAACTCTAAATATTTTTCAACCTTGTAACAATGAATTCCATGTCAGAGAGCTACCACATAACATCCAACTACCCAATCATCTAATAGACTTTACTCATGACAGCAGTATAGTGTCAGGAAGCTATGAGGATCAGTTAAGGCACTGCCACACTTAGCGATCGCACCAGCGATCACGACAACTACACAACCTGGCGAGATCGCTAGTGTGATCGCTATGTGATCGCTAGTTAGATTCCAAACACAACTCATCAGCGATCTGTGATTCCAAACACAACTCATCAGCGATCTGTATAACGACCTCTGCGGTCGTTGGGAAAACCTAGTCCCACCTGCGACGCTGGTGAAGTCGTTCATAAAGGGTGTCACACTCAGCGATTCAGGCTCACCAGCGGGACACCAACGACCAAAAAACGGCTCAGAACGTTCATAGGCGATCAGCGACATCTCAGCAGGGGCCACATCGCTGCTACATGTTACACACAGCTAAGTCACTAACGAGATCGCTAGTGCGTCATAAATGGTGACGCAGTAGCGATCTCGTTAGCGATCTCGCTAGCGATCTCGCTTAGTGTGGCATACCCTTTAGGGTGCACAGTCTTCCAGAGAACTAAGCAAGACAACCAAGTGGCAATGTCAGTAGAGGACAAGTTGTTCTTAGAGGTAATGGACAAGGGACTTGTTAAAGATGAGACCAACAGCTGGGTCACACCTCTTCCCTTCAAACCCACAGACCACGTCTACCGAACAACAGAAATCAGGCATTAAAGCGTTTCTCCTCTCTCAAACATAATCTGCAAAGGAAGCCAGAGATGAAAGATCACTTTTTCTCCTTCATGTCAAAGATCTTTGAGAATTGTCATGCAGAGCTAGCTCCCACTCTCAAAGACTCTGAAGAATGCTGGTTCCTACCCATGTTTGGAGTATACCACCCAAAGAAACCAGGCCAAATTAGTGGTGTTTGACTCCAGGGCTAAGTTTGATGATATCTCCCTGAATGATGTTCTACTGACAGGACCAGACCTCAATAACAAACTGCTGGGAGTACTTATGCGTTTCCGTAAGGATTCCATTGCCTTCATCGCTGACATCCAGCAAATGTTCCATTGTTTCCTTGTGAGAGAGAGAGACAGGAACTTCCTAAGATTCCTCTGGTACAGAGACAATGATCCTGCTAAAGAAGTCACAGAGTATCGCATGGAGTGCACATCTTTGGCAACAATCCTTCACCTGCAGTCGCCATCTATGGACTCAAAAGGTCGGCTCAAGAAGGAGAAACAGAATATGGATCAGATGTCAGACAATTCATAGAAAAAACTTTTATGTTGATGACTGTCTGAAAGCCATGCCTTCAAATGAGACTGCCATCAGTCTTCTCCGGAGAGCCCAAGAGATGCTTGCTTGCTCGAGCCTCAGGCTTCACAAAATAGCCTCAAACAGCCAAGAACTCATGGAAGCATTCCCTTCACAAGACTTATGTAACAGTCTCAGAGACTTGGACTTGGGGTCAGAACCCGCACCAATGCAATGCAGCCTCGGGCTTCTCTGGAATCTACAGTCAGACACTTTCACCTTCCAGGTCAGCCAAGAAGAAAAGCCTTTCACACGTAGAGGTGTCCTGTCCACCATCAACAGTCTGTACGATCCCTTGGGTTTTGCAGCTCCTGTCGCTATACAAGGCAAGGCCTTACTAAGGGACTTAACCAAGGAAACATCCGACTGGGATGCACCTCTGCCACCTGATAAGAGAATACAGTGGGAAGGATGGAAGAACTCTTTAGCAGCCCTCTCCAACCTGAATTTGCCAAGACCATACACCCCTGTGCCGTCTACAGAAATACAAAGCCAAAAACTGTACGTATTTGCACATGCTTCAGTCAAAGCAATTGCCGCTGTCGCCTATCTCAAAACTGTAGACTCCAATTGTCAGAGCCACATTGGATTCGTTATGGGGAAAGCCAAACTTGCTCCACAGCCAGAACACACTATACCCAGGTTAGAGCTTTGTGCCGCAGTCTTAGCTGTTGAATTAGCAGAGTTCATCGCATCCGAGATAGATATCGACTTGTCATAGGCCAAGTTCTACTCAGACAGCAAAGTAGTCCTTGGATATATCCACAATGAAACTAGACAATTCTATGTTTATGTCAACAACAGAGTGCTACGAATTAGGAGATCAGTTCATCCAAAACAGTGGCACTACAGACCAAAATCCTGCTGATCACCCAACTAGAGCAGTTGACGAAAGTAGACTAGGAAGCACAACATGGCTCTCAGGACCAAAACTATTGTACACTGAGGAATTTTTCACAGACACCTTTGAACTAGTAGGAGAGGACTCGGATGCTGAAATCCGCCCTCAGGTGTCTACACTTCATACAACAACCTCTGCTATCCAGCTTGGATCTCACACATTCGTCAAATTTTTAAGTTGGAAGTCACTTATTCGAGCTATTACCTGCCTGACTCATATAGCTCACTCATTCAGGACCACCAGAGCTTGTGACACAGAAAAATGTAAAGGTTGGCATCTTTGTAAAAATACCTATGTTACCTCAGACTTGGAATTCTCCAGAAACCACATCATCTTCACTGTTCAAAGAGAAACCTACCCTGTAGAAATCCAATGTCTCATTAATAAAGCTCCAATACCAGAGAGCAGCGTATTGAGGAAACTCGACCTATTCACAGACAACAATGGCCTGATGAGAGTTGGAGGCCGACTCAAAGAAGCTAAAATGGAGTTTGAGGAGAAATTCCCTCTCATCCTCCCCGGAAAATGTCATGTTGCCTACTTAATTGTACAACACTATCACAATCTGGTCAAGCACCAAGGAAGACTATTTACAGAAGGAGCCATCAGAACTGTGGGCCTGTAGATTGTCGGTGCAAAGAGACTTGTCAGTAGTGTCATTTACAAATGCATTACCTGCCGTAAGCTTCGTGGTTCGACTCAAACCCAAAAGATGGCTAACCTACCAGCAGATAGACTCAGCCCAGACACTCCCTTTACCAGTGTTGGTCTCGATGTGTTTGGGCCTTTGTCAGTTGTCACACGCCATACTAGAGGTGGACAAGCCAATAGTAAATGTTGGGCTGTCATGTTTACCTGTTTGTCATTCAGAGCTGTCCACATAGAACTCATTGAGTCCCTTGACACTTCAAGCTTCATCAATGCTTTAAGATGTTTTATTGCCATCCGTGGTCCTATCAAGCACATACGTTCACACAGAGGTACTAATTTCATTGGTGCAGCTAAAGAATTAGGAATGCCTTAAAATCTAGACTATAAGACTCTTGAGAAGTTCCTCAGTGACCAAAGTTGCATATGGTCATTCAACCCACCTCACTCTTCACACATGGGTGGATCATGGGAACGGATAATTGGTCTAGTACAGAGAATTCTTGACTCCACTCTCCTTCAGGAAGGAGCAGCGAGGCTTACACACGAAAGCCTGATCACCTTCATGGCAGAAGCTGCAGCCATAATTAATGCAAGACCCTTGGTTCCAGTCCCTAACGACCCCGAGGAGCCCTTGTTATTGACGCCAGTTATTCTCCTTACCCATAAAACAGGACTATCCGGTGCCCCTCCAGGAGGATTTGATACCAAGGACCTCTACAAGCGCCAATGGAGACAGGTACAAAGCCTTGCAAATACTTTCTGTGACAGGTGGTGCCGACAATATTTGTCCACCCTGCAGCCACGGGTGAAGTGGCAATCCACTAGGCCTAATCTAAGCATTGGTGACCTTGTTCTTGTGAAAGACTGCCAAGTTCACCGGAACCAGTGGCCACTTGGTCTAGTGACTGCAACATTCCGAGTAAGGATGGCAACGTCCGCAAAGTTGAACTGAGGATGGCCAAAGGGAATGAACCTAAGACATTCTCCAGACCTTTATCCGAATTGGTCTTATTGTTGCCTTCGAAAGAAAGGGATAGTGACATCCGTTGATGCCAGACGGGGAGTGTTCTGTCTCCGACATCCAATTGTTTCTGACTTGTTTGATTTGCACTGTTTATATAGGAGTTTGATAATCTGTTTGTTTGGCTCCCTCTAGTGACCAGTGTCATATTCGCAGTTGTTTTGTTTACTGTCAGCAAAATAATTTTCCCTCCCTTTGCAATGTATGATGGTAGCTTAGCAATGCATGATGGTAGCTTGCAAAGTATTCTGGAGCTTTCCTCCATTTTCCTCCATTTTCCTTCAGCCTGCATCCAGGAAGCATCATCTTTTCCTCTCTCTTGCGACAGCATCGCCGGTATGTACTTACATTCTCTCTAGTTAATTCCTGTCCTATATTAGCCCTGTCTAATCAGTCCTGCCCCTGGTTAGGTATTAGTCTGCAAATGTTTATTCACAGTGTACTATGTCAATGTAATTCTACTATGCCCGTGTACTGATTGTATGTATATATGTTTGTATTATAGTTTCACCGCGCTCATCAATATATCAAGTTCAATAAAAGCACAGATTCAATCACAATCTCCTTATTGGACCCCGGTATATAAAGGTTTAGCTGTCTGTATAACTGCAATGACGTCTGCCTTATTCAGTGAGGACAGAACAGTGGGGAGTGGTGTATTTTGAGAGTAGGAGCTTTCTGTTTGAGATCAGATCTGGATAAGATTGAGGACAGATAAGCCATGGGGCTGGAGACTACAGAAGCAATGCGCGACCCCAGGATAAGCAGCATGTGGGCGGCCACTGTACAATTCAGTGAACATTATGAGATAATCCAAGGCCTATGGCCGGGACTAGGCAGAACTGCGAATGCCTTCTACTTCTTCCAAGGGAAGCCGGAAGGAAGAATGACTGAAGTTAGTGAACCCAAGGGCACGGGAGCTACAGGGGTGAAGGGAACATCCTCGAACTGGAGCTGTCAGGAAGCGCAGGAAAAGAGAGTAGTGTTGAGCATTCCGATACTGCAAATATCGGGTATCGGCCGATATTGGCTGTATCGGAATTCCGATTCCGAGTTCCGATATTTTCGTCTTATCGGATACCGGAATCGGGATTGTCACTGTCACTGTCAGTGTCCGTCGGTCGGGTCTGTCAGGAGTCAGCGGCACTTACCTGGCAGAAGATCTCCGGCGGTCACATCCCGGACTGCTTCATGGCCGCCATCTTCTTTCCCCGGCGGTCACATGCAGTTTCTCCGCGATAACTGCAGTGACTGCTGGGTAATCCCGGCCGTAAAGCAGTCAGTCCGATGACGTCACCGCCGGGGAAGCAGGTAATCAGCTGTGCTGCGTCGCGATGACAGGCTCTGCCTGTCATTGCGATGTAGCACAGCTGGATCGTCGTGGGACAGTCGTTACTATGGACTGCGTCGGACAGTTGGTATACTGTTGGTTTGTTTTTTTTCTTTTTTTACAGGAGATCGATGGCGTCGCAGGAATGAGTGTATAATAAAATTAATGAAAACTGTGTTGTCTCTTTTATTTCATTAAAATACTTTTTTCTTGCTTTGTCTTTTTTTATACATTTAATAACTTTGGGATTAATAATGGATCGGTGTCTTATTGACACCTCTCCATTATTAACCGGGCTTATTGTCACCGTGCAATCAACGGTGACAATAACCCCTTATTACCCCGCTTGCCACCGCTACAGGGCAAGTGGGAAGAGCCGGGTAAAGTGCCACAATTGGCACATCTTTTGATGCGCCAAATGTGGGGCTGCTGTAGCCTGGTATTATCAGGCTGTTGAGGGCCAAAATCCATGGGCCTTGACAGTCTTTTAATACCAGGCCGCAGCAGTCTGCATTTTACTTGGCTGGTTAACAAAAATAGGGGGATCCCCACGCCGTTTTTTTTTCGAGGGGATCCCCTATTTTTGTTAACCAGCCAAGCTAAGCAGACTGCTGTGGCCTGGTATTATCAGGCTTGCAAGGTCCATGGATATTGGATCCTTACCAGCCTGAAAAACCAGGCCTCAGCGGTCTGCTTCATCTGGCTGGTTAACAAAAATAGGGGGGACCCCACGCCAATTTTTTTTGAGGGGATCCCCTATTTTTGTTAATCAGCCAAGATATGCAGACTGCTGTGGCCTGGTATTATCAGGCTGCAAGGTCCATGGATCTTGGCTCCTTAACAGCCTGAAAATCCAGGCCTCAGCGGTCTGCTTCATCTGGCTGGTTAACAAAAATAGGGGGGACCCCACGCCAATTTTTTTCGAGGGGATCCCCTATTTTTGTTAATCAGCCAAGATATGCAGACTGCTGTGGCCTGGTATTATCAGGCTGGCAAGGTCCATGGATCTTGGCTCCTTAACAGCCTGAAAATCCAGGCCTCAGCGGTCTGCTTCATCTGGCTGGTTAACAAAAATAGGGGGGACCCCACGCCAATTTTTTTCGAGGGGATCCCCTATTTTTGTTAATCAGCCAAGATATGCAGACTGCTGTGGCCTAGTATTTCAGGCTGGCAAGGTCCATGGATCTTGCTCCTTAACAGCCTGAAAATCCAGGCCTCAGCGGTCTGCTTCATCTGGCTGGTTAACAAAAATGGGGGGGACCCCACGCCATTTTTTTTTCGAAGGGAACCCCTATTTTTGTTAATCAGTTCCCTCTGACGTCACTGATTGTGTCCCTGGCTGACCTGAAGTGAAAGTGGAAAGCAATCAATTAAGCTTTCCACTTAAGGGCCCGTCTCACATAGCGATATCGCTACCGAGATCGCTGCTGAGTCACTAGTTTTGTGACGCAGCAGCGAGCTCACCAGCGATATCGCTGTGTGTGACATTCAGCGACGATCAGCCCCCTGCCGGGTATCGCTGATCGTCGCTGAAATGTCAGGACCTTTTTTTGATCGCTGGTTTCCCGCTGACAGGCACACATCGCTGCGTGTGACAGGCGGGAGACCAGCGATCCGCTGGTAACCAAGGTACACAGCGGGTTTCCAGGCGCGGGGCTGTGCCTAGAAACCCGCTGTGTACCTTGGATACCAGCGCCCTGATGCAGGGAGCTGGTATCCAAGGTACACAGCGGGTTTCCAAGCGCTGCGCGGTGCCTGGAAACCCGCTGTGTACCTTGGTTACCAGCGGATCGCTGGTCTCCCGCCTGTCACACGCAGCGATGCGTGCCTGTCAGAGGGAAACCAGCGATCAAAAAAAGGTCCTGACATTTCTGCGACGATCAGCGATACCCGGCAGGGGGCTGATCGTCGCTGAATGTCACACACAGCGATATCGCTGGTGAGCTCGCTGCTGCATCACAAAACTAGTGACTCAGCAGCGATCTCGGTAGCGATATCGCTATGTGAGACGGGCCCTTAAGCGATGTTACCCGCAGTGTCGCTGTCCCAGATCGCTGCCTGAGCTGCCTGTTTGGCAGCTCAGCAGCGATCATGTAGCGATACACCAGCGATCCTGACAAGTGCATATCGTTGTCGGGATCGCTGGTGTATCGTTATGTGACACCCAGCCTTTACTCTCCTGTCAGGCAGGAGAGGAACTCATTCATTTGGGGTTTACTGTGAGGCTGCAGCATTAGCTGCGGTCCCTGCAGTAAACATTAACCCTTTCTGAAGGATTTCACCGTGGGACCTGACTGTGCATGGGATAGGTAAGAATAATTTTGCTTTTTTATTTTATTTTTATTACAGGAAATGGTTTTAGCAGGTAAATAAAATATGGTCAAAAACTGTGTGATTATTTCATTAAACTTCTTTTTATTAAAGTGTGTGTGTTTGATTTTTTCTTTCATACAATAGGATTAATAATTGATAGTTGTCTAATTGACAGCTCTCAATTATAACCTGGCTTTAAGTGACCTTTCAATTGCAAGGTCATTTTAACCCTTATTAACCCATTCGCCACCGCTACAGGGCAATGGAATAGACGGGCAAAGATAGCCAGAAACAAATCCTTTACAGTTGTTTCTGATGTGTTTGGGTGCAGTTGTTAAGTACCGAGGGGGCCAAATATAAATGGGCTTCTGTTACTATGTCATTAGCTGCCCAGACTCATTGGTCTTGACCTTCAGCTCTCGATGCTTAAGATGTATTGCGTGAGCCACAGCACATCTTTTCAGCAAGTTACAATTTCATATATAAAATATAGAATGTAAAATATAATATATACTGAGAATTTGTGACCAATATATTATTAAATATTTCACAATTGTATTCATAACAATTCTCTAGTAAAGAATTCCGCTCACTCTTCAATGCCGGGCTTCCGAGTGAAATGGCAGAACCGACATAAATGCAACCCTTGGTAGTCCTACGACCGAGGAACCTGTCTTATCCATTCCTTCCTAGCTATCTGCTAAATTTGATACCAAACACTCTAATACCAAGACATGTAGTTGCAAATATTTCCTGTGGGGTGGTTAATTATTTGTCCACCTACCAGGGTGAAGCAACACTAAGTTCCCAGTTTTTTTTTTAAACTGAATTTCACCGATTAATTAACCCTACAGTGTGAATTGCAACATTCCGATTAAGGATGGCAACGTCGCAAATTGAATAGATGCAAAGGGACATGAATAAGAATGTTTAACCTATGACACCAATTGTCTTTATGTGTGCTCGAAGAAAGTGATAGTGACATCTGTGTACAAGGGGGTTTCCATGCCCCATTTTATGTCTTTGCTATCTGATTTGCACGATATAGATTTTGATAATCTGTTTTTTGGGCAAATTTCCACTGTAGGAGTTTTTAAGTTTACTGTAGCAAAATCATTCCTTTTTTTATTACTAAGCAATTTATGTAGCTTAATATTACCCCTACATTTACTCATTTTCTGCCTGCACACGAAGTCTGATTTATTGTCTCGTGCAAATTCAGATAGCAACGCTGATAATGACTCATTGTTAATCCTCTATATTACCCATGTCAATCAGTCGGGTAGCTTCATGTTTTTCACTGAATGTCGAGCTTTTACTACCCGTGACAATTGAATAAAGTTGATATTTTACTAGTAGACAGTCAATAAACAATCAATAAAGACAGATTAATACATTCCATATGACCCGGTATATAATTATTTGTATACTCAATGCGTTATATTTAGTGAGTACAAGAACATGGGAGTTTTTTTGAGTTGCTTTTGTTTCAATAGATCTTAAATGAGGAAAACATTGGCGGATCGAGTCATCGGTAGGCATCGGCCACGAATTTTTTAAGTGCATAGCGAGCGAATCTCATTCTCCGGAACCGAGATGACTTTAGGAATAATCGGGAGAGAAGTAAATCGCTCAACTAGCTAAAGCAGAAAGAGAGAATTACAGAGAGATGTGGACTGTACTGCAATTGTACCGAAATCCTTATTCCTGAGTGAAGTTGGATTGTTGAGTTTGAACTTTGTGTCTGGAATCGTTTATGCTGACTCCGTATCATGAACCAAAGAAGCAGGACAAGGAAGGAACTCGGTGGCTAAAGTGAGTGTACTATTTTGCCTGCAACACACAAACACGACAGAACTTTCTATTTTCTTTGCGAGGTGCCAGTGTCTGCTGAAACAGCAACCCCTCGCGATGACTACCACCCTGGTCTTCACAGATATAGCAAAGTTCCAGATTTTGGACTTCATTTGCCTTATTTTAAAATCATAGAATGTTAGAGTTGGAAGGCCAACTCCCTTCTCAATGTGTTATGGGTCTGCAACTCAGGAATAGAGCAGGCGGGAATCTGACCCTGCACTAGGACTAGACTCGATCGCTACGATGGAGCGGGCGACCTATTTCTTGCGAATAGACCCACCGACGATCCTAGTATAGACTCAAGCGAAGACCTGAAGGTGGGGGAAGTGGATCCCTGAAAGATCAAGGGACTGGGAACAAAACACTGGTAACCTCCTAGCAGGAAAACAGAGGAAACTGCAGAAACAAAAGGAAAAAACAAAAAGACTAAGCAAGCAGAACTAGAGTTCCCAGAACTGTACAAAGTATAACACAAAGCTATCAAGCCTAGCCAGAACTCAAGCGGATTAACACTGATGTCCAGCAAGGACTGGGAGGCTGGTGCAAGGTAATAAAGGGTGATACAATCACCTGACCAACGCCAAGCCCAGCACCAGGGGAAAAAGACCAGCAGCCAGAAACCACAACAAAATGGCGGATGGTCAAACTGAATAGATTCTAACACAATGCAGGATTCACTAAAACGTCTCAGACAGATGTCTGTCCAGGCTCTGTTTGAAGACTTCCAATGAACGAGAACTCACCACCTCTCGTGATAGAATGTTTAACTCATTGATCCCCTTCACTGTCAAAAAGATTTTTTCTAATATCTAATCTGTTATGTGTTGGTAGCTGAGGAGGGCAGGAGCAAAAAACGCAAAGGCAGCCAAACACCAGAGAGGTTGGTATCTAATAGGTTGAAGACCCCTAAACTAATCGCACAACTAGAAGCAGCCGTGGGACGTTCCTACGGTGCCCTAGATGCCTCGTCACAGCCAGAGAGATTAGCTACCCCTGTAGATGGAAAGAGGAAAGCTAACTGCCCCGGAGTAGAGCCCCAAAGTATTAGGAAGCCCCCAAACATATAATGGCGGTTAGACAAGAGGAAAACACGAACACAGACAGAAAATAGAATGAGCAAACGCTGGGGCCCAAAACTGTCTAGACTGGATAGTACAGGAGAGAATACTGTCTGCAACCCAACAAAACCCTGGGAAAAATTCCAACACTTCTGAATCCAAAAATGCTGAGACCACACAGTCTCGACCACCTATATCAGATCTCTGGTGTGAAAACGCAGCTACCCAGCAGTAAAATATCACAGGAACTGAGCACAAATGCAAATACAAAAAGAGAACAGAGACCAGCGCAAGCCACCCAAAGGGGACCCGGCTGAACTCAAAAACAAGGCCGCAAAAACAAGGGAAAATCAAACCACAGAAAAAAAAACAGAAAGTAACTTTTCTGAATGATAGCAGGAGACAGCAGAAAAGCAAGCTGAATTCCAACCTAGAACAGGAAGTAACAATTGATCACCGGCGAGGATCATCGGAGGCCAGCTCACTTATATCAGGCCATTCATCCATTGCAGGTGGAGAACTCTTGCTGTTCAACATAGGTTCAATACCCTCAGCAACCACCAGAGGGAGCCTCAGCTCGAAGTCGTCTCCAACACATTCCCAACACTAATCTGTATCTTCTCACTTTCTTCAGTTCCATACTCAATGGCTCTATTGGGGTTCTTTTTGAATCTCAGTTTTCTCTGCTCTAAATGGAAAACCACGAAGGAGACAGCTATAAGGGGCACAAACATAGTGGGAAACTAGCCTTAACCATTTCCCCACCTACAGCTCCTACATGTATATGAAGCAGGAATATCTCTATTGTGTACATATAATTGTAATAAAAACCATTTGCATTCACATATCTGTCCTAGATTTTGTTTTTAAATGCCAGTCATTAAATATGAAAGAAATGTGTATGAGGTTTGCATAATCAATACTGTGAATTTACAGACTTAGAAATCTAATTGACAAGAACCTAATGGAGCATGAGTTTGTGAGTTGACCACATTAATTATGGATCCATCTTAAGACACAAATTAGTGACTAACTTGCAAATTTTGCATTCCATAATGGCTAAGAAGTAATTAAGTGAACGGGATTAGTCTGACAGTGGCACGGCAGACGACATGCATACATAATATTTATATGTTTGTATGTCAAAGGGCAAAAGTTGCAGTAGGATCATCTGATTTGAAATGTGTAGCTGAGTTAATGACCCTGGAAATGTTCCATCTTTTATTTAGCTCTAATTAAAATTCATTACTTTTTTATACAGAGTCGTCAAGTGAATTTCATATTTGAGTCCATATTAAGTGATTCTGTGTTTTAATAGGGGATCAACAAAATACAACATGAAACTCCAGATTTAGAAGATGTCATTACACCCGGGTGAGCACTTTAGCAAACAGGCCATTAGCCACTCCTTTTTTGCATGCCACATGTATTTTGAAGGCTTATTTCATTTTTTCTCTGCTAGGCTCATTATATTATACTAACTGCTTGCACCAGATGGTGTTATTACAATATTATAACAATAACCTGAGATTGGTGCTCCGCCTCACAGTATCCGTATGACCTACTTCTTCTTAGAAACAAAGAGTGGTTAAATAAACTGTAGCGGGAAAAGTTTATCTATTTTTTCTGTGTCTGTTTTATATATTTCCTCAGTACATATTTCTGGTGGTACAGAAATAGTAGTGTCATAATGTAGGACAATAGGACAATAGTTTTAGCATCCCAGTTGGCATTCTTTTCGGTCGTAATAAAAGAGCAAAGACCTGAATCAAAAAAAATATACTGTATTTTTCAGAGCTATAAGACACATTTGACTAAAGGACACAGCCACAGAAAATGGCAAATAATGTTTCATATTTGTGGAGAGATTCGTGTTGCTAGCTTTGGTAATATTGAGTTAGAAAAATGGAAGTTAAATATTTTTATATCTTTAAACATGGAATGTAATTTACCTTTAGTTAGTTGGACACCATCTGTTGGGCCCTTAGACAGTGAACATGAAGCTGTGATTCATGTAGGCTATAGACAGTTCTACATCTACCCCCATTCACTCAGGACTTTAGGACCCCCATTCTTATTATTTGTCTAGGTCCAGTAGACCAATAGGCAATGATCTAACATTTACATGTATCCTTTGGCTAGGTAATAAATAGAGATGGGCAAATCTATTTTGAGAGGATTTAAGTTCTCTTTGAATTGTGTAAAAATTGGAATTCTCCAAAATACAGATTTTTAGCAATACATTGTTTGGCCATCTGGCAATCATTTTGCTAAATCATAGAGGGCCTGCAAAAGATTAAAAAGAAAAAAATGCTCACCTCACTCCTTACCTGTCCCGCTACTCTTGTAGTCCACCATCTGTTCTTCTACTCCTCTTCCTTTTCCCTTCCCCCATTTCATGCATTCTTTTCTGCCTGCTTTATTACATACTTTGACTTTCGGCACAGAGAGGGCCTCTGAAGTCTCTGACATCACTCACAATGTTATGATGTGCATCTTGCTAGGTGTAGTCAGTGCCTCGAGGGACTCATGTCGTGATATCATTGTATAGATATCACAGGAACGCGGGATGTCGCCACGAACAGGAGACAGATCAAGAGTTAAAGTATTTATTAAACGAGGAATGTACTCCACGCAGGGAGTGAGGGATTATAGGTTGACGGTAAGGAATGGGGCAGAACTGGGAGAGTGGCAGGGTAGGTCAGGGATGAACGAAAGTTCAGTAATAGAGAGGTGAAACTTGTCAGTCTGTAGTTTTCTTGGGTGCAGCTCCTCGAGGCTCCAATGGTGGCACCGACAACAGTGGAACGTGATGTCTCGGTCAGGTCTGTAACAGGTGGGGATCTAAAGGTGGCACCGGCAACAGTGGTGCGGTACGCCTCGGCGAAGTCCCTGGGAGGCAGGAAGATTTCCCCTGCTCAAAATTATCTAGCACGGCACTGAGTCTAGCGTGGGGAACTGCCGGAACCGGACTTCGCTCCACTGTGTACACAAGTCCTTAGTAGTCAGGCTCTGGCCTAGCCATCTGTCGCTCTCTCTGAGTCGCACGCTCAGTGCAGTCTCTGCCTTCAACTGGGGTCACCTCTTAGCATGGAGGGTAGCGGGGAGCTGACAGTCAGTTGTCCACAAACGGTGGACTTGTATGCAAGGGTCTGTGAAGAATGTGGTCACTCTTCGGCACAGCGTGTGCGGTACTCACTATCACGCTGGGTACAGCACCTGGCTTAGCTCTGCTCTGCTCTGCACAGCTCTGCTCTGCTGGCACGGTTCTTCATGGCTCTGCTGGCACGGTTCTGCTTTACTGGTTTGGCTCTTCAATGCTGGCATGGCTCTGTTAGCACAGCAAATCCCCCCAGCACTACAGCTCCTATCCTTGACAGCAGCAGAACTGCCTGTCACAGGCCCAGTCATCTCAGATGGGGGGAAGCAAAGCGCGCTGCTCACCTCTCTGCACACTGCACTTACTTTGCGCCAACCCCTCCCGCAGTGCGCTCTTTTCCTTCCTATCCTCCTGTGGCTGCGCTCTCTTTCTCGGCTCTCCCCGCCCCCCCTGTCAGCAAGAAGCTCCATCCCTCTCAGGCCTCCTTCTCGCAGCAGGGGAAGGTCTGCCTCTATCAGGCTTCCCCCAGAAACAGAGGATGCAGCCTCTCAAGTTCCGACGCAGCATCCAGGTATTCGCAGTATGGTCAACCTCCTTACAATCACATGCACCATACAACAACATACAGAGATGTCAAAGGCCTATTCAGCTGAAGACTGTGCTCCAGATGAGGAAAGCAAAAAGAAGAAATGTGGAGAACAGGACGGTGGGCTGCAGGATGATGGAGCAGGTGAGTGGTTAGGTAAGTATTATATTTTTTATATCCTACATTTATTTATGCTGCTGGGCATGGATAGACCCCAGAACATAATAAAGAACAATCAATTTACATCAAATAACTTTGAGTCTAATTGAAATTCCCTGTTAAATTCTTCGCAGGTTTGTTCATCTCTAATGATATATGTGTATAGTGGGAAAACTGCTTTAATTGCAGAACGTGCTCTTCTAGATGTTTATCAGTAGGGAGAGAGTTAGGGCTGGAAAGAGAAGTTCGTATGTGATTGTGCTGATAGCAATTGTGCTGTACAGTTAGTGTGCAGTGACAGGGGAGGATTTTCTTGTGTGCAGCAGCGCTGGTTATTAGGCTGCCTGCTAGCTGTATTGCTGTGTGTACACTGCTGTGCAGACTGCTTTTTACACAGCACTAATATTTTTATTCTTTTTTTCTGCACAGTTACCGAGCGTTCATTTTTTCCCACGCCGTATAGAGCTGTACGCTTCTCACACACTACCGTGTACCGGCTGGTATCACGGACAAATACATGCTGACTATCTGTGTGTGACTCCAGAAATACATATGGAGATTGAAATTTTCACCTACACTATATACACCTGGTATCTTCTGATACACTATCTTTTTTCTGCTTTTTGTATTCTGGTCAAATCCATACTGAGTGAGCGTCTGTGTGTGACTCCGGAAATATATACGGAGATTTACAATTACCCCTACACTGTATACAGCTGTGCGCTTCTGATACACTACAGTTTTTCTGCTTTTTATATTATGGTCTAATCCATACTGAGCTTGTGAGCGTCTGTGTGTGACTCCGGAAATATATACGGAGATTTACAATTTTCCACTATATTATATACACCTGGTATCTTCTGATAAAGTACCCTTTTATTGCTTTTTATATTCTGGTCTAATCCATACTGAGCCTGAGAGCGTCTGTGTGTGACTCCGGAAATATATACGGAGATTTACAATTTTCCCCTATACTACATACACCTGGTATCTTGTGATACAGTACCCTTTTTCTGCTTTTTATATTCGGGTCTAATCCATACTGAGCCTGAGAACGTCTGTGTGTGACTCCGGAAATATATACAGAGATTTATAATTTTCCCCTATACTACAGTCATGGCCAAAAGTTTTGAGAATGACACAAATATAAATTTTTACAAAGTCTACTGCTTCACTTTTTCTAATGGCAATTTGCATATACTCCAGAATGTTATAAAGAGTGATCAGCTTAACAGCAATTACTTGCAAAGTCAATATTTGGCTAGAAAATGAACTTTATCCCCCAAAACACATTTCAACATCATTGCAGCCCTGCCTTAAAAGGACTAGCTAACCTCTTTTCATTGATTGCTCCATTAACACAGGTGTGGGTGTTGATGAGGACATGGCTGGAGATCAATTTGTCATGATTAAGTAAGAATGACACCACTGGACACTTTAAAAGGAGGCTGGTGCTTGGCATCATTGTTACTCTTCTTTTGACCATGGTTATCTCTAAAGAAACACGTGCAGTCATCATTGCAATGCACAAAAATGGCCTAACAGGTAAGAGTATCGCAGCTAGAAAGATTGCACCTCAGTCAACAATCTATCGCATCATCAAGAACTTCAAGGAGAGAGGTTCCATTGTTGCCAAAAAGGCTCCAGTGCGCCCAAGAAAGACCAGCAAGCGCCAGGACCATCTCTTAAAAGTGTTTCAGCTGCGGGATCGGGCTACCAGCAGTGCAGAGCTTGCTCAGGAATGGCAGCAGGCAGGTGTGAGTGCATCTGCACGCACTGTGAGGCGGAGACTCTTGGAGCAAGACCTGGTCTCAAGGAGGGCAGCAAAGAAGCCACTTCTTTCCAGAAAAAAACATCATGGACAGACTGATATTCTGCAAAAGGTACAGGCAGTGGACTGCTGAGGACTGGGGTAAAGTTATTTTCACTGATGAATCCCCTTTTCAATTGTTTGGGACATTAGGAAAACGCCTCATTCGGAGAAGACAAGGTGAGCGCTACCACCAGTCTTGTCTCATGCCAACTATTAAGCATCCTGAAACCATTCATGTGTGGGGTTGCTTCTCAGCCAAGGGAATCGGCTCTCACAGTCTTGCCTAAAAACACAGCCATGAATAAAGAATGGTACCAGAATGTCCTCCAAGAGCAACTTCTCCCAACCCTCCAAGAGCAGTTTGGCGATCAACAATGCCTTTTCCAGCATGATGGAGCACCTTGCCATAAAGCAAAGGTGATAACTAAATGGCTCAGGGAACAAAACATAGAAATTTTGGGTCCATGGCCTGGAAACTCTGCAGATCTTAATCCCATTGAGAACTTGTGGTCAATCATCAAGAGACGGGTGGACAAACAAAAACCTAAAAATTCTGACAAAATGAAAGCATTGATTGTGCAAGAATGGACTGCTATCAGTCAGGATTTGGTCCAGAAGTTGATTGAGAGCATGCCAGGGAGAATTGCAGAGGTCCTGAAGAAGAAGGGTCAACACTGCAAATATTGACTTGCTGCATTAACTCATTCTAACTGTCAATAAAAGCTTTTGTTACTCATATGTTTGCAATTATATTTCTGTCTGTGATAAAAACATCTATCAAACACACACATAAAAACCAGAGGGCAGCAGATCATGTGAAAATATAATATTTGTGTCATTCTCAAAACTTTTGGCCATGACTGTATATACAGCTGATATCTTCTGATACAGTACCTTTTTTCTGCCTTTTTTATTACGGTCAAATCCATACAGAGAGAGCGTTTGTGTGTGACTCTGGAAATATATATGGAGAATTAAAGTTTACCCTATACTATATACACCTTATATCTTCTGATACAGTACCTTTTTTCAGCTTTTTGTATTATGGTCAAATCCACACTGAGAGAGCGTCTGCGTGTGACTCCGGAAATATATACGGAGACTTACAATTTCCCCTACACTGTATCCAGCTGTACGCTTCTGATACAGTACCCTTTTTCTGCTTTTTATATTCTGGTTTAATCCATACTATGCCTGTGAGCGTCTCTGTGTGACTCCGGAAATATATACGGAGATATACAATTACCCCTACACTGTATACAGCTGTACGCTTCTGACACAGTACCGTTTTTCTGCTTTTTATATTATGGTCTAATCCATACTGAGTGAGCGTCTGTGTGTGACTCCAGAAATATATACGGAGATTTACAATTTGCCCTTCACCGTATACAGCTGTACGCTTCTGATACAGAGCCATATATCTGTTGGTATTTTTGGTACATTTTCCCAAACATGACGAAGTATGATGGAAGAGGGCGCTGACGTGGGCTGGGGGGAAGCTGTTACTGATGGTGGTGGTGGTGCATCTCCTGGTAGTGCCAAAAGCACAATAGCACCTAAGGCAGGAGATGTTGAGCCTGCATCATCGTCCGGTTTCAGAAGGCCTGAAAGGCTCTCTTTTCTGGGAGTAGGTAAACCGCTTTTAAAGCAGGCGCATCAAGAACAGGTTTTGGCTTACATTGCCGAAACAGCCTCCAGCTCTATCGCCTCCTCTTCTGAAGTTTCAAAAAATGCAAGCACTGAGTCGTCAATGCAGGCTCCTGGTCAGGAACAACACCTTTCCTTGTGTCCTTCACCCCCACCAAAAGTAAAGGATGCGGCAGGCCACACTTTAGAAAACTCCATGGAGCTGTTTTCACATACCATGCCTGGGTTATCAAGTCAAATCCTGAATTCCCCAGTCCAAGATGAATCTGACATGGAGTGCACTGATGCACAGCCACTGCTATATGATTCTGCTGGTACATTCACCCAGAGCACTACATTGCCCTCGCAGTCTACTGAGCCAGAATCTGACCCTGATGAAACTCAGGTGCCCCTTCCCGCATACTATACTACCTTACACAGTGACACAGAGGAAGGTGCAGATGAAATTGAAGTGAAGGTGATGGATGACCCAGTTGTTGACCCGGATTTGCATTCATTGGGGAAGAGGAGGAGGATCCGCAGCAGGCATCGACACCGCAGCTGCGGTTATCTGGCAGCCCCGTAGCAAAACATGTTAAAAAAACAAAAAGAGTTGCAGGACAGCTTGGCCAGACGGTCAAATTAGCACAACGTGCAAGCCCTGAAAATTTATCCCATAGTAGGAAGAGTGCCGTGTGGCACTTTTTTGACCAAAATCCTATTGATGAGGCAAAGGTTATCTGTAAGAAGTGCAGAAGGACCTTTAGTCGTGGCAAAAATCTCCGAAATTTGAATACCAGTTGCATGCTTAGAAATTTAAACACCATGCACTTGCATGGGTGGATGGGCTACAAAACCTCAGGTAGCACATGTGCACCTTCTCCAACTGAAGGTAGCCAGCAACGCTACATTGCTTCCCCACTGTAAGCCCACCGGTTAGCACACTACCAGCAAGAAATGTTGATGTGTCGTCGCAAAGCCAAAGCATTCAGGGCATCACAATGTTTTTGCAACCAAAGACTGAATCTAGGCCATCACCACCACCACCCATCACCAACCCCCTCACAGTCCGCAATGTCCACCGCTAGTTCCCCCATATGCACCTCTCAAGTCCAGCTCACGCTAGCAGACACTATGAATAGGACAAGAAAGTACTCATCCTCTCATCCGCGTACAGTCATGGCCAAAAGTTTTGAGAATGACCCAAATATTATATTTTCACATGATCTGCTGCCCTCTGGTTTTTATATGTGTTTGACAGATGTTTTTATCACAGACAGAAATATAATAATTGCAAACATATGAGTAACAAAAGCTTATATTGACAGTTAGAATGAGTTAATGCAGCAAGTCAATATTTGCAGTGTTGACCCTTCTTCTTCAGGACCTCTGAAATTCTCCCTGGCATGCTCTCAATCAACTTCTGGACCAAATCCTGACTGATAGCAGTCCATTCTTGCACAATCAATGCTTTCATTTTGTCAGAATTTTTAGGATTTTGTTTGTCCACCCGTCTCTTGATGATTGACCACAAGTTCTCAATGGGATTAAGATCTGCAGAGTTTCCAGGCCATGGACCCAAAATTTCTATGTTTTGTTCCCTGAGCCATTTAGTTATCACCTTTGCTTTATGGCAAGGTGCTCCATCATGCTGGAAAAGGTATTGTTGATCGCCAAACTGCTCTTGGAGGGTTGGGAGAAGTTGCTCTTGGAGGACATTGTGGTACCATTCTTTATTCATGGCTGTGTTTTTAGGCAAGACTGTGAGAGAGCTGATTCCCTTGGCTGAGCAGCAACCCCACACATGAATGGTTTCAGGATGCTTAACAGTTGGCATGAGACAAGACTGGTGGTAGCGCTCACCTTGTCTTCTCCGAATGAGGCGTTTTCCTGATGTCCCAAACAATCGAAAAGGGGATTCATCAGAGAAAATAACTTTACCCCAGTTCTCAGCAGTCCACTGCCTGTACCTTTTGCAGAATATCAGTCTGTCCATGATGTTTTTTCTGGAAAGAAGTGGCTTCTTTGCTGCCCTCCTTGAGACCAGGCCTTGCTCCAAGAGTCTCCGCCTCACAGTGCATGCAGATGCACTCACACCTGCCTGCTGCCATTCCTGAGCAAGCTCTGCACTGCTGGTAGCCCGATCCCGCAGCTGAAACACTTTTAAGAGACGGTCCTGGCGCTTGCTGGTCTTTCTTGGTGCCCTGGAGCCTTTTTGGCAACAATGGAACCTCTCTCCTTGAAGTTCTTGATGATGCAATAGATTGTTGACTGAGGTGCAATCTTTCTAGCTGCGATACTCTTCCCTGTTAGGCCATTTTTGTGCATTGCAATGATGACTGCACATGTTTCTTTAGAGATAACCATGGTTAACAGAAGAGAAACAATGATGCCAAGCACCAGCCTCCTTTTAAAGTGTCCAGTGGTGTCATTCTTACTTAATCATGACAGATTGATCTCCAGCCATGTCCTCATCAGCACCCACACCTGTGTTAATGGAGCAATCACTGAAAAGAGGTTAGCTAGTCCTTTTAAGGCAGGGCTGCAATGATGTTGAAATGTGTTTTGGGGGATAAAGTTCATTTTCTAGCCAAATATTGACTTTGCAAGTAATTGCTGTTAAGTTGATCACTCTTTATAACATTCTGGAGTATATGCAAATTGCCTTTAGAAAAAGTGAAGCAGTAATCTTTGTAAAAATTAATATTTGTGTCATTCTCAAAACTTTTGGCCATGACTGTACACTGGCTTTGAACGCCTACCATGCCAAACTGATCTCATTAGAGATGATGCCCTTCCGTTTGGTTAAAGCGTAGCGTTCCGAGAGCTCATGGCCAACGCTGTCCCACACTATGCCCTACCTAGTCGGCACTTCTTTTCTAGAAACGCCAACCCTGCCCTCCACCTGCATATGAAAGACCGCATTGTCCATGCACTCAAACAATCAGTGAGTGGAAAAGTGCACCTCACAACAGATGAATGGGCCAGTAGGCATGGCCAGCGCCATTACGTGTCCATCACTGCGCACTGGGTTAATGTGGTGGATGCAGTGTCCACATGGGACAGCTGCGGTGGGACAGTGCTGCCTAGCCCACGGTATAGGCAACAGTTGGCTGTAAGCATTCGAACCTCCTCCAGAAGCGAAAGCTCGTCAACAGAGTGCAGTCGCACGAGCACTCCATCCGCAGCTGCCAGTGTTGCACACGAGGTGTACCACTATCGAACAGCTAGTGGTAAGCATCAGCAGGCTGTTTTAATGATGATGTCTTTGGGTGACAACAGACACACCGCGGAGGTACTGACCGACTACTTGCAGCGAGAAACTGAGTCATGACTGGGCAGTCTACATCTTGAGCCAAGCAAGGTAGTCAGTGATAACGGCCGTAATTTTGTCGCAGCCATAGCCCTGGCAAAACTCACATACCTTGCCTGGCTCAAACCTTGAACCTGGTGGTGCAGTGCTTCATAGATAATTATCCGGAGTTAACAGCCCTGCTCCATTAGGTGCGAAGACTGTGCTCACACATCCGTCGCTCGCCCGTAGACTCCAGTCATATGCAGAGGCTGCAGTGATCGCTCCACCTCCCCAAGCATCGCCTAATCATAGACGTTGCAACAAGGTGGAACTCCACCATGCACATGGTTGAGAGGCTGTGCGAACAGAGGCAGGCTGTAATGCATTTGTGGGAGGATACACGGGCAGGCAGTTTGAGGGCAGACATGGAGTTGTCGGGTGTGCAGTGGTCAAAGCTGAAAGACCTCTGTAAAGTCCTTCAGTCTTTTGAGGAATGCACACGGCTGGTAAACGCAGACGACTGGTAAGCGCAGACGATGCCATCATAAGCATGACCATCCCACTTATGCGTCTGCTCATGCAAACTTTGATGCACATTAGGGATCAGGTGTCTGCAGCGGAGGAGGAAGAGGAGGAGGAGGAGGGAAGCCTTGATGACAGTTAGCCATTGTCTGCTCAGGAAACTGTCCTAGACGAGGTGGAGGACGAAGAGGAACAGGAGGAGGATGAGGGGTATGATTATTTTGGGGAGGAGGATGCTTCTCAGGGGGCAAGAGAAAATGTTGGCTTGCCAAGGTCAGGTAGAGGGTTTGTGCGTGACTGGAGGGATGTGGATTTGGCAGAAAGTGCTCCTCCACCCACCACTGGCAGTGCATCATTGACACCTGGAAAATTAGCCCACATGTGTGATTATGTCTTGCGGATCCTAAAAAGGGACCCCCGCATTGTTAAAATTATGAAGTATGACGAATACTGGTTGGCCAGCATCCTAGATCCACGCTATAAAGGAAAATTACAGAACATCATGCCACAGGAGAACCTAGAGCTAATATTGGCGAACAAACAAGCAACTCTGATAAACCATTTGTTAGAGGCATTCCCAGCACACAGCAGCGGTGCAGGTTCTACCACGAGCCGTACTGGGCAACATGGAAGAGATGTTCGTGGTGCACACAGCCGAAGTGGTGTTAGAGACAGGGGTTTCATGACCATGTTGTGGACTGATTTCTCGTGTACCGCTCACACAACTGGTAATATTGAATCGCTTGCAACAGACAGGAGACAGCAGTTGTCAACTATGGTTCAAAATTACCTCTCCTCCCCTATCGATGTTCTCCCTCACAGTTCATTCCTCATTGACTACTTGGCCTGTAACCTGGACACCTGGCCTGAATTGGCACAATATGCCTTACTGGAGCTCGCTTGCCCTGCTTGAAGTGTGCTATCAGAAAGAGTCTTCAGTGCTGCTGGATCAATCCTGACAGAAAGAAGGACCCGCTGTTGACCCAAAATGTTGGTGATCTCACCTTCATTAAAATGAACCATGCCTGGGTTTCAAAGGATTTTGCATTCTGTAATGCTGTAGATAAGCCCCCGATGTTACTTGAAAGTTAAGAAAAACAAGTTATAAAATACTCACCCAGGGGCGTTCCGGGGGGCGGTCCGTTCCGAAGGGAGCCGCGGTCCGGTTTGGCGCCTCCCATCTTGTAGCGACGCCGGCCTCTTCTTTCCGTCCCGTTGCGGCTCCTGTGCAGGTGCACAGCTCTGCCCTGGTGAGGGCAGAGCAGAGTACTGTAGTGCGCAGGCGCCGGAGCTCTCTGACCTTTCCCGGCACCTGCTCGCTGCAGTACTCTGCTCTGCCCTCACCAGGGCAGAGCAGTGCGCCTGCGCTGGAGCCGCAACGGGATGGAAAGAAGAGGCTGGCGTCACTACAAGATGGGAGGCGCCGAACCGGACCGCGACTCCCTCCTGACCGACGCCCCCCGGAACGCCCGTGGGTGAGTATTTTATAACTCGTTTTTCTTCACTTTCAGGTAACATCGGGGCTTATCCACAAAATTACAGAATGCTGTAGATAAGCCCCAGATGGCGGTGGCCCTATCTCATAGGGCAAAAATGGGGTGACAGATTCCCTTTAAGAGGAACTGTTATTTGCTCAAAAAAGTTAAATATCTTGTAAAAATGCATGAACTTTCCTGATTCTGTCACTTTTGCTTTGCAAAAGCTAAGTCACTCCATTACAAAGATATTCACATTGGTTATTTTTAGACCACAGTATGTGAAATCTTTGCTTTGCAATCCAACTAGATGTTTCTTCAGAGTTTTCTTTGTGGAGCCATGTACTTTCACCCTTCTCTCCTATACGCTGCCAATCACAGCTGGGCAGCTGGTCCAGTAACGACAGAATCATAGAATGTTAGAGTTGGAAGGGACCTCCAGGGTCCAACCCCCTGCTCAATGCAGGGACTCACTAAACCATCTCAGACAGATGGCTGTCCAGCCTCTGTTTGAAGACTTCCATTGAAGGAGAACTCACCACCTCTCGTGGCAGCCTGTTCCACTCATTGATCACCCTCACTGTCAAAAAGAAGGCTGTCTTAGAAGATGTGGAGCTGTGATTGGCAGTGTTTTGGAGAGGTGAAAGAGCACAGCCCCCCAGAGAAAACTCTAATAAAACGCCAAATTTAATCACAGAGATTATACATACTAAGCACCAGAAGAAACAAATGTGAATGTCTCTTCAATGGAGAGCTGCAACACAAAAAGCTAAAAAGCGGCAGTATCAGGGAGCGCATGGAATTTTGCAAAATATTTACCGTAACTCAATGTCGCATTAATGTTCGTATGTGAACATTTCAACACGCTGTACAGTCTTATAATATTTGATGTAGGTGCTTGTCTGAGGACTAAATAAATAGCCTAACTTTTTCCTAAATATCTGTTTTGCAAGGTTGCCAATTAAGGACTGGCGTCTAGCCAACCCAAGTAGTACTTCTCTTTAGAAATTGGAAAGTATCTTTCAATGCATGTACCATATTTTGGAAGGGAATCAATAAGCTACGTCTTCCTTTCAAAATAAGTGTTTTTTTCTGACCTTTAGCATTTTCTGAGATTTAGATTTATAAAGATATTTTGCTTCTTCACAGCCTTTCATTGGGAGAATCATCAGTGTCAAGGCTCATCATACTTCCCATAGATAGCATCTGACATGTCTCAATACAATACCAGAAGATTATGGAACCTTTAACATGGTGTGTGTAATTTCAAAGTAAAAATCATTACATAGGTTTTGTATAGAAGTTATAAGATATTTGTGATAGATCAATCAACGCGTCTAGAATCACCATCAGCCTTGTAATCACCAGGTACATATGACAAGTGCCGTGTGACTATAATATAATGTGACTTCATGGATGGTGACTTTAGTTTATCGACATTTTGTGTTTGCACTACTATTCTGTTTTCTTTCGATTTAACACCTGAGACATTATATGGCTCATTGCATTATAGAAAACTGTAATAATCAATCATTCATCTCATATTAACTAACTATAACAAAAATTGTGAAGAATGCTATTCAGTGGTTTTAGAGTGAGATAATGTCGATAACATTCAGGTTCATGAAGAACAATATGCAAGCCGACACATCAGAGTCCTAGAGAATGCCAGGAAAGAAAAAATCACTACTTTGCCAAGCCAACGTTGCTTTTAATTGACCTTTTCTTGTCAGATGCAGTGGAAATGTTAGGAAATAGTTTGTTCTTTGCCAGCAGGTTTGAATCTATAGTAACCATTTATTCACCTTTTTCAGGGGACTCTGCATCTAAATCACATTATTCTGATTGAAGTATACAGGGGTTATGAATGAAGCAAATATTAAGAGACGGCATTAACATAAGGGGATAATGCTTGTGACATTTCTGATAGGATGGTTAACTGCATATTGATCTAACTGCTCTCTGTCAAAAGTATATATTACTAAACCAATGTATAATTCCAACAGAAATAGGAGAAGTTTTGTGCTATGGTGGTCTGCATGAGCCCTGTTTGAATATGTTTGGTGCAACATCTCCATTCCTGTCTATGAGTGATTAGTTGCTAGATTTGTATGATGTTTATAAAGTTAGAACAAAAAAAAACTCCCATAGGCTCACACAGGGAGAGCATGTGACTGTATTTCCTGTTTTACTGTGTCTGTGTGAAGAAATCACAGGAACACGGGATGTCACCACGGACAGGAGAAAGATCAAGAGTTAAAGTATTTATTAAACAAGGAATATATTCCATGCAGGGAGTTAGGGATTGTAGGGTGATGGTAAGGAATGGGGCAGAACTGGGAGAATGGCAGGGTAGGTCAGGGACGAACGAAAGTTCAATCAGTAATAAAGAGGTAAAGCTTATCAATCAGTAGTCTTCTTGGGTGCAGCTCCTCGCGTTTCCAGTGGTGGCACCGACAACAGCGGCACGTGATCTCTCGGCGAGGTCTGTAACAGGCGGAGATCCAACGGTGGCACCAGCAACAGCGGTGTTGGATGCCTCGGCGAAGTTTCTGGTAGGCAGGAAGATTTCCCGTGCTCAAACGTATCAAGCACGGTACTGAGTCTAGTGTGGGGAACTGCCGTAATGGGACTTTGCTTCGCTGTGTACACAAATCTTAGTAGTCAGGCTCTGACATAGCCGTCTGTCTCTCTCTGTATCGCACACACACTGCAGCCTCTGCCTTCAACTGGGGTCTCCTAGTGTGGAGGGTAGCGGTGAGCTGACAGTCAGTCATCCACAAACGGTGGACCTGAATGCAGGGGTCTGTCAAGTATGCGGTCACTATTTGGTAGAGCATGTGCGGTACTCACTATCATGCCGGGTACGGCACCCGCTTAGCTCTGCTCTGCTCTGCTGGCCTGGCTCTGCACAGCTCCGCTCTTCAGGCAACGGGGCTTCCTCTATACGGCCCGTCGCCAAGTCAGTGCTCACTGGTGGGGGAATCAGAGCGCACCACTCCCCACTTTGCACGCTGCCCTCTGCACTGCTCTGTGTCGGCGCCAGACTCACCTTTTTGGCACACTTTTTCCTTTTATCCCCCCCACTGCTGCGCACACTTTCCCGGCTCTCCTGGGTGAACAGGAAGCTCCATCCTCTACACCTTCCCTCCTGCAGCAGGGGAAGGCCCGCCTCTCTCAGGCTTTCCCCTGAAACAGAGCCTTTTTAGTTCCGGACCTGACATGCAGGTACCCGCTGTCCTGTCTACCTCCTAACATGTGTATGAGAGAAGCAGCCTGCTGTAGATGCTGCACAGATAGAGACACAAAAATGATTTATTCCTGATCTATTAAGCTTATCATATATTGTTCCTGAATAAAGAAGCTCTGTTGTCACAGAGTTGTCACTGAATAATCCTCTGCTAACAAGCCCTAAGTCTGTAAAGTCTTATTATAGACCATGTACTGCTCTTATCTTGGAAGTAGAAACTCTATCTAGTCTTGCCAATGTTCTGTCTGCTCTATATATCAACACAAATCTCACTGATAGAGATGGATACAGACTGATATATTTGGAATCCGATAAATTACATATGAACCTGAACACCGTATATTAAAAAGGTATATACTTTATTGCAAAATACAAAATAGAATACATGAATACAAAGTTAAAAAGTGGGAAACCCAAAAACGGCACCCCAATCCGCAAACAGATTATAGGAGGCTGCATAAAGACACATATCTCTAGTACAGAATGTAACCCCTCTACCTAAACAACTTCTAAATAAAGGACAATGAGTCCACCAAGCGGTTATATGAACAATCACCATAAATCCACAGGAGGTAAATAATGCTGGCACTTTTACTTTATTTATGGTGATTGTTCATATACCCGCTTGGTGGACTCATTGTCCTTTATTTAGAAGTTGTTTAGGTAGAGGGGTTACATTCTGTACTAGAGATATGTGTCTTTATGCAGCCTCCTATAATATGTTTGTGGATTGGGGTGCCGTTTTTGGTTTTCCCACTTTTTAACTTTGTATTCATGTATTCTATTTTGTATTTTGCAATAAAGTATATACCTTTTTAATATATGGTGTTCAGGTTCATATGTAATTTATCAGATTCCATTTAATATTTGTGAACCTAGTTATGGGTCCTTTCTTTGTTAAGCAGCTGTTCGGTGATGTTTCACTGACCTTCTAGTCATTATGCTGCAATTCTGGACTTTAACATTTTGGTTTATAGACTGATATATTGTTGCAAACTATTTCACTGTGCATTGCCTAGACTGCATGCAATTGTATCAACTGACAGCAAGTTTACTGCTCTGATTCATTATAAAGTGTTTTTGCCAGAAATGTGGCAACACAACATTTTTTGCACAACTTGAGATTTTTCTGACTTTTAACATTTTAGGATTTCCTAGCATCGCCTAAATGGGTGGAGCTAGAGGGGACAAGAGCAGGATGGGGATGTGATGCCACATATCATCAAATTCAAGATGAGCTGTAGAATACCTCACACCAGAAATTTCATTCTGTTCCCTGATTGGGGTTAGATTAGTGGAGCTATACTCATCACTTTTCAGATGCACCGGATTCATTAAAGGGAATTTTTTTTCTACTGCATCTGAGAGCAGCATGATGTAGAAAAAAGACCCTGATTCCAACGATGTATCACTTAGTTCACTGGGTGCACAAGTTGGGACACAATCAGTGTTTTAAGATGTACCATGTTGCGGAGTTCAGAAAGTTAACCCCAACCACACCACAGCTTTCTGTCTTTTGACAGTAAGCTGCTAATCAGTGGTGGGGCAGAGTTTGACCAGAATCCGCTGCATCAGTCCAGTAGTGATAACCTCCTGCTAATAAAACACTCACTGTACTGAAACATCAACATACAGCCTAATGAGTGATACATCACTGAAATCAGTGTCTCAACCCCTACCTTATGCTGCACTCAGATTACATAGCAAAGATCTGCTAACTGATTCCATTTAAGAGGCCTAAATCTGTTAATGAATCTGGAGTGTCTGACTGTAATACATCCACTCATCAAGATCATCAATGTTCATGCCCGATGTATCCAGGCCTATGTATCTCTGTGTTTCCAGACTGTAGAGTTCACTAACCTCAAATGTATATATTGAAAATCATAATTTATTGAAACACCAAAACACTCATTAAAGGGAATTGAAATGAATGGGAGTTAAGCTGCAGTACCTGAGAACAGCCACTACATGGTGTTTGAATATGTGCTGTCCATATACTGTTTATTTGAGACCAAAGTACAACCTGCAATAATCTGATATTGATGACCTGTCCTAAAGATAAGTGAGCAAAATCATAATACATAAGGATTGGTTATCAATACATAAGTCTTCAACAACCCCTTTAATAAATTTATCAGACCACACACACCATCTTTTATTGGCAATCGGTGACTTTAAAATTGCAGAAAAACTGGATGTAGCCTTCAAAAAGTAGTCATATTAATTAAGTTTTAGGCTGAAATTTTAGTACAGATCTTTAACTGCTTGCAACAGGCATAGATTTAATTTCCTAATTTTCAGCCAAAGAAGTCATAATTATTAGAAAAAAAAGAATGTCCAAGTTTAAAGAAGACATAAAATAAATAATTACTATATTATTTTTATGTAATATGTACTGCAATGCTATCATTTTCACACAATCTGCAATCAACAGCAGAAAAGTATAGTGTGAATGCTACCAACCTTACTACCTCCAGGGCCAAATAATGGATGTTTATGGAAAAAAACCTTTACTCTTTACCCATGTTGCAGTTAGCAAATTATTGCTAGGGTTGAATGAATCTCCTAAATGTCTATTCTACTAGACCAGTTTGACTCATGTGAAATTTTCATACATTGGTCGTTGGGTTTGCAGGCAATTTGAAAAAAAGCAAGCTGGTCAAATGTAAATGTATTTCATGAGAGCAGAGGCCAAAAAATCTATTCCGGTTGAGGTGCCACCTGCAGGTCATTGTGACTTTCTGCAGGTTTATGAGAATGAATGTTTAAACTGTCTTTAGTGATAAAATCTTGAATATGTGGTGTGAGACAGTTAAGGAATGTGTGTTGAATGGGGTGTGCATTTCGCCTAGGTATAAGGGAAATGTGTGGCTTTGTAAACCTAGTGGTAGAGAAAGGTCACTACACCTCACACTCAGCACACACTTGCAGCACAGGCCTGAAACTACTCAGGTCTTGATTAGGAGACCAGAAGTAGGTGTCTGCAAACACAATCTGAGAGCTCATTCAGTCTGGACAAGGGGTCCAGGCACAGAAGGTGTCTCCAAGAGTGTTAGAGCTGTCTTCACCTGGACACAGAGAGGTGTCCTGGCACAAGGAAGCAGTCTCTGTGAGAATGCTCCAAGAGTGTTAGAGCTGTCTTCAGCCTGGACACAGAGAGGTGTCCTGGCACAAGGAAGCAGTCTCTGTGAGCATGCATGCTGATGATTACTGAAGAGGAGGGGAGCCGTCTCAGTCTGGGTGCAGGAAGGACCCCGGACACAGGAGTGTCTCTGTGAACCTCCATGCTGATGATTACTGAAGAGGAGGGGAGCCGTCTCAGTCTGGGTGCAGGAAGGACCCCGGACACAGGAGTGTCTCTGTGAACCTCCAGCATAATGACTACTGAATAGGAGTGGATCTCTCTCAAGTCTGGTCATGGAAGGTGCCTTCAGACACAGGAGGAGTATCTGTGAAGCTCCATACTGGTAACATATGTGATATGTGTTGTTTTGGGCACAGACTGGTAGAGTCTGGGTCCCGGATAGAGAGGGCCATCTATCTAAGTGTAATTAGAGGCTAGACAAGCCCAGGTTTTCTGTTTATGCTTTGTTTTAATCTGTTTGCTGTGGACTTTAATAAAGCTGGTTGCGGCCAGTTTTGCACCAGAACTGCTGTCTGAATGAACTGTTTCCGTGCCATTCTGTCTACCCAGACAGCGATCCCAGAGCTAAAACCCCGGAAAGGCTACAATTGGTGGAGAATGCTGGGGCAGCGCAGGGCCTGGTACAGTTAGTGCTGGAGTGTGCATGCAGCACAGTGGCAAGAGACAGCATTAAGGGTGAAGTCTATTGAAATAGCAGCAGAAAAAAAAAAAAAAAAGTGTGTGTCAGCAGAAACGTCTGTTTGGAGCAGTCTTGGAGAGACAGTGGCCCTGATAGGGTCTGCAGAGAGAAAATGTATGCACAGCAAAGCTGAACTTGTTGTGAAAATGACTGTGGAATATGCAGCAGCAAAAGAAAAGTTTGTGGAGCAGTAGCCCTAATAGACTTTGCAAAAGAAAAAAAAAAAAAAAGTGGTTGCACAGCAAGGCTGAATTTTCTGTGGAAAAAAGCTGTGTAGTGTGTATGTCTTGAGTGAAGACTGCCGTTGTTAAGACAGAGAAGTCTGACAGCATGGAGGCGCTGTTTGAACAAATGGCACAAGTTAATGTGCAACATAAAACTGCCGTGGTTGAGACAGATAAGTCCGGCCGTGTGAAGGAGCTCATTGAGTACCTGGTACAGGCCCAGCGAAGCATGCAGCAGAGCATGGAGCAGCTGCGCCTGCAGTACCAGCGGCAAATGCAGCAGTACCAGCAGCAAATCCTGCAGCAGCAGCAGGAGAATAACCGGTTGTTTTTTGAGCAGGTTGCAGCACTGCAGGGGACTTGTGGTGCATCGTCCCAAAGTAATGTTGCAAAGTCACCTGACTTGTCCGCTGTGAAGAGGGCGGTAAGACGGTCCTTGAAAAAGATGACACCTCGTGATGATGTGGAGGTATATCTCACTAGGTTTGAGAGACTGGCAGAGAAGGAGAATCTGCCCCTATCTGAATGGGCCATGATGGTCGCACCATATCTGATTGGAGAGCCCCAAAGGGCATATGCTGACCTGAGCGAGCAGGACAGCCAAGACTATGCTAAGATGAAAGTGGAGATTCGTACCCGGCTGGGTGTTACGGTGACAGCCCATGCCAGGGGAGTTCATGACTGGAGATACAGTTGGGAGTCTGCAGTCAGCAGGCCTGATTATGGAGTTGAAAAGGTGGTAGTGAACCGCTACACCCGAGCATGTCCTACAGTGAACCGCTACACCCGAGCATGTTCTCCTGAGGTACAGCCGTCTGAGAGGACGTCACTTCAGAGTTCCCGGACGTCGAACTCTCCCGGTAAGAGCGTTCCAGCTGTTGGGGACATGGGATATGCTGATAAGCGGGTTCAGGCCCGAGGGGACATGTGGGTGGAAGAGTATGATGGACAGTGTTGGAGATGTCGTGAAATTGCAGCCAACTGTCCACTAGAGGGGGAGCCTATGTGCCGTGATGTTGGCAGATCCCTCTCTCTCTGCGCAGAACCTGTGTGTGTGACCACCGCAACCGAAGAGACTGGACCACAGGTGTCCCCGGTGGTTACAAATGGTTGCTCAGCGCAGGCCCTCTTGGACTCAGAGAGTCCAGTGACTTCCGTATGTGACAGCCTGATTGATAGGGACTTATCCCTGATAAGCACTTGAGTATGGTGTGCATCCATGGAGACACCAAAGTCTACCCAAAGACTGCCGTGGACTTGGTCCCCAAACTCGGGGAGATTTCATGTGAAGTGGGGGTAGTGAAGACCCTGGTGCAACCCATTATATTGGGTAATGACTTTCCCCGGTCTAAGGATCTCTGGGGGAAGGGTGATTCTGATGGACAGTGTGATGAAGCCCCTACTGAGGGTACGCAGTCCCGAGGGGCGGAACACAATGCTAGTGGGCCGTTAAACTTATGTGATAATGATGATGACCATGATAATATTGATAATGATAATGATGATCATGATAATGATGATGACCATGATGAGGATGCTGATATTGATAATGATGATAATGCTAATCATAATAGTGATGATACTGATGATGACCGTGATAAAGATGACATTTCTTTGCAGGTGATGTTGGGAGACGAGGATGGTGGTTCTCGGGAACCGAGTGTCCCTGACCTGCCTGGCTCCTGTGACAATTTTGAGAGTGAGCAGTGGCGAGAACCCTCTCTTAAAACAGCACAGGAAAATATGATTGTTCTAAATGAGGTTTCCCAGGAGCCTGACTCTGAGGAGAGGTTCTCTCATGTTGCCATAAACACTGAAGTCCAGGGAGAGGTTGTGAGTCAGCTCCTAGTACCTGAACTATATAGAAGTGTAGTGCTGGGGTTGTCACATAGTCACATACTTGAGGGACCAGATGATGAAGTTAATGTTGTGGATGACATGTTAACTAAGGTTCCAGATCAGGATGTGAATGAGAATTGAAATCTTAATACTTCCTGAAAGTGAGCAGGATATGAATGAAAATGAAGGGTATAGCCCTGACAGTGAGCCAGAGGTGACTGAGGAAGTAGAGTGTGGGACGGACGGTGGGGCTTCTGGGCATGTCTTGCCAGAAGAGCCTGAAAGTGGGGAACTGGAGAAAAGTGAAAAACCCCCTATACCTTCTGTGACAGCTGGTGACACAGGGTCAGTGTACCAGGGACAGGAGATACGTGAGTTTCTGAGGAAGAGTCAGCAGAAGTGTTCTGATGTGTCGGGTCGTACTTCTCTGGCCAGGCACTATATCGAAAATGAGCCCGGCCCTAAGGTCAAGATGAAACCGTGCAGGGTACCCGAGGCCCGCAGAGAGTATAGGCCTGGGATGGTACAGGGTAGTGCGGATGCTTCAGATGAAGAGAAAGCTGATGTTGGCTATGACAGTGGTGAGGATGAAGTTGATGAGGGCCATGACTGGTCCAGAGGTCACTGTCTCTGTTGGATTGTTGACCAGCCCTCCGGTCTGGATGACCAGCCCTCCGGTCTGGAGAAGAGGGAGGGGATATGTGAGACAGTTAAGGAATGTGTGTTGAATGGGGTGTGCATTTCGCCTAGGTATAAGGGAAATGTGTGGCTTTGTAAACCTAGTGGTAGAGAAAGGTCACTACACCTCACACTCAGCACACACTTGCAGCACAGGCCTGAAACTACTCAGGTCTTGATTAGGAGACCAGAAGTAGGTGTCTGCAAACACAATCTGAGAGCTCATTCAGTCTGGACAAGGGGTCCAGGCACAGAAGGTGTCTCCAAGAGTGTTAGAGCTGTCTTCAGCCTGGACACAGAGAGGTGTCCTGGCACAAGGAAGCAGTCTCTGTGAGAATGCTCCAAGAGTGTTAGAGCTGTCTTCAGCCTGGACACAGAGAGGTGTCCTGGCACAAGGAAGCAGTCTCTGTGAGCATGCATGCTGATGATTACTGAAGAGGAGGGGAGCCGTCTCAGTCTGGGTGCAGGAAGGACCCCGGACACAGGAGTGTCTCTGTGAACCTCCAGCATAATGACTACTGAATAGGAGTGGATCTCTCTCAAGTCTGGTCATGGAAGGTGCCTTCAGACACAGGAGGAGTATCTGTGAAGCTCCATACTGGTAACATATGTGATATGTGTTGTTTTGGGCACAGACTGGTAGAGTCTGGGTCCCGGATAGAGAGGGCCATCTATCTAAGTGTAATTAGAGGCTAGACAAGCCCAGGTTTTCTGTTTATGCTTTGTTTTAATCTGTTTGCTGTGGACTTTAATAAAGCTGGTTGCGGCCAGTTTTGCACCAGAACTGCTGTCTGAATGAACTGTTTCCGTGCCATTCTGTCTACCCAGACAGCGATCCCAGAGCTAAAACCCCCGGAAAGGCTACAATGGTTTGTATGGCTCTTTTCTTGCTGAAGGGGGCAAGTTTACCTTTCAAATGGTGTATCATTTGTGTGTGTGGGGCTAAGTAATCAGCGAAAAAGCAGTACATGTTTACAAATGTGTTTGCATATGTGACTCACCATTTGTGTGTGGGGCAAACTAATCAGCAAAAAAGCAGTGCATGTTTACAAATGTGTTTGCATATGTGACTCACCTGCAGTGAAGTGTGCAATTCTCCAATGTGCCTGAAATAGGCTGGGCAAGCACTTGGGCAAGCTGGAAAGACCCAAAGGCAAATGTTTGGATTTGTTTGTGATGTCTGTAAGCAGCTTTGTGGTAGTGTGCTTTGGGGTAGTGTGCTGCCACCTGCAGGTCATTTGACTTTTCAAATGGTGTATCATTTGTGTGGGTGGAGTACGAATGGAGAAAGTGTTCAATTCAATAGGCAGGGCATGTTTACAAATGTGTTTGCATATGTGACTCACCAGCAGTAAAGTGTGCAATCCTCCAATTTGGCTGACATAGGCTGGGCAAGCAGTTCGGCAATCTGGAAAGCCCCCAAGGCAAATGTTTGGATTTGTTTGTGATGTCTGTAAGCAGCTTTGGGGTAGTGTGCTTTGGGGTAGTGTGGTGCCACCTGCAGGTCATTTTTTCTTACTGCAGGTTTATGAAAATTAATGTTTAAACTATATTTTGTGATCAAATTGTGGATGTGTGGTTTGTTTGGCTATTTTCTTGCTGAAGGGGATAAGTTGACCTTTCAAATGATGTATCATATGTGTGTGTGGGTGCAGTATGAACGGAGATACAAAGTAATCACCGAAAAACAGTGTTTAGAAATAATAGAATAGATTCAATGAATTTGGTTGGAAAGATTAGATTTGCATGGGAGTTAGATGAAGGAAAAACAGCAATCCAAGTATTTTTTTAGATGTTAAATAATTGTATATTTTAAAACATTTAGACTTTTACAAATACAGCAATAGCAAAAATATTTCTTTTATTTATTCACATGCGGAAGTGGGTAAAAATGGCACCAACATTTTTCTCACATTTTTCTGCTGATTGTGAACATACCCCATATGTGGCTGTATAGTACTGCTTTGCCATAAGGTGAGACTCAGAAGAGATGGAGCGCAATTTTTTTCTAGAATAGTTTGCTGACTCCATATACAGAGCCCCTAAGTGCTAGAAGAGCAGGATACCCCCTCAAGTGACTCCATTTTGGAAATTTTACCCCTTTGGGAATTTATGTACAGGCATAGTGACAATTTTGTCTCCTTGGTTGTTTTCCAGAAGCAAGCAGCAGTGGATTGTGCTGAGTGAAAATTTCAAACTGCCATTGCACTCCTCAAACAAATGTATTGGGAAATGGCGGGGCGAGAAAAGATAGCAGGGTGCAAGAGAATGAATATAAATGAGCTAATAAAACCAATAAAATAATCCAAGATATAAAATACACATAAAATGAGAATAAAAAATAGGCCTTTATTGACAATTGGCTGAATACAAATACCACAAAAATTGTATATAGATTTAATAAGATTAATACAGATAATAACAATTATTAATAAAAAACTAGACAATGGCACACTCACAAATATAGCCAAATAAGCAAAATTAATAAAGTCTAATAGGTGTAACCTGGTGGTGATATGCACATGTGTTCACAATGGGTTTGTTCAAAAGGAACAAAAAAATGATGGATAAAAAAATTAAAAAAGTGTGAGTGAGCAATAACCATAAATATATGTGTAAAACCTGATTAACCACAATAGGTAAACAAATATGAAAAAAAGGGGGTACAAATCAGGAAAAATAGATGTGCTCAAGAAATAAAAAATGAAAAATATATATAATAATATGTGTATATGTGCATATACTTAACTAATCACTCCACAAATATGTGACAAAACACCACCGCACATAGACAAAGTGGACAAAATATCAAGATGTATATAAAAAAAGGGGATCAAAACCCCTTAGAAAATGGTGCAATGTGCAGAGTGTTGATATATAAACAGTGAAAAAGAGAAAAAAATCCATGCCCCTACGCACGTTTCGGAACTTGTTTCCTTCGTCAAGTATCCCCCTGACGAAGGAAACAAGTTCCGAAACGTGCGTAGGGGCACGGATCTGTGGCACACTCCAGTACTCCATTGCTTTTCAGGTATATCATTGGCACATGGTACATTGTGGATTTTTTCTCTTTTTCACTGTTTATATATCAACACTCTGCACATTGCACCATTTTCTAAGGGGTTTTGATCCCTTTTTTTATATACATCTTGATATTTTGTCCACTTTGTCTATGTGCGGTGGTGTTTTGTCACATATTTGTGGAGTGATTAGTTAAGTATATGCACATATACACATATTATTATATATATTTTTCATTTTTTATTTCTTGAGCACATCTATTTTTTCCTGATTTGTACCCCCTTTTTTTCATATTTGTTTACCTATTGTGGTTAATCAGGTTTTACACATATATTTATGGTTATTGCTCACTCACACTTTTTTAATTTTTTTATCCATCATTTTTTTGTTCCTTTTGAACAAACCCATTGTGAACACATGTGCATATCACCACCAGGTTACACCTATTAGACTTTATTAATTTTGCTTATTTGGCTATATTTGTGAGTGTGCCATTGTCTAGTTTTTTATTAATAATTGTTATTATCTGTATTAATCTTATTAAATCTATATACAATTTTTGTGGTATTTGTATTCAGCCAATTGTCAATAAAGGCCTATTTTTTATTCTCATTTTATGTGTATTTTATATCTTGGATTATTTTATTGGTTTTATTAGCTCATTTATATTCATTCTCTTGCACCCTGCTATCTTTTCTCGCCCCGCCATTTCCCAATACATTTGTTTGTTTTCACATTTGGGTGGTCAGCCATCTTTCTTCTTGGTGATATCAATAATATTTTACTTTATCACATTATATTATTCATACTATCCCAAAATTTTTTTTTATATATATACATTTTTATTTGATATCACATTGTGTATGTCCCATTGCACTCCTCAGTAGTTTGTAGTGACCAGTACCTTGTAGAGCCCATTTAAAGGGAATCTGTCACCCCATTTTGGCTATATCAGATAATGATATGCCTGAATAGTGCGTCCCATAAGTAACCTATCGGTATCTATCATATATCCTGACACCCCCGATCTCATGCCAAATACCTTTGTGTAAAGTTCGGTTTCCTGTATGCTAATCTGGGTGGTTCGATCCGGAGGGCAGTGTTTTTTGCTTCCTCCCCCCCGCTCCTCGGCTTCTCTTGCGTAGGTCCGTCTGTGCATAGCACAGACTGTGTAGTGTTCCCACGATTGCGCGTTTTAAAATCCCCCCCGCACCTGCGTAGTGTGCTTTGCCCAACAGTGGGCAAAGCATAAAATCATTACAGCGCATGCGCAACTATTTTCGGTCACTTTCCTTGCCCTGGAAGTCGTCCAAGTCAAGCAGTCATTTCCAGGGCAAGGAAAGTGACCGAAAATAGTTGCGCATGCGCTGTAATGATTTTATGCTTTGCCCACTGTTGGGCAAAGCACACTGCGCATGCGCCGGCCCGAATTTGAATTGCGCAATTGCGGGAAACCGAACGCCGTCTGTGGGATTCACAGACGGCGATACGCAACTGATGCAGAGGAGCGGGGGGGAGAGAGAGAGAGAAAACGCCGCCCTCCTGACCTAACCACCGTGATTGACAGCGCAGAAACCAAAGTTTACAAAGGTATTTTGATATAAAAACGGGGGTATCAGGATATATGATACCTACCGTTAGCTTTATTATGGGACGCACTATTCAGCCATATCTTTATCTGATATGGCAATATTGGGGTGACAGATTCCCTTTAACAAATGATGGACCTGAGTGGGGACTTGCTTTTTTTGTGAATTTAGTTGAAGCTTTTATTGGGAACATTTATCATATCATGTGGGATCACATTTATCACACACTCTTCGATGAGCACTTATATCAGAGTTTCCATCGAAACCCCGAGTGAAGTGATTCAGATGAAACCCCCAAAGGATCCTTTCACTATAATCAGGCAGGAGAGTTACTCTAGACTCCGTCTGGCCTCTGTTCAGTAGTGTCCTTCTTTTCAGAAGTACACAAAAATGTGGCCAACAGCACTTTTATTCACACCAAAAAAGAAAGACACTGCCGTATAACAAGTCACACTGCATCCACAGTGCCTCCATCTACCTCATTATAGGAAATTTTCCACTGGGGATTCTGTCTGAATCATGTATTTCAGAGATTTACATGGAAATCCCGGTGTAAGCGTTCAGCGTAGAGCGCAGGATAAATGTGAGCTGAGCCTTACTGCGAGTTTTGGGAGACAGTGCACAAATGAGCAGCAGGTGAAGAATTGGTTTTATTTATTTTTTACACTATTCCAGGTGTGCTATAAGTGATAAGACAACTTTGTTCTTCGGGTCGGTGCGATTACAGCAATACAGGATTTATATAATTTATTTCTGTTTGGCTGCTGTCGCACACTAAAAGATGCTTTTTTAGTGCAGTTTTTAGAGTGCCTCCTGCTGGCCTGATACCTTATCCCCTGATGAAGGCTACGTGCCGAAACATGTGTTGAGACCTGGAACCAATCTAGCAGGAGGAGATGACCACAGGTACTTATTTATATTAATATCTGCTCTTTGCGCCTTTTGGGCTATATATTGTTTGTGGATAGGTTGTTTGAATTTTCAGTATCTCCGTGTTTCTAATTTAATGGGTGCCAGTTTAGTGTGGGGTTCCCCAACACTCTTTTGTTCTGGCTGTAATAGGTTATTCACCTACCAACCAGCAAGAATTTTATCTCTCACAAACCTGTTAGCTTTCTTTAAGAAGCCTTCCTGCTCTGTACTCATTGAATGTATAGCACCTGTTTAAACTTGTTACCTGTATAAAAGACACCTGTCCACACACTCAATCTATCACACTCCAACCTCTCCGCTATGGCCAAGACCAAAGCACTGTCTAAGGACCCCAGGGACAAAGTTATAGACCTGCACAAGATAGGGATGGACACACATAGCTCTTGTGTGCGCAACATAGCTATGACGGATCCATACGTCCACGTTGTAAGTACTTACCGCCCTGGATGTATGGATACGTCAAAGTTCGTGAAGGGGTTAAATAGCAGCACTCCTGTTAGAGACAGGTATTAGCTGTATAATGCGCTCCTGATCCTGCCTAATACATCTGCCTCTGACATGTGACATACCTGTACGATACATGTTAAGAATGAGTAAAAAATGAACCGTTTTTTACATAAAGCAAACTACACGTCAGTCACTGAACTGCCATTGCCCATTCTCCAACTCTGCCCGGGTCACCCACGGGTCTCTTCTTGTTGGTCCTGTTATGACACCCAAGAAATGCTAAGAAACATCTACTGATCTGTCATTTTCTAACATTTCTGTGCATTGAGAAGAGATTGCATTGATGGGAGATGTGGCCAGAGGCAGGGGATGACTGAGGTGAGTATTGCTTGTTCTATTTTCAAACTTATTCTGAGCCCTAATTGCCAAATCTTTTACCTGGTGGACAACCTATTTAGGATGTGCTTTATAGGTATCTTCCTTGTGTATTCATGATTTTTGAATCTTTATGTTCTCCCTTAATTTTTGTTAGATAGGGAGCTCAGAATAGTGTGTTGCCAATGTTACACCTGGTGCTCTGCATTAGGCCGGGGTCACACTTGCGAGAAACTTGCACGAGTCTCGTACCTTAATACCAGCACTGCTGCCAAGACTCGGGACTGAAGTGTGCGGCTGCATGTATTTCTATGCAGCTGAACGCTCCATTTCGAGTGCTGGCGGCAGTACTGGGTATTGAGGTGCGAGACTCATGAAAGCTTCTCGCAAGTGTGACACCGGCCTTAATCAGATTAATGCTTTGCATGGTCAGAGAGAATGAGACTGCAGCTGTATCCAGTTTTTTTTGCAAAAGGAGAAAATCCAGCTCAATGATGAAGTGAAGATAAAAAAAATCTTTATTCACTTGTCATTCCAAATACAGAGGAGTATCAGCATAGATAGCAGCAGATGAATGCGTTATCAACTAAGGGTGATAACGTCATGACTAAGGGTGTTGCGCACCTGAAACGCGTTGATAACGCATTCATCTGCTGCTATCTATGCTGATACTCCTCTGTATTTGGAATGACAAATGAATAAAGATTTTTTTATCTTCACTTCATCGTTGAGCTGGATTTTCTCCTTTTGCAATGTTCTACGTCTGACACAGCGGTTCCTTGCTCCGATCCCTGGTCTGCTGCACTGGTGAGCTGGACTTTTATTTCTATCCAGTTTTTTTCCAAACCTTTTCTCGATGATTATTTTAAAGACTATATAAATTCTTTAAAAAAATTAGAGAGTCTGCAGAAAGGGAAATAAGCTGTTGTAAGTGGTAGAAAGTGAGGAGATTGCCAATTTCCTCTTTCAAGATATATTACAAAGTATCCTATATTCACACATGATACTGATTTATAGGAAAAATGTCTACGTGAATGTTTCAAAACTAATGCATTCATCTGCAACCCACACTGGCTGGATTCAATAAATTAAGTAAATTCATAGGTAAAAAGCTAGTTTGACATTTAATTGAAAGGTTGAAAATGGGAAACATTTTTATACAAATAGAATAGTAAAATAATAACATAAAAAAGCTTTTCTTTTTTCGACGGTTTTGCTTTAGCATGCTGTGTCTTAAAAGGTTGGAATAAAACATTGAAACACAAAATCTATGTTCTCAAACTAACACACAGTGGTTGAAAATGATCTTCTGTTTAATAAATAGGTTCTATGGGTTTAACAATTTGCTTTCACTTAACTGAACAGTAAAAGTGTTGTAATTTTGTAATCTATATAATTTCAAAATTTGTTCCCAAAACTGATATCCTTACACACACAAAAGTGTGCGTTGAGATCATATCTATACACTGCTATATGAATGGGCATATGTGAAGAAGATTGTGGATTCTCAGAATAATGCCGCATTCACACATCTACCTGTCACACTCCAATCACGGACTGTGATTCATGAATAGATTGTGGGTCTCCTGACTGAACTTGACAGCTTCATAGACATATATTGTGATGACACCACGTTTATTCTTAAGTATGCCAGAGAGCTTACTCTGTAGGCCCAGAGACATGAGCTATTGTTCATATGAGTCTGAATGTTGACTCTCATAGTTTGAATTGCTGTTTGCTGATTTGTTGAATGGCTGCTTATTACCTATTCTATCACCCCCTCCAATTTATTGTTCTGCTATCCTTAAGTGACACAGACATACAGTAGGTTAATTGAACAATCGATGTTTGTTCACATATTGATTACCCATTGTATCAGTCTATGCAGCTTGTTGTTCTGCAAACATTACAGGACAAAATACGCAGGTTAATTGAACACTAGAACAATGAGAGATGACCTCCTCCTACCATCCTCTAATCCTGTGGAGAAAAACATGAATAAGAGCTCTGAACTATAAAAGGGGATCTGCCTCTGTTTTTAGAGAGACGCTACAGGACAGCAGCCAAGGAACCAAGGCACCAACTGGGGAATACAGATCTGCTCCATTAACCATCTCTGAAGATATTTGGAGAACCCAGGTTGGGATAATCAGGTTAAATGGCCATATACCTCAATAGATTGTCTGCTTCCTATGCTTGCCGCTACCTCTTCTCCATGGGTGCCCACCAAAAGCAGGATGCTTCTGGTTGGAGTAGTTGGACCTGAAAGCGCCGAAGTCACAGATATTCTAATTCCCAGCGAACAAGCGGAAGGGTGAGACTCTGTCATTTGCACCATCTTATGTACTTACTGGAACTGTATTATATTTTCTTTTGGTGGTTTAATAAAATATTGCCACACTGAGTTTCTCTCACACTGTGTTGCCTGAGTAATATTCTGCCCATGAGGAAGGAGTCTGGGCGTTCAGTGGGATGAGCCCTGTTTCCTGCAGCCTTTCTAAAGACAGCCAAGCTAGCGGATGTGAGCACCCACTTACTCTTGTGTCTCCACATAAATAAATTAGGCTGTCAAGTTTGGGTTAGGAAACCAATGAACAATAAGTGCTTCACTATCCATGCTAATCAGTAGTAGCAGCTTTGTTGGTCTCCTCTGCACTAGACAGCTGGTCCCATAGTGATAATCTCCTGAGTATATAATAATTGTATTAAAACAGCAAAAAAAACACATCACTGTAATCAGTCTTTATTCCACTACATCATAGTGCTCTCAGATTACATGGCAAAAATCTGGTGACACATTCCTTTAAAGTGTACAAATTAGGGGAACTCACTAAAAATTAGAGATTGAAATAACCTTTTTTGTCAACTGTTGACTTTTTGATCAGGCAGTATAGTTTAGGTATCACTGTAATTTCCTTATGAAGTGGTATACAGTATGTGACTGTATTATAAATATACAGTTCATGACTTTTTTAGGCATTGTCCAGTCTAGGGATAAATTTTCATTTTGCCAAAACCTGAGCACCTTACAGTTTCCGCAAAGCGTATGTGATTTATAGAAATCTTATGCCTACTGTGTTTTTTTTTGCTCTACATAAGCTGACCAGCTGTGCAATTTTGAAATCCACATGTTAATTCCTTTGGCCATAAATATGCTTTTTATTCCAGATTTTCCCCATCGAATTGATTGAGATGAGGGAAATCTGTAGATTAAAATCCATATGCATTTTAGTGCATGTTGGGAGACATTCCGTTAGCGTATTTTTCTGATTATAAGACGCACTCCAAATTCTGAGGTGAAAAATAGGATTTTTTTTTTTAAATAAAATGGTGGTGCTTCTTATAATCCATGCGTCTTATTGCTTACCGGGGGTGGAGGCTGCGGTGAAGCAGGGTCCCAGGGTCACTGCTGGAGGAGACAGGAGTGGGGTAATTCTGCAGGCTGGTATGAGAGGGTGTTCCGATATGCGGAGCGTCACTGCGTGTGTTTCTGGTGGTGCTGCGGTGTCCGGCACTGCTGCGGGTGTCCGATGCTGCTTCAGTTGTTCAGTGCTGCTGTGGGTGTCCTGTGCTGCTGCAGGTGTCCTGCGGTGCTGCCCAGTACTGCTGCAGGTGTCTCCGCTGCTGCGGGTGCTCGGCGGTGCTACGGGGGTGTCTGGCGGTGCTGCCCGATGCTGCTGCGAGTTCCCAGCAGTGCTACGAGTGTCTCTGGTGCTTTTGTGAAAGGCCAGAGCCCCCCGCAGTTCCATGGTTTCCTGTGCGGTAGACTCTGGGGAAATGGCCGCCGGGGCGGCGCATGCGCAGATGGAGATCTCGGCACCAAAATCTCTGGAGATGGGATTTCAGCACTGAGATCTCATTTCCTGAGATCTTGGTGCCGAAATCTCCATCTGCGCATGCGCCGCTCCCGGTGGCCATGTTCCGGAGTCCACCGCACAGGAAACCATGGAACTGCAGGGGGCTCTAGCCTTTTACAAAATGTTGCCAGAGCCCCCCACAGCAGCCCTGGGCAGCCCTGTCGGACACCCCCACAGAGCCGGACACCCCCATAGCACCGCCGGGCACCCACAGCACCGCCGGACACCTCCTCATCCCAGCCTGCGGCCTGCAGCAACGGTACCAGTCAGGTATATAGGCATTATAAGACGCAACCCCATATTCCCCCCAAATCTGGGGAAAAAAAAAGTGCGTCTTATAATCCGAAAAATACGGTACTTAGCTTTGATATAACTTTATTGATAAAGTCATGTGTGGATTACATGTGTTCCACGCTGCAGAAATGAACTAAATTTGCATGTGCAGTTTTACCTATGGATTATTCCAGGCTATTAAGAAAAATTTGCAAATGAAACACAGGTGCTTCTCACAAAATTAGAATATCATAAAAAGTTCATTCATTTCACTTCCTCAATACAAAAAGTGAATCTCATATACTGTATTATATAGAATCATTATAAACAGAGTGATCTATTTCAAGTGTTTATTTATTTTAATGTTGATGATTAAGGCTTACAGCCAATGAAAACCTAAAAGTCATTATCTCAGTAAATTACCGTATTTTTCGGACTATAAGACGCACCGGACTATAAGACGCACCCAGGTTTTAGAGGTGGAAAATAGGGAAAAATATATTTGAAGCAAAAAATGTGGTAAAATATTTAATAACATAAATAACATACTATTATATGTGATGTTATTATATATAATAGTATGCTATTATGTTGGAAGCTACGGGTAGGAGATGGTGCTGCGGGACCAGTGTGGTGTCTGTAAAGTACTATGTGAAGACGCTGGAGGGTGAGTATATGAATGGGGGCGCGGGGCTTATATTTGAAGCACCACTCCAGCACTGAAAAATAACACTGGAGTGCTGCTTTAAGATCCCATGGGAGAACTATAACTCTCAGCATATCCAGCAGATCCTATGGCATGCTGGGAGTTATAGTCCACTACAGGATGGCAGAGTGATTTTTTATGTGCTGTCATTACTAACCTTTTAATTAATTCTTTCTTGTACAGTGTGTCTGCAGGACCTGTGATGACATCATGAAGAGGCAGGGCTTTGTGTGGTCATGTGATGCTCCAGCCCGCCCTTTTCATGACCTCATCACAGGTCCTCCACAGGAGCATTCAACATCGCATCAGCACAGCCCCCAGGCTGTCAGGTATACCATGCCTCCTGCTGCACTCTGCTCCTGTCGCCTCCTTCTCCTTCCAACACACATCTCCCCAGTTGCTGCAGGAATCAGGCACTGGGGAACTGTTGTGAATGGGTTTGAGATGAGTTCTGAGCAGAGGCTCCCTCTGGTGGTTACAAGCGGTACTAGTGAGGATTGTGAGGACTGGGAATCAGGTGTTACTGATTGGTCTTATATAAGGGAGTCATTTTCCCATCAGGGTTGCCGGTGATCAATTGTTCTGGTCTGAATCCTTCTTTCCAGTTTCCCTTGTAGCCTGCTGTGTCGTGTCTGCATCTCCTGCTATCAGATAAGACAATTTCTTATTTTGTGTTTTTGCTATATTTTTGCATTTGGTCCTGCACTTCTGTGGGGGCCTTCAGGGTCCCCTCCGGGGGCTTTTGCCCTCTCAGTTTAGTCCAGCCACTGTGTTTTGTACTTTTGCTTTTTCCAGTTTTTTCAGTGGCTGCTGTTTTGATTTTGTTACACCAGAGAACTAATTTAGGTGGTAGAGGTCGTGTGATCTCAGGTGATTTTGAAATTAGTAGAGTTGGTGTTTTTTCAGGGTTTTCTGAGATTGCAGTAAGTACCCTTCCTGTCCTTTTCTATTTAGATAGTTTGGGCCCCAGCGTTTGCTCATACTATTTTCTTTCTGTGTCAGTATTTCCTCTTGTCTAACCGCCATTACATGTTTGGGGGCTTTCTATTATCTTTGGGGTTCTGCTCCGGGGCAGATAGCTTTCCTATTTCTATCTTTAGGTGTAGTTAGTTTCTCAGGCTGTGACGAGGCGTCTAGGACCAACGTAGGAACGCTCCACGGCTGCCTCTAGTTGCGGTGGTTAGTCAGGGTACTGCAATCTCATAGATTCCAACTGCTCTGGTGTATTTCCTTTTTTACCTGCACTCCTCAGCTACCGAAACATAACAGGGAACCATGTGGCTGTGTCGTTTGCTGCTCCCCGCTCACTGCTCAGCTGATAGGTGGGCGGGGAAGCGGCTAATGAATATTCACTGCACTTAAGTATCGGGACCAGTGGTTTCCCCAGCGCTGGATTCCTGCAGCAGAGAGGATATTTTCCTGCCTCTTGCGATCTCACTCCACCGCTGTCCCCTGCCTCCCTCCCCACGTTACATTCCGACCATAAGACGCACCCACACTTTCCTCCCAAATTTGGAGGAAAAAAAGTGTGTCTTATGGTCCGAAAAATACGGTAGAATACTTTATAACACCAGCTTGAAAAATGGTTTTAAAATCTGAAATGTTGGCCTACTGAAATGTATGTTCAGTAAATACACTCAATACTCGGTCTGGGCTCCTTTGGCATGAATTACTGCATCAATGTGGCGTGACATGGAGGCGATCAGCCTGTGGCACTGCTGAGATGTTATAGAAGCCCAGGTTGCTTTGATAGCAGCCTTCAGCCTTGTTGGGTCTGGTTTCTCTCATCTTCTTCTTGACAATATCCCATAGATTCTCTATGGAGTTAAGGTCAGACGAGTTTGCTGGCCAATCAAGCACAGTGGTACTGTTGTTTTTAAACCAGGCATTGGTACTTTTGGTAGTGTGGACAGGTGCCAAGTCCTGCTGGAAAATGAAATTTCCATCTCCAAAAAGCTTGTCGGCAGAAGGAAGCATGAAGTGCTCTAAAATTTCCTGGTAGACGGCTGAGCTGACTATGGTCTTTATAAAACACAGTGGACCTACACCAGCAGATGACATGGCTCTCCAAACCATCATTGATTGTGGAAATGTCACACTAGACCTCAAGCAGCTTGGATTGTGTGCCTCTCCACTCTTCCTCCAGACTCTAGGACCTTGATTTCCAAATGAAATGCAAAATTTACTTTCATATGAACAACACCTCGGACCACTGAGCAACAGTCCAGTTCTTTTTCTCCTTGGCCCAGATAAGACGCTTCTGGTGTTGTCTATTGGTCATGAGTGGCTGGACACAAGGAATGCGACACTTGTAGCCCATGGCCTGGATACGTCTGGCATGGTGGCTCTTGAAGCAATGACTCTAGCAGCAGTCCACTCCTTGTGAATCTCCTCCAAATTTTTGAATGTCCTTTTCTTAACAATCATTTCAAAGGCTGTGGTTATCCCGGTTGCTTGTGCACCTTTTTCTACCACACTTTTTCCTTCCACTCAACCTTCCATTAATATGCTTGGTACAGCACTCTGTGAACAGCCAGCTTTATTAGCAATGAGTTTTTGTGGCTTATACTCCTTGAGAAGTGTCAATGACTGCCTTCTGGACATCTGTCAAGTCAGCACAGCAGTCTTTCCCATGATTGTGGAGCCTACTGAAAGAGACTAAGTGACCTTTTTAAAAGCTTAGGAAGCCTTTGCAGGTTTTTTTTTGTGAATTATTCTAATTTACTGAGATAATGACCTTTTGGGTTTTCATTGACTAATCATCAACATTAACAGAAATAAACACTTGAAATAGATCACTCTGTTTGTAATGACTCTATATAATATGTGAGTTTCACTTTTTGTATTGAAGAACTTTTTATGATATTCTAATTTTGTGAGAACCTGTATTTATTGCAAGAGAAATTGACATGTTCTGTTTTTTTAAAACAAACATGTCAGGTCAGTTTATGCTGTGAAAAAAAGCAAAATAGGCATGATATTTCTGTAAGCTCCAACCACTTTCCTGAATCTGTAATATACTGTGTCTTTTTGCACAGTGAAAATATGCAGTGGCAATAACGTACCAAAAACTCGTGGGAATTAAGCCCATGAAAAAAAGTCTGCAATCACTTCATGAGACTGCAGACTTCAGAATCGTCTCTCTGTAAGATGTGAACCTGAGCACGATTCTCCTGTGTTCCCTGTGTGTGTGGACATCTGCCATGGTTTTTCCTCAGCTAGTGCATTTAAAAGCAAAGGAGAAACTAGTTACATAGAGGGACTGCAGATTTTCCTTCTTAGGCTGTGGTTCCACGGTCCGGAACCACAGCGCTTTGGACGGAGCGGAAATTCCTCTCCGTCTAAGCCACGCCCCCTTTCTGACGCGCGCTCTTTCCGGAGGTGTTCAGGACACCTCCGGAAAGAATGCAGGGCTACATAGCCCTGTGTGAAATTCTGTTGCGGCGACGCAGCGTCGCCGCAACACGCGAGGACATGCTGCGGTCTGAAAAGACGCGCCGCATGTCCGTTTATGCAGGTCTCCCGCCTGCGTGTTGTTATGCATAGTGGAGACGGGATTTCTTGAAATCACCCCTAAGGGTGAGTTTCCACGATCAGTAAACGCTGCGTGTTTGGTGCTGTGCGCTGGCGCAGCGCCAAACACGCAGCGTCCAGATGTTACAGCATAGTGGAGGGGATTTCAAGAAATCCCGTCTCCACTATGTGTAACAACACGCAGGCGGGAGACCTGCGTAAACGGACATGCGGCGCGTCTTTTCAGACCGCAGCATGTCCTCGCGTGTTGCGGCGACGCTGCGTCGCCGCAACAGAATTTCACACAGGGCTATGTAGCCCTGCGTTCTTTCCGGAGGTTTCGCTGTGGTTCCGGACCGTGGAACCACAGCCTGTCGGGGGGTCACATTTGAGACTGCGATGCAAGAACTCGCGGCTCATAACCAGGCACTGCCACTGGCACTCTGGACTGGGAGTGCATGGCTGCATGAATTTCTATGCAGCTGAACGCTCTGGTCTGAGTGCCGGCGGCAGTGCTGGATATTGGTGGGAGAGACTCATGCGAGTTTCTCGCATTGCAGTCGCAAGTGTGACCCCGACTTAAGGCCAGGGTTGCATGACAGTATAAAACATCACTCCCATTCTCATCGAGAAAAGTGGTACAATATACTTTTGTTCTCAATTGTCATCCGTATACAATCCATTTTTTTACAGTACCAGCTGCTAATCATTTACAGGACCATTTACAGTTTCCTATGTTCTAGAATTGCAATATATCCAAAAGAATCTGATGCCATACTGTGGCATGCAATTATTTTCTCGCACCCATTGACTTGAATGGGTGGGTCTCATCTGATTTCAGAGTGATATCTCAGCATGCTGCAATTTTTTGGTCAGATTCTGTCCGTGAAAAAAAATGGCTATCTGCCCTGCCTCATAAAGAAGCATGGGTCAGTGGGCTTCCTGATAAAAAATCGGATAGCACTTGTTCGGTTTACACAGTCATGTGAGCAAGCACTTCGGCCTCTTTCACAGGTCCGTGTCTAGTGTGATGACAGTTTTTACACATACCACAAACATTTATACATGTAGACCCATTCAAGTCAATGGGTCTATGCACATGTAAGTGTGTCTCCACATACCCTGTGTCCATTGGCAAAATACGCTGACATGTCCGTTTTTTAACAGCAGCATGAGCCACAAAATGTCCCGCACTCGTGCACACGGATGACACACAGTGATGTCATCAGTACCACATGTACCAGTGCCTGAGAAGCAGCGGTACAGTGTTCCCTGGTGCCAGGTGCTGAAGACCACTCTCATCATTCACCCCTGCTCTGTTGGTGATCAGAGCAAGCATGGGAGAATGATGAGAGCCGTGTTAAGTACCCGACACCAAGAACGTGTGGTACTGATGCGGCACACGGGCGGCACAGGGTCACCACACGTGTGGTTCAAGTATTACACACACGGACACTGATCTCAAATATTTTTTTTTTCGGTACTAGAAATATCAGGACATGTGAAGGGGAAGACCTTAGACTGGACAACTCTTTTAATCAAGTCTGCCGAAATAACACTGATAACTAGTGTTGAGCCACCCCTGTAGTGTTCGACGAACTGTTCGTCGAACCGTTCGTCGAACACCGTTAAAACCAATGGCAGGCAAACTAAAACACATAGAAACACATAGAAAACACATAGAAAACACTTCAAATGTGTCCAAAAGCTGACAAACTGTTCAGAAGACACAACTAACACATGGAAAAGTGACAAGTACATATAGTCATGCGAAAAGAAAAGAGTTGGAGGAGTAAAAGGAGGGGAGACACAGATATAGGCATGTCATGCCCTTCTAAAACCAAAAAAGTGCGAAGCCGACACGGCCAGTCCGTTCCTGCCCGTGCGACCTGCGCCGACCTGCGCCGGGTTTGTGCCAGACCTGCGGTGGACCCTGACGGCCAGCCCCCCTTTCCCAATACTGGTGCCTGTCCGCTGGTGGGTCGAGCGAGCCCCCCTGCGGTGGAGGCAGGTCTAATCTTTTTAATTTAAATTGTCTCTCTAATTTGAATGAGTACACTTTAAATCCTTTTACAAGGATCTATTGGAGGGCAAGTCTCATGCCAGCAGCCGCAGTAATTCCAGCTCCAGTAGCGTCCACTAAAGCTGCTGCAGTTAAAAAGCTTTTATAAGGATCGAGCTTGGCGGCCCACCGCAAGGCGTCCTACCGCCAGTCACAGCCCCTGTGCCTTGGGGTGCCTCCCCAATGTTCTTCACTGAGTGTCCCAGGGGCCCGAAGCATTTCCTTTGAAAAAATTAAGTGTCCAAACTACAGGTTGTGTAGCTTGCTTAACAGCTGTGTTAATCCGCTGACTAGCAGACACTTCTACTAGGCCCAAAAGTACTGTCTGGGCTAGATGCAGTAAAAAATGTGTAATTAGATACTCTCGTTGGATGCTGAGAAAGCATTCCATAGAGTCTCCTGGCACGCCATATATTATTCTCTTAAAAAGCTTGGGGTAGGGGACCCTTTTATAGGCAAAATCATGGCCCTGTATCACAATCCGTCAGCTAGTTTGAAGATAAATGGAACATTATCATCACCTTTCATAATCACCAATGGGACAAGGCAGGGATGTCCTCTGTCCCCCTCTTATACATCCTAGTGATGGAGCACCTGCTCTCATCAATTCACGATAACCCCAATATTAGAGGGATTGAAGTGGGAGACACCGAGTACAAGTGCTCTGCATTTGCTGATGAATGATGTCCTAGTATATATCACTCAACCACATATATCCATCACTGCTGTTATGGCTGAAATAGATCACTTTGCTACATGGTCAAATTTTAAAATCAATGCAGCGAAGTCTGAGGCCCTCGATGTTTCCCTCCCCAAATCCATACAGGATTCCATCCAGTCCAACTTTCCCTTTGCCTGGCCCTCCCTCACAGGGTATCAAATACTTAGGAATTCATATTCATAGAGACCTCTCCCATCTATTTTTTCTTAATTTTGGGCCCTTTATTGAACAACTCCATAGAGATCTTACTTCTTGGACGGTGAAGGATTTTTCCAGGTTCGGCACAATAAATATACTAAAAATGAACATCCTACCTAAACTCTTATACCTCTTCCAAACCATTCCCGTGGTAATTCCCTCAAATTTTTGGAAAAGACTACGCATTAGCTTTTGCAGATTTATCTGGGCAAGTGGGCGTCCACGCATTCGGGGGGACGCTCTGATCCGACACAAACAAAAGGGGGGCCTTAGCCTTCCGGATTGTAGAAGGTATTACATGGCAGCAGTATATGCTAGAATCCTCGACTTCTTCCATCATTCGGAGGGGAAATTGTGGGTCAAAATAGCTCAATCCATTTGTCCTAAAGCTTTTACCACTCTCCCATGGTGCGCCCATTTAATTGTCCCCTCTCTTGGCCTCATGTCATATAGTACTTATGCCACTGCTTTGGCTTTGAGATCCCCAAAAAAAAGCTTATCCTCAATCGACCCCCAGGGCCCCTTGCTCCCGATTTCAGATAATCTAGATTTCCCACCAGGACTATCTGCAAATAGATTTTGCGGTTCAATTAAATCTCATCCGATATTATTTTCTCATGTCATCTCCAATACTTCGCTGCTCCCCCTCAATCACTTGTTACAGGGAAGAGCCACTTCCCCAAAGGCAAATTTTGAATATAGCCAGTTACAACACTTCTATTCAACTGTGAAGAAGCGCACACATCTTCATAGAGATCTCACAAACTTTGAAAAATTGAGCCTATCATTGTCACCCCCTACACACTCCATGTCCCTACTGTATAATCTCCTCATTGCCCAGGTAACTGACAATAGGCCAGGATTATGCGGTGCATGGGAAAGGGAACTGGGGGAGTCCTTCTGTGACTCACAATGGGATAAATGTTTCTTCCTGGGCTCCTGCACCTTCCTCACTAGATTGGCTGCTACCATGCACCCTGGTTAATCCCTCTTCCCCAGCCGCCTTGGTGCTGCCGACCGTCTGGACCTTGCAGATGTTAGCCCTTCCCCATACAACTCCTCCTCCTCTTTTTCCTCCACCTCCTCTTGTTCCACCACCTGGCCCCCGAATTCTGTTTAACATGTGCTCCAGCATGTAAATCACCGGAAAAGTCATGCTGATAATGGCATCGTCAGCACTAAACATCTTCGTGGCCATTTCAAAACTGTGCAGAAGGGTGCATAGGTCCTTGATCTGAGACCACTCCTCCAGCGTGATTTGCCCCAACTCTGGATCTCGTTGACCCAGGCTATAAGTCAGAACATATTACACCAGGGCTTGTCGGTGCTGCCACTGTCGCTGCAACATGTGCAGAGTTGAATTCCATCGTGTTGGCACATCGCATTTTAGCCAGCGAAGTGGCAGGCCTAACGACTTCTATAGAGATGTAAGTCACTGAGCTGCGGGATGCGAACAGCGGAAGTGCGCACACAGCGACCGTGCCCTCTGCAGAAGGCCATGTAGTCCGGGATAGTGGGCTAAAAATTCCTGGAAAACCAGGTTCAACACGTGAGCCATACAAGGCACGTGTGTGACATTGCCCGGCGAAGGGCCGCACCCAGGTTTGCTGCATTGTCGCACACGGCCTTCCCTGGTTGCAGGTCCAGTGGAGACAACCATTCATGAAACTGGTTCTCCAGAGCTGATCACAACTCCTCAGCTGTGTGACTCACATTTCCCAGACATTTCAACGTAAAAACCGCCTGATGACGTTGAGCCCTGCTGCCAGCATAGCAAGGAGGTGTGCAGGATGCCTTCTGCACAGTTAGAAAGCCGGTGGCGTGACCTGACAGACTTTGGGTGCAGGTGGAGGAATGAGAGGGGGTTGAGGAGGCAGAAGCAGTGGAGGAACTTCGAGATAAAGAGGATTGACGCACAACTCGTGGGGACGGCAAGACTTGGACAGCAGCCCCTTGTCCTGCTGTCACCATAGTTACCCAGTGCCCAGTCAGTGACATGTAAAAATTATTAAGAATTTGAACGCTGGTGGAGCTTTTTATAGATGGCCTAATAGAACTAATAGAGTACCACACACTGCTACTATGCCCACAATTATTCTACAGGCAAGATGCAGCTAAAAATTCTTTTTTATTTGAACGCTGGTGGAGCTTTGTATAGATGGCCTAATAGAATGAGTACCACACACTGCTATTATGCTAAAAATTATTCTACAGGCAAGATGCAGATAAAAATTATTATTTATTTCAACACTGGTGGAGCTTAGTATTGATGGCCTAATAGAATGAGTACCACACACTGCTACTATGCCCAAAATTATTGTCCAGGCAACATGCAGATAAAAAATTTTTTTTTGAACGCTGGTGGAGCTTTGTATAGATGGCCTAATAGAATGAGTACCACAAACTGCTACTATGCCCAAAATTATTGTCCAGGCAACATGCAGATAAAAATTCTTTTTTTTTGAACGCTGGTGGAGCTTTGTATAGATGGTCTAATAGAATGAGTACCACACACTGCTACTATGTGCAAAATTATTGTCCAGGCAACATGCAGATAAAAATTCTTTTTTTTTTGAACGCTGGTGGAGCTTAGTATAGATGGCCTAATAGAATGAGTACCACACACTGTTACTATGCCCAAAATTATTGTCCAGGCAAGATGCAGCAATAAATTCGTAGTTATTTAACGCTAGTGGAGCTGACAAAAAGTGATCGGAACTGATTTAACCTAGCCCTCAAAAGGGCTGCAATTACAAATAGTCACTACTACCAAGTTGACCTAGCTGTCTATTTAAGAGCACAGACCTGCCTGCTAAAAGGGCTAGGAACTGCTGTAACCTAGCCCTCAAAAGGGCTGCAATAACAAACTAGTCCCTACTCCCTAAACCTTCCTGTCTAATTACCAGAAAAATCGTTTGCAATTCACAGTTTCACAGTGACAATATAGCGCTCACAGCAGCAGCAGTGCCGTCTAACACTCAGCTGCAGCAGTGAGAAAATGGTGGTGAAGGGGAAAATGGCTGGGTCTTATAGGGCAAGGACATGTGACATACACAGCCAATGACACATGCCCATGCTTGTGTGAAAAAAAAGCACTTCGCTCCGTGTGTGCACTGCTAATAGGCTGACAAACTGCACCGCCCACTGGAAATGTGGGAAACAGAGAAAAAAATGGAGATCTTCATTATTTCTGCAGTGATCCATCCCTCCCATGCCCTTCCCCCCGCCCCGCTGTACACTCAAACTGTGTATTAACAGTGATTATCAGCATTACTGTGAAAAAATCCAGTTACGATATTGGTGCATGAACAGTTATCGAACATAACCTCGAACAGCCGGATTTTTTCCAAATCGTTCGGTTTTGCCGAACGGCTCGAACACCCCCAAAACCGCTCGAATTTGAGATTGGCGAACAGTTCGATTCGAACACCGCTCATCTCTACTGATAACGTAGGGTCCCTGGCGTTCTGTACAGTGATTTTTACATGACTTTCCTTGGTGCAACACAATCATTTTGTGGGTAGAGTTCTCTAGAGCACACACTGGAAAGGAAAGCAATGGAGTTTGGTATTTTTTTATTTTTTCATTTGCTGCTCAGAGACAGAAATGTGATTACATCCAATCATTGGACCCTTCTGCTTCTCGGAGGTTTCAGACATGAAGCAGCACAATTTGATGCAGCCTTGTTTTATCTTACTTGAAATCGGTGTCACTGATTAAATTAAACTGGGAAGGAAACTGTCAGGCAGGGCTGAAAATTACAAACAGCTGCTTCCTAAACCTTAAAATATTGTGTTCAAAGAAATGCCTTCCAGCTCAGCATAAGAATCTTTCTTGTGCTGCAAATGACTAAACAAGATTTCCTTTACAGAGCACCTTATAATTACATTAAAAGGATAACGGGTAATTAAGCGTGTGAACTTGTCACTATAGTGCGCACAACAAGCTCTGCAGCAACACTATAAACAACAAAAGGGATACATATTAACCTATGTTTTGTGCAGTTGCAAAGTATTGCATGGACCTGTCAGTTCTATTTTCAGAATCATAAATCAACTGCGCACAGAATGCAGAAAAACAGTAGTTTGTGGCCTGAGCTCTAGACACGTGTTCTCTGCTTTGACCACCAGACAGATTCACCAGTATGTTCAATTTTCCAAATTAATAGGTTGTCTGACCCATTGTATTCTTTCTGAAATGGGGATTATGCTGAGCCACTTCAGGCTATTAACATCCCAAAGAATCGGCAGGAAGATCCATGCCTACTGGGGTGAGAAAATATAAAACACGGAGAGTTGTTTAGATACTGAGAATTGTTTAAAACAGATTTCCCATCTTAAACATTTGTAAGAGGGGAAATATTATGTTTAGGTAGCTGAGGAGGCAGGAGCAAAAAACCGCATAGGCAGCCGAACACCAGAGAGGTTGGAAACTAATAGGTTGCAGACCCCTAAACTTACCGCACAACTAGAAGTAGCCGTGGGACGCTCCTACGGTGCCCTAGACGCCTCGTCACAGCCAGAGAGATAGCTATCCCTGAAGATGGAAAGAGAAAAGCTAACTGCCCTGGAGTAGACCCCAAAAGAACAGGAAGCCCCCAGACATATAATGGCAGTTAGACAAGATGAAAATACTAACACAGACAGAAAATAGATTGAACAAATGCTGGGGCCCAAAACTGTCTAGATAGGACAGCAAAGGAGAGAATACTGTCTGCAACCCAAAAAACCCTAGGAAAAACTCCAACACTTCTGAAACCAAAAATACTGAGACCACACGGTCTCGACCACCTATATCAGATCTCTGGTGTGGACACGTAGCAACCCAGCAGTAAAATATCACAAGAACTGAGCAAATTAACAAATACTAAAAACGAACGGAGACCAGCCAAAGCCGCCCAAAGGGGACCCGACTGAAGACAAAAAGCAATGCAGCAAAAAGCAAGGAATTCAAACCACAGTAAAAATAACTGAAAGAGACTTATCTGAAAGCAAGCAGGAGACAGCAGGAAAGCAAGCTGAATTCCAACCTAGACCAGGACGAACAATTCATCACGGCGAGGATCATGGAGGTCAGCTCACTTATATCAGGCCAGTCAGTACCACCTCACAACCACACGTTATCTGCAGGTGTAGGACTCTTGGTGTTCAACATAGGTTCAATACCCTCAGCAACCACAAGAGGGAGCTTCAGCTCCGAAGTCGTCTCCAAAACGTTCACAACAGTACCCCCCTTGAGGAGGGGTCACCGAACCCTCACTTGTGCCACCAGGGCGATCAGGATGAGCTCGGTGATAGGCACGGACCAGTCTTTCAGCATGAATGTCAGAAGCAAACACCCAAGAATTGTCCTCTTAACCATAGCCTTTCCACTTCACCAAGTACTGGAGTCTCCGCCTGGCCAAACGAGAATTCAATATCTTCTCAACCACATACTCCAAATTGCTCTCAGCCAAAACAGGATCAGGAGGCGAAACCATAGGAACCACTGGCTCGACAAATCTCTTCAATAAAGATTTGTGAAATACGTTGTGAATCTTGAATGTTCCTGGAAGAAGCAAACGGAAGGAAATGGGATTAATAATCTCCACGATCTTATAAGGTCCAATGAACCTTGGCTTAAATTTTGGTGACGCGATCCCCATAGGGATATTTTTTGAGGACAACCAAACCAAGTCACCCACTTTAAATCGAGGACCATCAGTCCTATGCCGGTTGGCAAACCGCTGGGCCTTCTCCTGAGAGAGAGACAACTTATCCACTACTTGATCCCAAATCAGCTGCATTCTCTCCACAAAAGAGTCAACACCAGGACAGACAGAAGAATCCACCTGCCCTGCAGAAAATCGAGGATGAAACCCGAAATTGCAGAAAAATGGAAACATCAAGGTGGCAGAACCAGCCCTATTATTCAAAACAAACTCAGCCAAAGTTAAAAAAGAGACCCAGTCATCTTGATCAGCAGACACAAAACATCTCAAATAAGTCTCCAAGGTCTGGTTTGTTCTCTCAGTTTGTCCATTGGTCTGAGGGTGGAACGCAGAGGAAAAAGACAGCTGAACTCCCAGTTTGGAACAAAATGTCCTCCAAAATCTGGAAACAAACTGGACTCCTCTGTCAGACACAATATTCTCTGGAACGCCGTGCAACCGAACCACCTGTTGAAAAAACAAGGGCACCAACTCGGAGGAGGATGGCAACTTAGGTAGTGGCACAAGATGTATCATCTTGGAAAACCTATCACAGATTACACAAATAACGGTCATTCTCTGAGAGACATGGAGGTCGGAAATAAAATCCATAGAAATATGGATCCATGGCCTCTTGGGCACAGACAATGGCATTAACAAACCACTAGAGCGAGAGCAAGGTTTGGACCGAGAACAAGTTCCCAGGACTGCACAAAGTCCCTGACGTCACGAGACAAAGTGGGCCACCAAAAGGACCGACTCACCCAATCTCTGGTGCCAAAAATACCAGGATGGCCGACCAACGTTGAGCAATGAAATTCGGACATCACATTCTTCCTCCACTGGTCTGAGACAAACAATTTCCCAGCAGGGCAACGTTCAGGTTTATCCTCCTGAAATTTCTCCAAAGCCAGTCTCAAATTGGGCAAGATAGCAGAAAGAACCACACCCTCCTTCTGAATAACAGCATGCTCAGTTACCTCAGGGGAATCCAGAAAGAAACTCCTCGAGAGGGCATCTGCCTTAACATTCTTAGAGCCCGGGAGAAAAGAGACCAAAAAATTAAAACATGTGAAAAACAAGGCCCACCTGGCCTGTCTAGGATTAAGTCGCTTGGCTGATTCAAGATAAACCAGGTTCTTATGATCCGTGAGGACCACCACCTGATGCTTGGCTCCTTCCAGCCAATGTCTCCACTCCTCAAAAGCCCACTTCATGGCCAATAACTCCTGATTACCCACATCATAATTACGTTCTGCTGGGGAAAATTTTTGAGAGAAAAAGGCACAAGGGTTAGTCTTAGAGGTCTCCGGATCCCTTTGGGACAAAATGGTTCCTGCACCAATCTCAGAAGCATCAACCTTCACCTGAAATGGTAGAGAAACATCAGGTTGGTGCAGAACAGGAGCAGAAGTGAATCTCCGCTTAAGCTCCTGAAACGCAGAAACTGCCTCAGGAGACCAATTCACTACATCAGAACCCTTCTTGGTCAAATCAGTCAGTGGCTTCACAATACCAGAGAAATTAGCTATAAATTCACGATAAAAATTGGCAAAACCCAAAAATCTATGAAGAGCCTTCAATGTAGTGGGTTGAACCCAATCACAAATGGCCTGAACTTTAACCGGGTCCATTTCAATAACAGACGGAGACAAAATGAATCCTAGAAATGAAACCTTCTGTACGCCAAAAAGACATTTTGATCCCTTCACATACAATGCATTTTCTCTCAAAATCCGGAATACAGTCCGAACATGTTCCACATGAGAATCCCAGTCATTGGAAAAAAATCAAGATATCGTCCAAATAAACGATCAGAAATTTATCCACGAAATCCCGGAAAATATCGTTCGTAAAGGATTGGAAGAAAGAAGGGGCATTAGTGAGCCCAAAAGGCATCACTAGGTACTCAAAATGCTCCTCAGGGGTGTTAAACGCCGTCTTCCATTCATCTCTGTGCTTGATGCGAATAAGATTATACGCTCCCCTGAGGTCAAACTTGGTAAACCAACAAGCACCCTTCACTCTGGAAAATAGGTCAGAAATCAAGGGTAACGGATATTGATATTTAACAGTGATCTTATTCAGGAGACGATAATCAATACACGGCCTTAATGAGCCATCCTTCTTGGCCACAAAGAAAAAGTCGGCGCCCAAGGGTGAAGAGGATGGTCTGATATGACCCTTCTCTAAAGACTAAAAAACATCTTGAGACTGGGGGGGGGGCAGAAAAAACAGGAGTGTCAGCACGAACACATTGACAACCCCAACTGGTCACAGACACAGACTTCCAATCCAAAACAGGATTGTGAATCTGTAACCAAGGAAAACCCAGTACAACAATGTCATGTAAATTATGTAACACCAAAAATTTGCAATTCTCTTGGTGGTCCGGGTCAACCCGCATTATCACCTGGGTAGAAAACTGGGGTTTATTCTTCCGCCAAGGGAGTAGAATCAATGCCCAGCAAATGAATAGACTTCCGCAGGGGTATCATAGGAAAACCACAACGTTTGGCAAAATCAAAATCCATCAGGTTTATAGCTGCCCCTGAATCAACAAAAGCCTGAGCTGAAAATGTGGACATGGAGCAAATCAAGGTAACAGTCAACAGGAATTTAGTCTGAACACTACCCAAAACAACTGAGCGCACAAAACGTCTTCCCAGCTTGGGGCAGACGGAAATAGCATGAGAAGCGTCACCACAATAGTAGCACAACTTATTACGCTTACGAAATTCATGACGCTGTGCCCCAGAAGACACTCCATCACACTGCATGGGCTAAGGGGCTGGCCCGCAAGGCATCACAATCTCACGCATATTTCTACGCTCGCGCAGACGTCTGTCAACTTGAATAGCTAATGACATAGAGTCATTGAGACCAGAGTGGACAGGGAATCCCACCATAACATCCTTTTTACAGTCTCTGCCAGACCCTTCCGAAAAGAGCTGCCAGAGCATCTTCATTCCATTTAGTAAGGACTGCCCACTTTCTGAATTTCTGACAATACAGCTCAGCGGCTTCATGACCCTGATTCAATGCCAACAAGGTTTTTTCAGCTTGATCAGTAACATTAGGTTGATCGTACAATAACCCCAGAGCCTGAAAAAACACATCAACATCATTCAAAACAGGATCCCCAGGTGTCAGGGAAAAGGCCCAATTCTGAGGGTCACCACGCAACAGGGAGATGTGTTATGAATGTGCTAGAGATGGTTTCTGAGCAGAGGCTCCCTCTGGTGGTTACAGACAGTACTGAACCTTTCAGCAAGGAATGGCAATCTGGGTTCACTGACTGGTCTGATATAAGGGAGGTTCCCTCCCATGATGGTTGCCAGTGATCAATTGTTCTTGTCTCAATTGTGGTTCCTGGTTCATTTGTAAGTTTGCTGAGTCTTGCCTGCATCTTCTGCTATCAGATAAGATATTTTCTGCTTTTATTTTTGTGCTTGCTTTTTACATTGTTCCCAGCACTTCTGTGGAGGTCAGCCGGGTCCCCTCCGGGGGGCTTGTGCTCCTTTCAGTTTATCTGAAGCCACTGTTATTTGTTCATTTTCTTTTTCCTGTTTTTTCAGTGGCTGCGGCTTGGTTTTGTTCACACTGAGATCTGATTTAGCGGGTGGCGAGATCGTGTGATCTCAGTATTTTTGTAATCAGAATTGTTGGATTTTTGTAGGGTTTTCTGGGTTGCAGAAAGTAATCTCTCCTGTCCTTTCCTATTTAGTCAACTTGTGGCCCCAGCGTTTGCTCATTCTATTTTCTGTCTGTGTTCGTGCTTTCTTCTTGTCTAACCGCCATTACATGTTTGGGGGCTTCCTATTTTCTTTGGGGATCTGCTCCGGGGCAGATAGCTTTCATCTTTCTGCCTTTAGGTGTAGTTATCTCTCAGGCTGTGACGAGGCGTCTAGGATCAACGTAGGAATGCTCCACGGCTACCTCTAGTTGTGTGGTTAGTTTAGGAATCTGCAACCCATTAGTTACCAACATCTCAGGTGTTCGACTGCCCGGCTGTTGTTCCTGTCCTCCTCAGCTACCGAACATAACAGAGATGACAATTTGAACCTGCTGCGCTGTGTTCCCTGAGGATTTAGACTTCAAAGCAAAAAACACCTTACAGTTATTTTTAAAATTCAAAAACTTAGACCGATCCCCCAAAAATAAAGAGGGATCCTAGGTTCCGCAGCAGGCAACCCAGCAAGATAGATAGCAATACTCCGAACTTCAGCAGCAAGCTGCTCCACACGATCGCGTTATGCTATACCCGATGGGTCAGAGGAATCAGCAGATGATTTATCTGCGCTAGCGGTGACAGAGCCCAGACGCTGCAGCCCGCGTCCGAGGCTCCGTCACTGAATAACGGCATGCGTCGTGATGCTCCCTCAAATGGGGGTGAATGGCAGCGTTAACGGACTGCATTACACCACGTTATACCGTGGTGTAACGCCGTCCGTCAAACGGACTGCCGTAACGCAGTATGAACCCAGCCTAACATCTAACCCTAACAATAATTCTAACCCTAATTATTACCCTAATGGAAAAATGAAAATAAATAAAATTTCTTTATTTTATTATATGTCCCTAACTAAGAGGGTGATAAAGGGGGGTTTATGTACTGTTTTTTTTATTTTGATCACTGTGATAGTTTATCACAGTGATCAAAATGTACTTTTAGAGAATGAATGGAATCATTCATTTTTTTAATCAGCCGCTAGGCAGATTTGGCGGGCGCACAGTGCATGCACCCGCCATTTTTTTTTACAGGATGAAGAGGACGGATGATCGGAGGACAGGGGGCGCTGCAGGAGCACAGAGAGGACATGGGGAACACCTGCAGGTACCAGGTGGTGATCGGGGGTCCCGGGGGACCCTATTTCTCTCCCCTCTGATGTGCGATCACATCAGAGGGGAGAGAAATTACAGGCAGGATCGCGGCTGTGTTTTTTCTTTTGTGATCGCCGTTATATGGCGATCGCAAAAGAGTGGGGACTGCGGGGGACCTTATTATGTTCTCTGGTGTCTCGGCTACCCCAGGCAGCCGAGACCCCAGAGAAAATCGCCCAACTCCACCCGGCTGGGGCACTACGCATGCGCTTGCCATTTTCACGGCATTTTAGCATGGCGGCGGCACCGGGGGACACAGGAGGGCCCCAAGACCACCAGGGGCCACAAAGGGGGGATCGGGGACCCTATTTCTCTCTCCTCTGATGTCCGATCACATCAGAGGGGAGAGAAATTAAATGGCACAAAAGATTTTTTTGTTGTTGTTGCGATAACCATTATAGGGTTAATAACGGAGATCGCAACACCGGGGTCGGTAAAAACCGACCCGATTCATGTTCTCTGGGGTCTCGGCTACCATTGGTAGCCGAGACCCAGGAGAAAATCCAACTTTGGGGGGCGCTATTCACTTTTTCCACAGCGCCGTTAATTAACGGCGCTGTTGTTTAAGTACCCTTAATGACGTATAGGCGGTCATTAAGGGGCTAACAAACAGCACACGAGCATGCTCGAAAACCACTGATGCTTACCCTGTATGTTCCAGCGTCTCTCCAGTACTAGATCCGTCACTGTCTTATTCTCTTTAAGCAACTCCAGTCGTTACACTGTCCCTAATGGGGGTTAGCTGTATTTCCTGCAAGTCCTAGATATGTGAGTCATTTGGTACACAGTGTGCTTGTCACACTGGCTGTCTTCACTTCCTGAAGCATGGCCTCTGCCCACACCCTGTACTGTACATCTACATTGGAAGAAATGACCAACAGGAGCAGTCCTTCGCTACAGCTGGATTGTCTCTTGAACCTGATTCCACTTTGGGTACGGTCTTCTACTCAGCTGGGGTCACCAATCTTCCTCCCAGCTTAGGTCGTGGATCTTCCTATCAGCTCAGATCACCGATCTTCCTTTCAGCTCTGGTCATGGATCTTCCACTAAGCTCAAGCCTTCTTCGGGATTTGACCGCTCTCAGATCCTTCTGTGTCAATGGTGCCTGTAAGCCCACTTCATGGCCACACAACCTGTCTGGCACAGGCTCTGGTTCCAACTTTCCCTTTCTCTGCCTGGCTAGGCCTTTTTATATTTAGTATCTGCACCACAGATGCCACCTGACCCGGTGTCTACTTCAATCTCTCCCCAGGAAAGCATGTCTTCCACTCTTGGGTTCATACTACTGTGATCCTTTTTCCTTTCACATTCTATATAGCCTTTGACCAGCAGATGGCAGTGCTCACCTGCAGTTACTCGGTTAAGCACTAACTATACTCGGCTTTTCTCTTATCTACCTCCTTACTTATCATTTCAAGAAAGTTTTCGTCTATGCTATTTAGCTTTTTCTATGTGTATAATGAAGATGTGATCTTTATTACCTTTCTTCTTGGTTTACCAAGATGAGCAATGAAAGAAGATCAGCTTTGAAACAAAACAAAAAAAAATCTGTTGAGAGAACAGTATGCTATATGTTTTTAATAGAGGACCTAGATTTTAGATTCTTAACTTAAGCCATGGCTATAATGACACTTTGAAGTTGATTAAAATTATGCTTTTTTTAAGAAATCCATTTTGTCATTCTTTTTTTATCAGCTGTAGAAATTTTATTCTAATGACTAGCATGTGCAGCGGGATTGGACATTGCACTTGTCTTCTGCCTGTCTATCTGCACCCACTGCTACTTCAGTGACCTGCCTCCTCCGGCCAAGATTTTGCATGGACGCCAACATTGCCAGGGGCAGTGCATGTGCAAGTTGATTTCTAAGCCCAATATTGTAATTTAGAAGTTATTGAGCATGACCAGCTCCCTGGAAAGGACAGCAACTACATGAGATTTTGGCAAAAGGAGGCAGATCACTGAAAAGTTGTGATGTGTCAGTCATAGACCAGATGCAGATGGCAGATGGGGCGGATAATACTCAGAATGGCAAGAGAAGATCAGGTGCAATGTCCAGCCAGGCTGCACTTGCACATCATTATCAAAAGTGCCACGGCTGATGACAGAAAAACAACAAAATGGATTTCTTCAATAAAGGTATAATTTTAATTAGCATCAAAGAGCAATTACAGCCACATCTCTGGTTAAAAAAACAAACAAAATCCTGTTGACAGGTTTCCTTTAAATGGTCCACAAAGTGATTATTATGTGGATTGCAGCCTATGGACTGTTTTGATAGCATGTCATGAAAATATATTGAATTTGTTTCATAACAAATTGGAGACTAAAGGAAAATTCAAAAGGTAAGGGTGGATGGATATAACTGTATATTGTGCTACATTGATGCATTCCTTTTTCTATGCAAGTACTTGTCCTTATAATGTAATTCTACTTTTCACTTTTGTTGCAGAAAGAAGGAAGTTTATAGAAAGAGCTGTTTTCCACAAAGTGAAGAACTGTGGATAAGTCACATGGCATACCTGACTCTCTGTACTAAAAAAGGAAAAGAACTGGGCTAGAGGCATCGAACAAATTCTTATATACAGTGCCTTGCGAAAGTATTCAGCTTCCTGGAACTTTTCAACCATTTCCCACATATCATGCTTCAAACATAAAGATACCAAATGTAAATTTTTGGTGAAGAATCATCAACAAGTGGGACACAATTGTGAAGTTGAACAAAATTTATTGGTTATTTTACATTTTTGTGGAAATACAAAAATCTGAAAAGTGGGGCGTGTCATATTATTCGGCCCCTTTAACTTAATACTTTGTTGCACCACCTTTTGCTGTGATTACAGCTGGGGTATGTCTCCATCAGTTTTGTACATCGAGAGAGTGAAATTCCTGGCCATTCTTCCTTGGCAAACGGCTCGAGCTCAGTGAGGTTGGATGGAGATAGTTTGTGAACAGCAGTTTTCAGCTCTTTTCACATATTCTTGATTGGATTCAGGTCTGGACTTTGACTTGGCCATTCTAACACCTGGATACGTTTGTTTGTGAACCATTCCATTGTAGATTTTGCTTTATCTTTGGGATCATTGTCTTGTTGGAAGACAAATCTTCGTCCCAGTCTCAGGTCTTTTGCAGACTCCAACAGGTTTTCTTCAAGAATGGTCCTGTATTTGGCTCCATCCATCTTCCCATCAATTTTAGCCATCTTCCCTGTCCTGCTGAGAAAAACCAGGCCCAAACCATGATGCAGCCACCACCATGTTTGGCAATGAGAATGGTGTGTTCAGGGTGATGAGCTGTGTTGCCTTTACAACAAACATATCGTTTGCCATTGTTGCCAAAAAGTTCGATTTTGGTTTCATCTGACCAGAGCACCTTCTTCCACATATTTGGTGTGTCTCCAAGGTGGCTTGTTGCAAACTTTAAATGATACTTTTTATGGATATCTTTGAGAAATGGCTTTCTTATTGCCGCTCTTCCATAAAGGCCAGGTTTGTGCAGTGTACAACTGATTGTTGTCCTATGGACAGACTGTCCCACCTCAGCTGTAGATCTCTGCAATTCATCCAGAGTGATCATGGGCCTCTTGGCTGCATCTCTGATCAGTCTTCTCCTTGTTTGAGATGAAAGTTTAGAGGGACGGCCGTCTTGGTAGATTTGCAGTGGTATGATACTCCTTCCATTTCAATATGATTGCTTGCACAGTGCTCCTTGGGATGTTTGAAGTTTTGGAAATCCTTTTGTCTCCAAATCCAGCTTTAAACTTCTCCACAACAGTATCACGGACCTGCTTGTTGTGTTCCTTGGTCTTCATGATGCTCTCTGTGCTTCAAACAGAACCCTGAGACTATCACAGAGCAGGTGCATTTATAAGGAGACTTGATTACACACATGTGGATTATATTTATCATCATTAGTAATTTAGCACAACTTTGGATCATTCAGAGATCCACAATGAACTTCTGGAGTGAGTTTGCTGCACTGAAAGTAAAGGGGCCGAATAATATTTTCAGTTTTTGTATTTCCAAAAAATTTTTAAATAACCAATGAATTTCGTTCAACTTCACAATTGTGTCCCACTTGTTGTTGATTCTTCACCAAAAATTTACATTTGGTATCTTTATGTTTGAAGCATGATATGTGGGAAAAGGTTGAAAAGTTCCAGGGAGCTGAATACTTTTGCAAGGCTCTGTAAATGGTTCAGACAATGCTAGAACTTCAGAAAAGTCTCAAAGCTTCTGTTCCTCCTTCGTCCCTCAGCCTCCATTTCCTCATTGTTATCCAATCCATGCTGAGCAAATGAGATGAGACTGGGCTGATTAGTATCTCTGTGTGTCATGTCTTCCTCCATCTCCAACTGGTCCACATGCATGTTTAATCGTCAGCAGCAACTACTTAAGAAGGCACAGAAGCGGCATCGTTATGCTGATTATAGTGCCATCGCCACTTACTATCTTTGTGGAGGCCTCACAGTCTTGGAGAACCACACAAATGTCAGAAATCCATGTGCACTCTTCAGTTGTTATGTGCCGAGGCAAACAAGAATATGGACAGGCGTATTGGAGCTGGTTTTCCATATCTGGCCTCTGCTGCTCACATAGCCTTGCCAGCATGTGCAATGTGGAGTTCCAGAGTGTGGTCATGTCGCACACCAGTTGGTCAGCTGGCACTTGCATGTGCTGCTGCTGCAGCACTACCAGAGCAGCGACAGCTGTAGCTGCCTTGCGGAAATGGGCACTGACATGGCGTATCTTGACCACAAGATCTGGCAATCTGGGTGGCGACACCTCGTTTAATCTCAATTATCCATGCGTATTATTTCAGTAGGCCCAGGGACATTAGCTAGAGTTCATGTGAGAATGAATGTTGACTTTTATTGTCATTGATTTACTGTTCAAATACTGCCATTTGCTGACTGGCTGCTGATTAGCTATTGTATCTGTCCTAGTATTGCAGTCATAGAATTGTTCTACTATGTTTGGGAAGCAAATGTTTGTTAATATGTTGACCTATTAGTGCTCTGCAAATGTGAAGGAAAATCTATGCATGTTGTTTCAACATTCTAGCATTGAGGGATGGACTGCTTCCATCTTTCCGCAAGCCTGTAGAGGAATGACTGAATGAGAAGTTGGGACCTATATAAAGGAGGATCTGCCTGTGTTTAGAGAGCCCCAAAATTACAGTAGCCATGGCATCATGGCTCCAACTGAAGAAATACAGAGCTGCTACATTGACGATCACTGAACCCTCAAAGACGTTTAGAGAATCCAGATTGGGATAATTAAGTCACGTGGTGTTCGCAGCAGATTACTCACGATACTCTCCAAGCATGTGACAACAGAGCTTCTTTATTCAGGAACAAACAGAAACAATATGTTAAGCTTAACAGATCAGGAATAAATCATCTGTGTGTCTCTATCTGTTCATCATCTACAGCAGGCTGCTTGTCTCATACACAAACACAGGAAAAACAGGAAATACAGTCACATGCTATCCCTGTGTGAGCCTCTGGGAGTTTTTGTTCAACTTTATAAACAGCATACAAATCTAGCAGCTAAACATTCATAGACAGGAATGGAGTTGTTGCACCAAACATATTCCAACACGTGGCCTCGTACACATCATAGGACTGTCAGCTTCCTAAGCTTGTCGATACCTCCTCTCTGTGGGGGCCCACCAAAACCAGGGAGCCACTTGTGTGGAAGTCGGCTCAGAAGTAGCTCTAATCCCGGCGAGTCAGCGGAATGTTGGGACACTGCAATTTGCACCATGGGTATTTGCTGGGACTATTCTATATGCTATTGTGTGTTGGTGGTTCATTAAATTATTGCCACACTGTTTTACACTCACCCTGTGTTGTCTCAGTAGTGTTCTACTCATGGGGAGAGAGCATGGGCGTTCAGTGGTATAAGACCTGTTCCATGCAGCCCTTCTAAAGACAGCCGGGCCAGCGGATGAGAGCACCCACTAAACCTGTTATCTCTACAGCAGGTTTTCAAAAACTGCTGAACTATCAAGTTGAGCATGTGGGCCAAGCATGGCACGTGGTTAGTTGCCAACAGGTTGTAGCCATTATCACACATGACCACGTCTGGTTGTAGGTTCAGTGGCGAGAGCCACAGATCTATCTGGTCTGTTATTTCTTACAAAAACTCTTCCGTGATGTATGGTTTGTCTCCTATACAAATTAGCTTCAGCAAAGCCTTTTGCTTTTTCGCTGAGGCAGTGCTGCTGAGCTTCCAGCTTCAGGCTGATGTGGATGACTTGCTCCTAGATACACAAGAGACGAGATCTCGGTGTCGAGATCTCAATCTGTGCATGCAACGCCTCCGGCGGCCATTTTCCCAGAGGCCACCGCATTGCATCAATGGATGTGCGGGGGCTCCGAGCTTTCACAAAATGTCAGCGGAGCCCCGGATCACTGAGCACTGCTGAACATGCCGCACCAGCCTGGGATAGGATTTCCCGGAGGCCACCGCATTGCAGCAATGGATGTGCGGGGGCTCCGGGCTTTCACAAAATGTTGGCGGAACCCCAGTGTCACGCTGTATCACAGATATATATATAATGTCAGTAATCTATACCAAGAGGGACAACATTCTATATAACATATAAATAGGTAATATCAACATGTACATATAGTATAGTATTACCTGACATAATATCCGTTGTACTGTGGGTGAATCCTGAAGACGTTTTACGCTGTCACAGGCTAGAGGTGGACCGGTGTCTATGCTGACCCTAAACTGGGGTCCTGACTAGTCCCTCTACCTGGAGGTACTGTTAATGGTACAGAGGTCCAGGCCGCCAGCGTAACCCTGTCTCCTATAAGTCCCTGACCACTGTAATCTAGTCCTCAGAAGGACCCTGATTACCACACAGGGATATGGGCAGGTCACTGCTTAACAAACAGTAAAGACAAACGAGACAGACAGGGGATAAAGTAAATACTGTCTTGCATACAACACTTAAACACAGAAGGAACACAAATGGTCTAGGAGATAAACTATAAGCGAGGAGAGGAGAAACCACAAAGGAACTCTTAGCTTAAGTCTTCTCATAACCTGATCCAATCTGCTGGTCTGCATGAAAGCTTTCACCGGCAACTCCTAAGCAGATGGCAGGTATATAAAGGAAGCTAATTAGTGCATAATCAAACTGCAACCGGGAGAGGCTGGACCTAGTCTTAGCACAGAGCTAGGCAGAATTAACTCCCTCACTGCCAAACACAAAGTAACAGCAACTCAGCTGCGAGAAGTCAGAATGTGTAATCGCGACGATCTTCGTGGCGATACACCCATGACAGTACCCCCCCTTCTACGAGGGGCCTCCGGACCCTCAGGGCCAGGTCTGCCCGGGTGAGTTGTGTGGAAGGTCCGACCCAATCGATCTGCGTTAATATCAGACGCAGGAACCCACGTCCTCTCCTCAGGACCATACCCCTTCCAATGAACCAAGTACTGAAGGGACCGGCGATTCAGACGTGAGTCAATGATCTTCGACACCTGAAATTCCAAGTTACCATTGACCACCACTGGAGGAGGAGGTAGAGGTGACGGTATAACTGGCGCCACGTACCTCTTAAGTAACGATTTGTGGAACACATTGTGGATTTTAAACGTAGGAGGGAGGTCCAGACGAAATGCCACAGGATTAATTATAGAACTGATCCTGTACGGCCCGATGAACCTGGGACCCAGTTTCCAGGAGGGAACCTTGAGTTTTGTATTCTTGGTAGACAACCATACCAGATCGTTCACACTTAGGTCCGGACCAGACACTCTCCTCCTATCAGCCATACGTTTGTATCGGTTCCCCATAGTACTCAGATTATTCAGCACTCCTCTCCACACTGAAGCAAGTGACGACGAGAATCGTTCCTCCTCAGGAACCCCAGAAGGGCCCCCCCCATTGAAAGTACAAAACTGGGGATGAAAACCATATGCCCCAAAAAACGGGGACTTACCAGTGGACTCGCTCCGCCTATTGTTAAGAGCGAACTCTGCCAGAGGCAAGAAAGAAGACCAGTCCTCCTGGTTCTCTGAGACAAAACACCGAAGATATGTCTCTAGGCTCTGATTCAGACGCTCTGTCTGACCATTGGTCTGCGGATGAAAAGCCGAGGAAAATGACAATTGCATCCCCCGACGTGAACAAAATGCCCTCCAGAATTTGGACACAAACTGAGACCCCCTATCTGACACCACATCAGAAGGCAACCCGTGAAGTCTCACAATCTCCCCAATGAACACCTGCGCCAGAGTTTTAGCATTAGGAAGAGCAGGAAGAGCAATGAAATGTGCCATCTTACTGAACCTGTCAACTACAAATAGTATGACAGTTTTCCCTGATGACGGAGGGAGGTCCGTAATGAAGTCCATAGACAGAAGAGTCCATGGACGCTCCGGAATTTTCAAAGGTAAGAGGGTCCCAGACGGACGGGTATGTGGGGTCTTAGAGCGAGCACAAACCCCACAGGACGCGACAAAAGTTACTACCTCTTTATTTAAGTTAGGCCACCAAAACCGGCGAGAAAGGAGATCCATAGTTGCTTTACTCCCTGGGTGTCCTGCTAAAGCAGAATTATGATGTGCCTCGATAACTTTTTGTCTTAACTGATTTGGAACAAACAGTTTCCCTGGAGGTCCTACAGGGGCGTCCCCCTGAGCCTCCAATACCTCCTCCTCAAGCTCAGAGCATATAGCCGACACTACAACTCCCTCCTGAAGGATAGGAACCGGGTCATCCGTCTTCCCGGCCCCTGGGAAACTACGAGATAAGGCATCAGCCTTAACATTTTTTGACCCAGGACGATATGTGACGACAAAATTAAACCTGGTAAAAAACAACGACCATCTAGCTTGTCTGGAATTCAGACGCTTTGCAGATTCTAAATACAGCAGGTTCTTGTGATCAGTAATGACGGTGACCGGGTGGACTGCCCCCTCCAAAAAGTGACGCCATTCCTCAAAAGCCAACTTAATGGCCAAAAGTTCCCTATTGCCGACATCATAATTCCTCTCAGCGGACGACAATTTCTTAGAGAAGAAAGCGCACGGATGCCATTTACCAGGGGACGGACCTTGGGATAATACTGCACCCACCCCTACGTCAGACGCGTCTACCTCCACAATGAACGGTTGTGATGCATCTGGTTGAATGAGTATGGGTGCCGAAGCAAAACATTTTTTCAAGGAGGAAAATGCTTGACAAGCTTTGTCAGACCACCTAGAAAAATCCGTCCCTTTTTTTGTCATGTCAGTGAGAGGTTTGACAACAGATGAGAAATTACGAATACATTTCCGGTAGTAGTTAGCAAACCCCAGGAAACGCTGCAGTGCCTTAAGATCCTCTGGCCGATCCCATTCAAGCACTGCTCTCACTTTCTCAGGGTCCATACGGAAACCGGAAGCTGACACCAGGAAACCCAAAAACTGAAGTTCCTGTACGGCGAATACACACTTTTCCCATTTGGCGTACAGTTTATTGTCTCGCAAGATCTGCAACACCTGTCTCACATGCTCCTGATGAGACACAAGATCTGGCGAGTAAATTAAGATGTCATCTAAATAAACGACCACAAACTGCCCCACAAGGTGGCGAAAGATGTCATTAACAAAATGTTGAAACACCGCCGGGGCAGTAGTCAGACCAAAAGGCATGACAAGGTTCTCATAATGTCCCTCCGGAGTGTTAAACGCCGTCTTCCACTCATCCCCCTCCTTTATCCTAATCAGATTATACGCCCCCCTGAGATCCAACTTAGAGAACCATTTGGCGCCCACAATCTGATTGAAGAGATCAGGAATAAGTGGGAGCGGATAGGGATCTCGGACAGTAATCCAATTAAGCTCACGGAAATCCAAGCAAGGGCGTAGGCCTCCATCTTTTTTCTTCACAAAGAAGAACCCCGCGGCCACTGGGGAAGATGAAGGTCTAATATGTCCCTTGGTCAGACTTTCCGAAATATAATCCTTCATAGCCTGCCTCTCAGGACCAGAAAGGTTATATAACCTAGATTTAGGTAACTTAGCATCAGGAAGCAATTTTATTGAGCAGTCATATGTGCGATGAGGAGGTAATTCTTGACACCCCTCCTCTGAGAACACATCCTCAAAGTCCTCCAGAAAAGGAGGCAAGGTTCTAGGCACGACCGCACTGATGACCGTGTTCATGCAGTTACTCTTGCAAAATTCACCCCACTGGCTTATCTCTCTGGATTGCCAATTAATCACTGGGTTATGTTTAGCCAACCAAGGAAGTCCCAACACAATAGGAGTAGGAAGATCCTCCAACACATAACAAGACAATTGTTCTTTATGTATTGCCCCTACTCGAAGGTCTATGTTATGAACAGCTTGTACAAAGCTACCTTGACCGAGAGGCCTGGCGTCAATAGAGAATATAGGGATCGGTTTGGCCAATACACTCAGTTGCATACCTTGCACCTGGGCAAACCGAGCGTCCACCAGATTAGCCCCGGACCCACTATCAAGAAGAACAGAAATCCTCTCAACTCTCGTACCAACCACCACCTCCGCTGGTACGAGAAACTGAGACGGACTTGGGGACGAAATACATACTCCCAGGTTGTCGTCCACCACACAACCTGGGATTAACAGTTTTCCGGCGACATCTTGCTCAACGAGGCACGGGATGGACACCCCTCAACAAAATGTCCCTCTCTCCCGCAGAAGAAACACCTTCTTGTCTTGCGGCGCACCGCCGATCCCCTCCTACGAAATGATGTCCCTCCCAACTGCATAGGTTCCTCAGAACAGACCAGGGGAACCTCAAAATAAGGGACTTTAGTAGTAGGTGGAGTCATAACAGGGGGCGGAGTTACCTCGCACCTCTCCCGAAGCCGTCTATCAATACGAATAGCAAGGGCCATAGCAGCCTCCAGTGACGGAGGAGAATCATACTGAGCCAAAACATCTTTTAATTTGTCAGATAACCCTTGACAAAACTGGCTCCTAAGAGCTGGGTCATTCCACTGAGTATCTGTGGCCCATCTACGGAACTCAGAAGAATATTCCTCCGCCGGACGATCTCCCTGCTGTATCTTACGTAACTTCGTTTCAGCAAGGGAGACCCGATCCGGGTCATCATATACCAGACCCAGGGCAGTAAAAAATCGATCTACTGACTGGAGAGCCGGGGAGCCCGGAGGAAGAGAGAACGCCCAGGATTGAGGGTCCCCTTGTAAGAGTGAAATGACAATTCCCACCCTCTGCTCTTCACTCCCCGATGACCGAGGCCGAAGCCGAAAATATAATTTACATGCCTCCCGGAAGGTAAAAAATTTGTCCCGCCCACCAGTGAACCTGTCCGGGAGCAACTTTAGGTTCAGAACTGGTTTGCTCCGGTGGGGACAAAACCTTGGACTTAATGTCCGTCAGCTCCATGGATAAACTCTGCAACTGCAGGGCAAGCTGGGCAACTGGATTCATGGTAGCTGGGGAGAATCTTTATGGCCGGTGAAAATGTCACGCTGTACCACAGATATATATATAATGTCAGTAATCTATACCAAGAGGGACAACATTCTATATAACATATAAATAGGTAATATCAACATGTACATATAGTATAGTATTACCTGACATAATATCCGTTGTACTGTGGGTGAATTCTGAAGACGTTTTACGCTGTCACAGGCTAGAGGTGGACCGGGGTCTATGCTGACCCTAAACTGGGGTCCTGACTAGTCCCTCTACCTGGAGGTACTGTTAATGGTACAGAGGTCCAGGCTGCCAGCGTAACCCTGTCTCCTATAAGTCCCTGACCACTGTAATCTAGTCCTCAGAAGGACCCTGATTACCACACAGGGATATGGGCAGGTCACTGCTTAACAAACAGTAAAGACAAACGAGACAGACAGGGGATAAAGTAAATACTGTCTTGCATACAACACTTAAACACAGAAGGAACACAAATGGTCTAGGAGATAAACTATAAGCGAGGAGAGGAGAAACCACAAAGGAACTCTTAGCTTAAGTCTTCTCATAACCTGATCCAATCTGCTGGTCTGCATGAAAGCTTTCACCGGCAACTCCTAAGCAGACTGGCAGGTATATAAAGGAAGCTAATTAGTGCATAATCAAACTGCAGCCGGGAGAGGCTGGACCTAGTCTTAGCACAGAGCTAGGCAGAATTAACTCCCTCACTGCCAAACACAAAGTAACAGCAACTCAGCTGCGAGAAGTCAGAATGTGTAATCGCGACGATCTTCGTGGCGATACACCCATGACACCCAGCTCCACTGAGCACAGCTGAACCTGCCGCACCAGTCCAGGATGGGAGTCAAATCATCGCCAGACCATCGGACCCCCATTTGACGCATTAATTTTTTTCCCCTCATTTCTTTCTGAAAATTTGGTGTATGTGTCTTATGGTCCGGTGTGTCTTCCAGTCCAAAAAATAGGGTATTTTTTATATAAAAAAAGAAAAAATTGGTCACCTGTAGCAGGCAAAACACTTTTAAAAATTTTAAACCATGGTAATTTCATTCAAAGTTCGTTAAACTGTATAGATCACAATACAGTCAATTTTGTCACCAAAAACAATGTGGTCATCTGCAGTAGCTATATATTTAGCAACAGACTGCAATGTCCTAAGCCCTGCTTAGAGACTGTACTCACCCACTCTCCCTGCTCCAGCCATTCCTAGGCTAAATTCAGAATGTATCCCATAGAAACAGCAAGTACTTTTAGTATTATGGTTCAGCAAAGTATCATCACTAGAGGTCTCTGATTCCTAAAATTGTGCACACAGGTCTGGATAACTACTCTCTCACTCCAAAAAGAACAGTTCTTGAGTTGTGCAATGGCATCAGTGTGCCGAGCCTGGCAGAGCCAGTCCTTTTATAACCTCTTATGAGGTAATGCGGCCAGCCAATCACAGTAATGCCACTAACAAGATGACTACGGCATTACAAAAATATTTAGAGTTGAGAGTCCACTGAGGACTCTCAACTCTAAATATTTTTCTACAACCACTGAGGACTCTCAACTCTAAATATTTTTCTATCTACTGGCTAACACGGTACAAAGATATACATCTTTACTATACGGCATTACAGTGACTAACAGGCAGTCCCCGTATGTTTATTGGCTGTGTAACAGGCACCAAACATACGGGGCGGGGATTTGAGTATCCATTCTGAGCACCAGCCAATGCTTGACAAGTGCCGAGCACATCCAAGTGAAATCTGAGTATCACCAAGTATATTTACTCATCACTGTTAGGAAACATGGTTTGTGGGACTTTGCATGGTGCACATTATTATGGGTCAGAGTATTCTTGTTGCATACATGTGAATTGGGTACATATACTACTTGTAAATACATGGATTTTATGATTACTGCATCTTATAACTATACCCATATTACAATGAGACATGCACCTGCATTGTCACTTATGATCTGGTTTTGTCATCTTGTAATTTTGGGCATGAAAGCTATTTTTATATGTGATATATACAATAAAATATAAATTTTTAGGTCAAAACTCTTTTTGCCTTTTTTGTTCAGTTTATATTTTAGAGTTTCTAATAAATTATTCTCATAAATACTAAAGAAGCAGCTTTCATGTTGGACTTGCCTAGCTCTTAATTGGATTATGCACTTAGTGAATTTGATATCCCTGTAAGACTTGCCTGAGGAGATCAGAGACTATGGTACAGAAAGACAGCAACTGAGATGACAACAGGATGTAGTGTAACAAAAACATTAACTTTGTGATTGAGGAATGTGTGAACATTACCATCAGTTGGCATGTGATTATTAAGGTGTCCTTCTCCATCACTGCATCTTTTATACTTGATTAGATGGAGGACAGAGGATCCTGCTGCTCAGGTGAATGGCCATGCCCTGTATCTGGTAAGAAAGTGTCCGCAATGGCTCTGAAGTAACTCCATGATAACATACTGTGACGCTAAGTCACTTCTCACAGACAAGCCGTGAGTCGGGATAATCAAGGAATCTAAAAGTCAATAGCTAGGAGGGTACATCATAAACAGAAGGAAAAGAAAAAGTCATAGTCAAGTAACGGTCTGAGGTCAAAACACCAGGAGGATAGCGGATCAGAGCAAATGATGTTAAACAGACTGATGGTCATAACGAAGTCCAAGGTCAGGCAGCAATAGATCAATGAGCAAAATACAATGCACAAAGTAAACCAACCACACTTAACTGATGCTACGGATGAAGGCTATCTGGGACTGACAGCTCAGTTAAATAGCTAAGCCATTATGGGAACTGAAAGCACCTGATGAGAGCTCTGCACATCCCGGTCTCAGATTGAACAGCCGATCTGTCAATCAAAACACAGAAAGCTCAGCATGCACCTGCACCAGACTGGATAACTGAGCTGGCAATTGCACAGACAGCTCAGCACTGAGGGTGGGAATCATTACACATACAGTAGGTGAGGAACTTATCTCTGCTCCTGCATAGGAACACAGAAGCAGAGAAGAGTGAAATTGAAACTATAATCTTGGTGCCAAAGGAAGGTGTATATCAGTGGAGCTCGATGACTTGGGTAGTATGGTATCCTTACAGCTCTGGTTTTCTGGGACCAAAGACAACATCTGCAATGAGATTGTGTGTTCTCCCGTGTTTGTGTGGGTTTCCTCCAGTTGCTGGGTGCTCTGGTTTCCTCCAACACTTCAAAGACATACTGATTGGCAATTTATATTATGAGATCCAATGGGGAAATTGATATTAATGATGTTTTTAAAGTACAGTGGAATTATTGGAGCTATATAAGTGAGTAAAATAAATAAAGAATCGACCCAAAAGGGTGTGTTTTGATGCCAAGTGCATATGGTTTGAAGATTGTGTCATGTAGACCTATGGTTGGCGTTTGTAACAGTTAGTCCTTGGCTTGTGTATTAGTGAACTAGGAGCCAGATGGACTGGTTGATATGAGGGCAATGCTTGTCTAGAAGTAAGGCTACCTTAATATCACACAATGAGCTTTTGGTGAGTTTTTTACACTTTATATTTCCAAAAAAAATGCAAGTAAACGATTTTACTTATTCAGTGTAGAAATGGTGCAAAAAATCTGCAATGTCAAAAACTCACCAAAAGCTCATCGTGGGATTGTGGCCTTAGAGATACTTATCCAATGCAAGAAAACGAAGTGGTCTCGAGGCTGGAAAGTGGTTGTAGGGCCGGCAGACATGCTGCAGACTGGAAGAGACTCTGATGACAGTCAATAAGGTGCTGTATTGCAAGGGCCTAAGGGAACATAACTGGGTAGCAGACAGAGAGCTGACACAAGAAATGATTTCTACTACAGTATAGTAGATAGGGCAGCCATTTGGAAATTAAGTTGTTGAGGAATGATCCGTGCAGGCTGTTGCTGTAGTCCTGAGGCATAAATGTGTTGTCAGCCATTGTTGTTAGTTATATAATTTTGCAACCTGCTATTTAAAGCACCACTCCAGACTTATTTTTATTTCATCGCTGGAGTGGTGCTACTAATATAAGTCCCTGACCCTAGTAATATACTTACCAGCAACCATCTTCAGCTGTTCCCAGGCTCTGGTCCTGTGCTACCGTCTTGTGTCAGTAACTTCGGACTGACCAGAAGTCAGAGGTAACAGTCACAAGCTCTCAATGTAAGCTGTCTTTTATTTATTTTTTTTAAAGGCCATGCATTTAAGTAAAAAACAATTTCCCCTTGAAGGTGTCCATGACTATGGAATATTTCAGAGCACTTTCATTAGCTTTCTACAGTATAAAGGACATGCATGCCACATTAGCACTATTGCTTTATATCTGTTCACTGATATCATGTGCTATTGGAAATACATAACTATTTACAATGTATAAGCAGAACTTCATATCTGACAGTTGAAATTGCATTTTCCTCTAAAAGCTATGTTTTCACAAAGCCTGAAGCTATAAAGTCAATTAATAAGTGATATCACACAGTTTTCTTGTAGTTAGCATGATATCTATTTTGCTTGTTAGAAATTTCTTTAATCAGTGTCATGAGAATTCCATCATATTAACATATAAATGTATTCCATATTCCTAAATAAGAAAACTACTTCTACAATGATATCAATATATCATATTTACAGACCATACTGACAGTCTAATACTAAACATACATTCTACCTAAATATTGTAGATACCAAATACTATTATTGTGATTTTTTTTTATCCACTGAAAACCCTTGTATGCAACTTTACATAGATCCAATTTTCAGAGATACCCCCAACAATATAATGTAGAATTGTGAAATATCACAAATTAAACAAATTATTTGCGTTCTTCACCTCACTAGTGGACTAGCTGGTATTAGCTAATATTTTATGACATTTTTGTAAGAATATATTTCTGAATTTTGCCTATACTGGCTTTTTAATTTGACTGTTACTTAATTGCAGCCCTTTTACTTGCTATATTGTGAGCTATTAAAAAGTATGACTGCACCAAGTAACTATAGTTCTGGATTTATGGACTTTTTCCTTTCCCTCAGAACATACTTATATAATGTGGTTAGTTTTTTAGAGTTTGAAATGACTAATTTTATGAGTTTGTTTTAGAAAAATCCCATTAAGGAAGCAATTTATAGAATTAGTAATATGCCTGAAGTTTTGAAAATACCAATTTCTGCGGTATAATAAGTCATTAATTAGCCTTCTATTCACTTGCCGATGCAGAAATAATTGACTTTCCTTCCTAAATTTTATACTTGTTTATGAAGCTAAATACCTACATTTCACTTGATATTTGCAGACTTTACATTTACTTTACAGTGATGGTATAGTAAGGTGAAGGCCAATCATTGTTTTTTGTTTCTAATATATTTCTCATAATTACAGTCCACGTATTTATATGTGCTCTTGTAACGTACCTGAATAATTTTTTCCTCAAATTTGCATTTAGTTTGGATTCTAAAACATTACTTGTTACAAAGACACACGCATGGATGGACCCTCACTAGTGATGAGCGAGTTTGCTCGTTGCTTGGGTTTTCCTGAGCATGCTCAGGTGGTCTCCGAGTACTTGAAAGTGCTCGAAGATTTAGTTTATGTCGCCGCAGCTGCATGATTTGCGGCTGCTAGACAGCCTGAATACATGTGGGGATTCCCTAACAAACAGGCAATCCCCACATGTATTCATGCTGTCTAATTTTTATCATTACTAATTTTAAGCCATATTTTTCATCTCTTTAGTAATGTTGAGCATTCCGATACTGCAAATATCGGGTATCGGCCGATATTTGCTGTATCGGAATTCCGATTCTGAGTTCCGATATTTTCGTCATATTGGATACCGGAATTGGAATGTTCCTGTCACTGTCAGTGTCCGTCGGTCGGGTCTGTCAGGAGTCACTTACCCGGCAGAAGATCCCCGGTGGTCACGTCCTGGACTACTTGATGGCCGCCATCATCTTATCCCTGGCGGTCACGTGCAGTTTCTCGCGATAACAACACATGCTGCCGGGTAATCGCGGCCGTAAAGCAGTCCAATGACGTCACCGCCGGGGAAGCTGATAAGCAGCTGTGCTGCGTCGTGATGACAGGCTCTGCCTGAAATTCCGATGTAGCAGAGCTGGATCGTCGTGGGACACTCGTTACTATGGACTGCGACGGACAGGTGGTATACTGTTGGGTTTTTTTTCTTCTTTTTTTCCAGGAGATCGATGGCGTCGCAGGATGAGCGTGTAATAAAATTAATGAAAACTGTGTTGTTTCTTTTATTTCATTAAAATACTTTTTTCTTGCTGTGTCTTTTTTTTAAACATTTAAAACTTTGGGATTAATAATGGATCGGTGTCTTATTGACGACTCTCCATTATTAACCGGGCTTATTGTCACCGTGCAATCAATAGTGACATTAACCCCTTATTACCCCGCTTGCCACCGCTACAGGGCAAGTGGGAAGAGCCGGGTAAAGTGCCACAATTGGCCCATCTTTTGATGTGCCAAATGTGGGGCTGCTGATGCCTGGTATTTTTAGGCTGTTGAGGGCCAAAATCCATGGGTCTTGAGAGTCTTTTAATGCCAGGCCGCAGCAGTCTGCATTTTACTTGGCTGGTTAACAAAAATAGGGGGGATCCCCACGCCATTTTTTTTTCGAGGGGATCCCCTATTTTTGTTAACCAGCCAAGCTAAGCAGACTGCTGTGGCCTGGTATTATCAGGCTTGCAAGGTCCATGGATATTGGATCCTTACCAGCCTGAAAAACCAGGCCTCAGCAGTCTGCTTCATCTGGCTGGTTAACAAAAATAGGGGGGACCCCACGCCATTTTTTTTTCGAGGGGATCCCCTATTTTTGTTAATCAGTTCCCTCTGACGTCACTGATGGTGTCCCTGGCTGACCTGAAGTGAAAGTGGAAAGCAATCAATTAAGCTTTCCACTTCCTCTCCTGTCAGCCAGGAGAGGAGAAGATTAATTCGGGGGTTTACTGTGAGGCTGCAGCATTAGCTGCGGTCCCTGCAGTAAACATTAACCCTTTCTGATGGATTACACTGTGGGACCTGACTGTGCATGGGATAGGTAAGAATAATTTTGCTTTTTTATTTTATTTTTATTACAGGAAATGGTTTTTGCAGTAAAATAAAAGATGGTCAAAAACATGTGTCTTTATTTCATTAAAATGATTTTTAATTAAAGTGTGTGTGTTTTATTTTTATTTCATGCAATAGGATTAATAATTGATAGTTGTCTAATTGACAGCTCTCAATTATTAACCTGGCTTAAGGTCACCTTTCAATAGCAAGGTGGCTATAACCCCTTATTAACCCATTCGCCACCGCTACAGGGCAATGGGAATAGACGGGCAAAGTGCCAGAAAGGGCGAATCTAATTATAGATTTGCCTTTTCTGGGGTGTCTGGGGGCAGATGTTAGTACCCAGGGGGGGCAAAAATAATAGTCCCACTCTGGGCTATTATTATCTGCCCCCACTCGCTGGCTTTGCCTGTCTGGTTGAGAAAATAGGGCGGGAGCCCACACATTTTTTTTCAACAATTTTACACCTCATATATATATATATATATACATGTCATTGAATTTGTGACACACATATATATATATATATATATATATATATATTTATAGTTCATACACTTCTACATAGTATAATAGCCGCTAATTCAATTGCCGGCTTTTGTGAAAATGCAGAACCCGACATGAAATGACACATGGTTTACATAGAGTTAACCATGTCATTTCAAGTTGTTTGATATATTGTTTTCACTAACAATTACATGAGTGTATGTGTGCAAAATTTCACACCTGTAGGGGTTAATTAAAGGTGTAAATTCGTAGCAAAAAAGTCAGGTTTTTTTACAACGAATTTACACCTTTAATTAACCCCTACAGGTGTGTAATTTTGCACACATACACTCATGTAATTGTTTGTGAAAATCAGATATCAAACTACATGAAAATGCATGGTAAACTCTATGTAAACCATGTGTCATTTCATGTCGGGTGCTTCTGTATTTTCACAAAAGCCGGCATTACCCGGCAATTGAATCAGAGGCTATTTTACTATGTAGAAGTGTATAAACTATAAATATATGTATATATATGTCACAATGACATGTATATATATATATATTGTAAGCTTTTCAGGGGATATAGCTCTGGGATCGCCGTCCGGGTAGACGGAGTGGCACGGAAACAGTTCATTCACAGACAGCAGTTCTGGTAAAAACTGGCCGCAACCAGTTTTATTAAAGTCCACAGCAAACAGAACATAAGCAAAACCAAATCATAAACATAAGCCCTGGGCTTGTCCAGCCACTTACTACACTTAGATAGATTTCCCTCTCTATCCGGGTCCAGACTCTAACAGCCTGTCCCCAAAACAACACATATGTTCAGTAGTTACCAGCATGGAGGTTCGCAGAGGCTCCTCTTTGTGTCTAAAGGCATATCCAACGTCCAGACTTGAGAGAGCTCCCCTCCTATTCAGCAGCTATCCGCATGGATTCTCACAGAGACTACTCCTGTGTCCGGGGTACATCGAGCACCCAGACTGAGACAGCTTATACTCCTGGAGACTCCTTCTTGTGCCTGGACTCCTTGTCCAGACTAAGCGAGCTCTCTGTCTGTGTTCGCAGACACCTACTTCTGATCTCCTAATTAACAGCTGAGTGGTTTCAGGCCTGAGCTGCAAGTGTGTACTGAATGTAAGGTGTAGTGACCTTTCTCTACCACTAGGTTTACAAAGCCATACATTTCCCTTATACCAGTCAGCAAAGTATCTAGGTGAAATGTACACCCCATTCAAAACACATACTCTCACTGTCTCACAATATATATATGTATCTATCCTATGTGTGTATATTTAGTGTTTACAAGGAAAGAAAGGGTTTTTTTTAGTTACGATATTTCTGTCCCATAGACTTGCATTGGATTTCCGGTATCGGAATCGGGTATCGCCGATACATTTTGGGTATCGCCGATACTTTTTGGGTATCGGCGATACCCATTTCGATCTGATACTTCTTGATATCGGAAAGTATCGCTCAACCCTACTCTTTAGATTGAATTATTCTAGAAATAAAAGTGACCAAAAAACAGCAATTGTTCCCTTGCATTATTTTTCTTTTGAACCTTCACCATATGGAATAAATATTATCATTATTCATCAGACCAGACATGTAATTTAAAAAAAAAAAAGTTTTAAGATATTTCTTAACTTTCTGGGAAAAGGGGATTAATATGATGTGAACATACAGTGAAGGAAATAATTATTTGATCACTTGCTGATTTTGTAAGTTGGCTCACTGACAAAGATATGAACAGTCTATAATTTTAAGGGCAGGTTAATTTTTAACATTGAGAAATAGAATGTCAAAAATAAAATCCAAAAAATCATACTGTCTAAATTATATAAATTTATTTTCATTTTGCAGTGAAATAAGTATTTGATCCCCTACCAACCATTAAGAATTCTGGCTCCTACAGACAAGTTAGACGATCCTAATGAACTCATTAACTGCATTAAAGACTCCTGTCCACACACTCAATTAATCAGTCAGACTCTAACCTCTACAACATGGGCAAGATCAAAGAGCTTTATAAGAATGTCAGGGACAAGATCATAGACCTGCACAAAGCTGGAATGGCGCTGGGTGAGAGGGAGACAACTGTTGGTGCAATAGTAAGAAAATGGCAGAAATACAAAATGACTGTCAATCGACATCAATCTGGGGCACCATGCAAAGTCTCGCTTCATGGGGGTATACTTGATCATGAGGAAGGTGAGAGATCAGCCTAAAACTACATGGGGGAACTTGTTAATAATATCAAGGCAGTTGGGGCCACAGTAACAAAGAAAACCATTGGTAACGCATTACACCGTATAGGTTTAAAATCCTGCAGTGCCCGCAAGGTCCCCCTGCTCAAGAAGGCATATGTGCAGGCCCATCTAAAGTTTGACAATGAACACCTGGATGATTCTGTGAGTGATTGGGAGAAGGTGCTGTGGTCAGATGAGACAAAAATTGAGCTCTTTGGCATTAACTCAACTCGCCGTGTTTGGAGGAAGAGAAATGCTGCCTATGACCCAAAGAACACCGTCCCCACTGTCAAGCATGAAGGTGGAAACATTATGCTTTGGGGGTGTTTCTCTGCTAAGGGCACAGGACTACTTCACTGCATCAATGGAAGAATGGATGGAGCCATGTGCCATAAAATCCTGAGTGACAACCTCCTTCCCTCCACCAGGACATTAAAATTGGGTCGTGGCTGGGTCTTCAAGCAAGAAAATGACCCAAAACATACAGCCAAGGCAACAAAGGAGTGGCTAAAAAAGCACATTCAGGTCATGGAGTGGCCTAGCCAGTCTCCAGACCTTAATCCCATAGAAAACTTATGGAGGGAGATAAAGCGCCGAGTTGCCAAGCCATAGCCTCAAAATCTTAATGATTTAGAGATCTGCAAAGAGGAGTGGACAAAAATTCCTCCTGACATGTGCGCAAGCCACATCATCAACTACAAACAATGTTTGACTGCTGTGCTTACCAACAAGGGTTTTGCAGCCAAGTATTAAGTCTTGTTGCCAGAGGGATCAAATGATTATTTCTCACTGCAAAATGCAAAAAAAATTATATAATTTAGGCAGTGTGATTTTCTGGATTTTATTTTTGATATTCTATCTCTCAATGTTAAAAATTAACCTACCCTTAAAATTATAGAATGTTCATGTCTTTGTCAGTGGGCAAACTTACAAAATCAGCAAGGGATCAAATACTTATTTCCTTCACTGTATATATATATATATATATATATATACACTACCGGTCAAAAGTTTAGGGTCACTTAGAAATTTCCTTATTTTTGAAAGAAAAGCAGTTTTTTTCCAATGAAGCTAACATTAAATGATTCAGAAATACACTCTATACAGTGTTAATGTGGTAAATGACTATTCTAGCGGCAAACGTCTAGTTTGTAATGCAATATCTTCATAGGTGTATAGAGGCCCATTTCCAACAACCATCACTCCAGTGTACTTATGGTATTTTGTGTTCGCTAACTGTGTAAGAAGGCTAATAGATGGTTAAAATACCCTTTAAAACCCTTGTGCAAGTATGTTAACACAGCTGAAAACCGTTTGGTTGATTAGAGAAGCTATAAACCTGACCTTCCTTTGAGCTTGTTGAGAATCTGGAGCATTACATTTGTTGGTTCCATTAAACTCTCAAAATGGCCAAAAAAAAAGAACTTTCTTGTGAAACTCGACAGTCTATTCTTATTCTTAGAAATGAAGGCTATTCCATGCAAAAAATTAACAAGAAACTGAAGAATTCATACAATGGTGTGTAGTACTCCCTTTAGAGGAGTGCACAAACAAGCTCTAACCAGAGAAGAAAGACAAGTGGGAGGCCCCGCTGCACAACTGAGCAACAAGACAAGTACATTAGAGTCTTTAGTTTGAAAAATTGATGCCTCACAGGTCCTCAACTGGCAGCTTCATTAAACAGTACACATTAAACGCCAGTGTCAACATCTACAGTGAAGAGGCGATTTGGGAATGCTGGCCTTCAGGGCAGATTGGCAAAACAAAAGCCAATATTCCTCTGTCCAATGTCTGTGTTCTTTTGCCCATATTAATCTTTTCCTTTCATTTAAGCCAGTCTTAAATATGGCTTTTGTTTTGCCAATCTGCCCTGAAGGCCAGCATCCCCAAATCGCCTCTTCACTGTAGATGTTGACACTGGGGTTTAATGTGTACTGTTTAATGAAGCTGCCAGTTGAGGACCTGTGAGGCGTCAATTTTTCAAACTAAAGACTCTAATGTACTTGTCTTGTTGCTCAGTTGTGCAGCGGGCCTCCCACTTGTCTTTCTTCTCTGGTTAGAGCTTGTTTGTGCACTCCTCTAAAGGGAGTACTACACACCATTGTATGAATTCTTCAGTTTCTTGGTAATTTTTCGCATGGAATAGCCTTCATTTCTAAGAACAAGAATAGACTGTCGAGTTTCACAAGAAAGTTCTTTTTTTTTGGCCATTTTGAGAGTTTAATGGAACCAACAAATGTAATGCTCCAGATTCTCAACAAGCTCAAAGGAAGGTCAGGTTTATAGCTTCTCTAATCAACCAAACGGTTTTCAGCTGTGTTAACATACTTGCACAAGGGTTTTAAAGGGTATTTTAACCATCTATTAGCCTTCTTACACAGTTAGCGAACACAAAATACCATAAGTACACTGGAGTGATGGTTGTTGGAAATGGGCCTCTATACACCTATGAAGATATTGCATTACAAACTAGACGTTTGCCGCTAGAATAGTCATTTACCACATTAACACTGTATAAAGTGTATTTCTGAATCATTTAATGTTAGCTTCATTGGAAAAAAACTGCTTTTCTTTCAAAAATAAGGAAATTTCTAAGTGACCCTAAACTTTTGACCGGTAGTGTATATATATATATATATTACATATATATATATACAGTGTTACATACTCCATGGATGAAACTAGGAGTATCCAGGAATACATCAGAAAAATGGCACCAAAAGATGAGATGCTGAGAGAAAGCCTAAGGCAGAAACAACAGATCTGGAAGGAAGAACAGGAACATAATGCACCATGGCAAGACAAGCCGCTGCATGGGATGTACCATCGACAGATAATGGAGTTGGCTGACATGGAGAAATCCTACCAATGGCTGGAGAAAGCTGGACTCTGAGACAGCACAGGGGCACTAATCATTGCGGCATAAGAGCAAGCACTAAATACCAGATCCATAGAAGCAGGAATATACCACATAAGACAAGACCCAAGGTACAGACTATGCAAAGAAACCTCAAAACTGTCCAACACATAGTGGCAGGATGCAAAATGCAAGTAGGAACAGCGTATACTGAACGCCACAACCAAGTAGCGGGAATTGTATACAGGAACATCTGCACAGCATATGGGCTAAGTTCCCCTAAGTCCAGGTGGGAGACCCCAGAGAAAGTGGTGGAGAATGAAAGGGCTAAAATCCTGTGGGACTTCAAGATCCAGATACATAAGCAGCTGTTGGCTAACCAACCAGACATTGTGATGGTTGACAAGGATCAGAAAACAGCAATGATAAAAGATGTGGCAGTGCCAAGTGACAGCAATATCAGAAAGAAGGAATATGAGAAGGTGCAGAAATACCAGGGCCTCAAAGGAGAACTCGAGAAGATGTGGAAGATGAAGGAAGCAGTGACTCCAGTGGTGATAGGAGCACTTGGAGCAGTGACCCCTAAGGTGGAAAATGGCTACAACAGATCCCAGGAACAACATCTGAGCTCTGTCCAGAAAAGCGCAATGCTGGGAACTACTAAGATCCTGTGCAGAAACCTCAGACTCCCAGGCTTCTGGTAGAGGACCCAAGAATGAGGAAGGACAAAAAAGACCACCCCCATTTGTGGTGAGAAGAAAGTTTTTTTTATATATATGCTTTTTATTTATTTTTTTAATTTTGCATTTTTTAGTCCCTCATATGGGACTAGAACATGCAATTGCTTCAATACTGTAATTTTACTTATCTTGTAAAATTATTGATCTCCTATACAGCTCAGCCAAAGGCCATCATAAGGCCCCTGCTGCCATGACAATGCCATTGAAGGGGACAATGAATATTGGAAAGCAACCCCAGAATGAGAGCCTAACATGGTTTATACAAAATAATTGTCTTGTTGACGCAATTTTTTTTAAAGGGGTACCTTTTTGCACTGTTCCTGCCCTCATAAACTATAAAGACTTGTTGTTACTCACATGGGGGAGCTTCACACTGCTGTGTGACATATTTTCCCAGAAGGGAAGGGGAGCAGAGAGGAGTAGCTCTTGTCACACTGAATTACTGAATGATAATCAAACTGCACTGGGCATCTCATGTTTAAAGTTTAGGACGGCAGGGGTAGTACAATTTTTTTTATCTCCCTGGAATACCCTTTTAAGTTTCCTACTGTAATTAGGAAGCTCACGTCTCTCAGATAGAATCACAGCACCTCTCTTTTCCGCATTTTGCAGGAGAATATAGCTAGAGTTCTACAGCACAAAAGGAGATATTGGTCAATTTTGTTTTTACTTTGCACTATATGATACTAAAACATTTTGAATTCCTCAGCAAATATTTAATTTCAGGTTACATTTAGCTGTAGTTATCTGCTGCAGTACCCAAAGAGGTGGATTCCACAGTGGACAGTCATAGGTGATCCTTTGTGCTTACTTCTCTACATTTTCCTGCTCTAATCTTTATCCTTTTACAAGAACTTTTTCTTTGAACAACACATTAAGATAATAAGAATCAAGAATATTTACTTATATTTCTTAAAAAATCAGTTTTAATTTAGCCATATATAATTTGGTAAATAAATAGTTGTACAATTTAAAAAGTTTAAACAAGGAGGACAAACACGGGAGTTTGGCATGATTCACCATATCAACTATAAACTGTACACAGAAATTAAATGAGGAGGAAATGATTGCACGCTCTAGTGAAGAAGTAGATGCATAAAGAGGCTTTAACTTAATCTTTCAACACATTATTTTCTTATAAATTTAATGTAATAAGTTAAGCTTTTCATTCTGTGAGGACATTAAACATAGATAAACGGTAGTAAAAAGTAGCTCTCCATTGTGCTGAAACCTTAAACTACTATTATCCTGCACATACTGTATGTTGATGTTCAAAACCTATTTATATTATGTGATGTATATTACAGATGTAAAATCGCACATATTACAGATGTATTAACCTGCAGATATGGGGTTAACCTGCAGGTTAATGGCGTTCTGATCCTGCCCACACTGAGAGACATGCTGCCGGAGGAACTGAACCTTATTCCCCCTGGCAGCATTTGGCTTCCAGTTACAGGGATGGTGCTGCCATGGTTTCAGTCACCTCTCTTTCCTGACGAAACTGCAGAGGCGGTGAAACACGCGTTGAGGTGTGTTCCTGCAGGTTATCTTTCCCCCGGTCACCATGACGGAAGGTAGTTTTTGATGGCTATATACTGTGGAACTATTGTATGAGCTATGATTGAGGCAAGGATATCACTACATACAGCATTGAGCTAGTTGCATGCCATTCAGCTATTTGGGACTTATTTTCATTTGCTGCCATATGTATATATGTATATATATATATATATATATATATTACATATATATATATATGTATATATATAGATAGACAGATAGATAGATAGATAGATAGATAGATAGATAGATAGATAGATAGATAGTGTAAGGTTCTGTGTATCTGTTTCTGAAACTCAGTTTGTTCGTCGGCCATTTTGCTTTCTGTTTTGCTGCAGCTATCTTGCCCTCAGTTAAAATGGAGTTTTCCAGCTTGCATGTTCCCGCCCTGATTCTCTCCGTTTGCTTCTTAAACAGCCCACCTGAGCAATCAGTGCTTCAGAATCTAGCCTGCAGTGAACCTGTGTTCTGACTCCTGAAGCCTTGGACCTTGTACTCCAGCCATTTCTACTGAGAAACTCTGAAGCACTTGTGGACTCTGAACTCTGCTCTTGAAAGCCTCACGTTTGCATGGACTTGCGGTAACATAGAAGAAGATCTGAATCTGTTGTGGAGAGTTATTGATGAACTTAGATTACTCTGGCCTGCTGTGTCTCCTGCTTCTGTGTTTGCAACCTGTGTGTTTATTTTTGCCAATTTGTATGAAGCAATACAAGACTTTCTTTATCAACCTGTGTCTCAAGTATTTTCATCGCACCCAAGCACAAGACGCTATATGAACTGTATCACATACATTACAAGATTCTGAAGCCAAACGTTAGTGTCTGCTGGGTCTGGAAAGGCTTGTCTGCTGTACTGTGGATATCGGATGTCCGGTTGTACTTTCTGTGATGACAGTGGTTGTGACTTCTCACAACCATTCCAGGTGAGCAATTCCCTTAAGTTTTTTTTCTGCAGTGTTATCACAGGTAAACACTATTGTTTTTTTTTTTTTTTTCCCTTCTCTTTTTGTCTGCTGAAACTCTGGATATCAGATGTCTGGTTGAAAGCTTTCTGTGATGATAGTGGTTGTGACTTCTCACAACCATTCCAGGTGAGCAGTTCCCTTAAAGTTTTTTCTTTCTTCAGTGTTGCCACAGGTGAACACTATTGTTTTTTTTTCTCTCCTCTTCTTCCAGTATCCTGTCTTAAAAGATCTGGAAAATGGAGGCCCGCATGAAGGAACTTTGTGGAGTGACTGATAATATCCTTGCAGATTTGCAGAATTTAAAGACCCGTTTTACAAATCTTCAGGACCTAAATAATCACAATTTGCAAGTGGTTGGACAGACTACTCAGGATTTGCGAGCCAGGATTGAGGTTCTGGAGGGGCAAGTCCAGGCTCCTGCCGTGGCCCGAGTTCTGGGATTCCCAAGTTGCCCCCTTTTCGTTTTGGTGGTGAACGTGAAAAATTCAGGGGATTTGTTAATCAATGTAATCTTTTTTTTTCTGCACATGCTTCACAATTTCCTACTGAACGATCTAAGGTGCTTACTATAATTATGTTGCTTACCAACAAGGCTTTGATATGGGCAAACCCTCTGATTGAGACTGAGGATGATTGTTTGAATCACCTTGATGATTTTATTTCAGCCATGGGGCAGGTGTTTGATGACCCCAATCGAGGTGCAACAGCTGAAGCAGCCATGTTAGCTTTGCGCCAAGGTAAGCACTCAGTAGCTGAATATGCCTTGGATTTCAGGAATGGGCCCTTGATACCACCTGGGACAATTCCGCCAAAAAATCTATTTTTCGAAAGGGGTTATCCCCACTAATTAAGGATGAACTTGCTCGTGCCGACCCTCCCACTGCGTTAGGTGACTTTATTAACTACTGCATCCGTATTGATACTCGTTTAACTGAACGCAGGCAAGAGAGATGGTTCGAAAGCAATCGTACTAACCTTTTCCTACCTTCCTCTCCAGCTAAGGAACCTTTGAATAGGATTACACGGGAACCTGAACCTGAACCCATGCAGGTAGACTCTTTACTACGACGGGTTAGTGATGCACGCAAGGAACATCGTTTTAAGGAGAATCTATGTTTTTATTGTGGTAAGTCAGGGCACTTTATTATTAACTGTCCCAGCCGTTCTCGCAAGACTACTGCAGCACTCATTCATTGTGAGTGTTGCGAGAGGGGATCTGTCAGGTCCGAGCCTCAGGCTCCAGAGAGAGCTGCAGCAACAGATCTTGATTTCTCGGACTTAAACTCCGTTACCTCTGAGGACGTTGACTGTGTAAATGCTGCCATATTTCAAGTTTCCTCAGCGGTGTCCCAGCTGAGTTGTAAGAAAAACAATTCTCACTGTTTTCTTTCCATCAAACTCTGGGTTGACTCAGCCTGGGTGTCTAGCTCTGCCATGATCGACTCAGGTGCAAGTGGAAATTTTATGGATGTCTCCTTTGCTCTAAAACAGGGAATACGTTCAGTGAAGAAGGCTGCTCCAGTACAGATGGAAACTGTGGATGGCTCCCTGCTGACCTCTGGACCAGTGGAGCAGGAAACAGAGCCTTTAAAGGTTCTTATGGGTAAAGATCATCAAGAGAAACTGTCCTTTATGCTTATCTCTTCTCCTCACTTTCCCATTATTCTAGGGCTACCATGGCTGCAGGCTCAGAATCCTACCATTAACTGGGAGACCAAGGAATTACACTTTCCAGAGAAACAGATGAGTCAAAAAATTTCAGCTTGCTCTGTTCCTAAAGGAACCATGTCAGTCCCTGAATTACCAGCTGTATACCAGGACTATGCGGATTTATGTGACAAGAAGAACGCTGACCAGCTTCCTCCTCACCGTCCATATGATTGTCCAATTGAATTATTGCCTGGAGCAGAGATACCTTTTGGTAAGATCTACCCCCTGGCGGGGCCCGAGCTGAAGGCTTTAAAAGAGTACATAGACGAAAATCTAGCCAAGGGCTTCATACGCCCCTCTTCATCTCCTGCAGGGGCACCCATATTCTTTGTAAAGAAGAAAGATGGATCCCTGAGACCATGCGTAGACTATAGGGAACTTAATAAGGTTACTATTAGAAACCGTTATCCATTGCCTTTAATCCCTGAGTTATTGGAGAGAGTGCGACATGCCAAAATTTTTTCTAAACTAGATCTTCGTGGGGCCTATAACTTAGTCCGTATTAGACCTGGGGATGAATGGAAGACTGCATTCAGGTCACGCTATGGACACTTTGAATATCTGGTTATGCCTTTTGGTCTGAGTACCGCCCCAGCCACTTTCCAACACTTGGTGAATGACATCTTCAGGGATCTCCTAGATACATTCGTGGTAATTTATTTGGATGATATTTTAATTTTTTCTAACTCCACAGAGGAACATCATGGACATGTGAGAATGGTCTTGGAACGTCTAAGACAAAATCATCTTTACATCAAGCTTGAAAAGTGTGAATTCCATAAGACCGAAATTCAATTTCTGGGGTATGTACTGTCTACACAAGGAATTAGTATGGATGGAAGTAAAACCCAAGCCATCAATGATTGGCCAAGTCCTAGAAATGTGAAGGAGGTACAGCGCTTCATCGGGTTTGCAAACTTCTATAGACGTTTCATTAGAAATTTCTCTGAGGTAGTGTCACCTATCACCCAACTTACCCGGAAAGAGTCTAAGTTCTCCTGGACTCCCCAAGCCCAGGAAGCATTTTCCCGTCTAAAAGATAAATTTACCACTGCACCTATCCTAGTACATCCCAACCCAGAGCTTGCCTTCATAATAGAGGTGAATGCTTCAGACTGTGCCGTGGGAGCTATACTCTCTCAGAGAACAGGTGAGAAGAATGTCTTGCATCCCTGTGCCTTCTTTTCCAGCAGTTGTCTTCGGCTGAGAAGAACTACGATGTGGGCAATAGAGAGTTGTTGGCCATTATTGCCGCCTTCAAAGAATGGAGACACCTTCTTCAAGGAGCTGCACAGCAAATAGTCGTTCTGACAGATCATCGTAATCTTGAGTTTATCAGGTCGGCTAAGTGCCTGACTCCTCGCCAGGCTCGCTGGAATCTTTTCTTAAACCAATTTAATTTTATTATTTCTTATAGACCAGGATCGCGCAATGGAAAGGCTGATGCACTCTCTAGGATTTACTCAGCAGAGACACGTCCAATTACTCCTCCTAAGACTATTCTTCCTGACTCTAGATTCCTAGGAGTGATTCATCATCAACACCTAATTAAAGACATCAAGGAAGCATACCATGCGGATTCTTTTTTGGCTCAACCCCCAAGGGACGTAAGTCTTGTCTTTAAGAATGGTGTGTGGATTCTGGGACAACGTCTGTATATACCTGAAACAGTCAGATTGAGAGTATTGCAACTCATTCACGATTCCAAAATAGCCGGGCATAGAGGAATTCTAAAGACACAGGAATTTCTTTCTCGTTTCTTTTGGTGGCCCACTTGTAGGAAGGATGTTTTGGACTATGTCACTTCGTGTGAGGTTTGTGCAAGATGCAAAACACCTCGCTCTTCACCAACTGGTCTGTTACAGCCTCTTCCACCCCGTCCCGCCCGTGGGGATCCATTTCTATGGACTTCATTGTGGAATTACCAACCTCTCAAGGGAAGAACACTATTCTAGTGGTGGTTGATCGTTTAACAAAGGCAGCTCATTTTATCCCTTGTGTCGGCTTACCCACTGCAAAACAGACATCAGATTTGATGATTAAAGATGTGTTTCGTTTACATGGAGTACCGGATGAGGTTATTTCGGATCGAGGGGTGCAATTCACTTCTAGGTTTTGGCAAAATTTCTGTGCAGCATTGGACATTAAAGTAAACCTTTCTTCTGCTTTTCATCCCCAGACTAATGGACAAACCGAACGAACCAATCAAACCCTGGAGCAGTATCTCCGCTGCTTTATCTGCTACCTACAGGATGATTGGGTGGATCTACTTCCATTGGCTGAGTTTCTTACAACAACTCTCAGAGTGCCTCCACTAAACAGTCTCCTTTTTTCTCTAATTTAGGTTATCATCCTAACATTCTACCACGATTTCCCATAGAGACGCCTTTGCCAGCAGTGGCTGAAAGAGTCACGACTTTACAGAAGAATATGGATCTTCTAAAGGAGAATCTGGAATCGGCTCAGGAAAGGTACAAGAAGGCAGCAGATAAATTTCGTAAACCTGCACCAGCTTTTAAGGTAGGAGACCTGGTCTGGCTGTCAACCAGAAATCTTAAGTTAAGGATTCCATCGTCTAAGTTGGGACATAAGTACATTGGACCCTATAAAATCAGTAAGATTATAAGTGCCGTTGCTTGTCGTCTTCAATTGCCCAGAACTATGAGAATCCACCCTGTCTTTCATGTATCCCTACTAAAGGCTGCAACACCCAATACGTTTCCTGGACGTTCTTCTCCTTGCCCTGACCCAGTGCTAGTCGATGGTCAGGAAGAATTTGTGGTGGAAAGGATTTTAGATTCCAGGTTGTATAGAAATCAGTTACAATATCTGATTAAATGGCAGGGCTACCCAGTGGAGGACAACTCATGGGAACCAGTCAATAACGTTAATGCTCCTCGCTTGCTCCGTCAGTTTCATCAGAGGTACCCACACAAGCCTGGTCTGAGGTCATCCGGAGGTTGCCCCTAAGGGGGGAGTAATGTAAGGTTCTGTGTATCTGTTTCTGAAACTCAGTTTGTTCGTCGGCCATTTTGCTTTCTGTTTTGCTGCAGCTATCTTGCCCTCAGTTAAAATGGAGTTTTCCAGCTTGCATGTTCCCGCCCTGATTCTCTCCGTTTGCTTCTTAAACAGCCACACCTGAGCAATCAGTGCTTCAGAATCTAGCCTGCAGTGAACCTGTGTTCTGACTCCTGAAGCCTTGGACCTTGTACTCCAGCCATTTCTACTGAGAAACTCTGAAGCACTTGTGGACTCTGAACTCTGCTCTTGAAAGCCTCACGTTTGCATGGACTTGCGGTAACATAGAAGAAGATCTGAATCTGTTGTGGAGAGTTATTGATGAACTTAGATTACTCTGGCCTGCTGTGTCTCCTGCTTCTGTGTTTGCAACCTGTGTGTTTATTTTTGCCAATTTGTATGAAGCAATACAAGACTTTCTTTATCAACCTGTGTCTCAAGTATTTTCATCGCACCCAAGCACAAGACGCTATATGAACTGTATCACATACATTACAGATAGATAGATAGATAGATAGATAGATAGATAGATAGATAGATAGATAGATAGATAAGGTATCTGCAACTGGTGATTTTCTATTTCATTTGCTTTTTCATGTCAATTTGAATTTCTCCCTGTGCCAGTATGGATACTAGGAACTGAGCCAGATATAGCTGCTGCTTGATATGTAATATAGGCATTGTTACTGATCTAAATATACTTTCTATTTGGTCTTTCCTCTCCCTGAGGGTGATACATGCTTTTAGCTTTACATAACAAAAGGTACCTCCAAAACATATTAGTTATATAAGTGGGGGTGGAAATCCACTGTTATATTAAACAGAATAGCAACATAGCTGCAACTCATAACAACATATCAAAAACTGAGAACAAGGAGTCAAAATGCTAAATAAAAAATTATAACTTTATTGAAACAATCATAAAAATCTCAAGGAAAAAGAGGAAAAGATTTGAACATAATCCAACCGTGTGGAAACTTGAACGAGAGCAGATTTAGTAAATGAATGAGGAATAATGTGAGGTCACAATAGAAAACCAAAATACCAAGCTGAAATAACAAAGGTGTCCTGTTAACACCTGCACCACATGAGAAATAGCAAAACTGGGCTATAAGTGAATATAAATCAGGATTTTGCAATGCTGATAAATGAATTGCACAGAGTCACAAATGTGTACAGTACAGATCACAGCGCTGAATTGAGCCCAAGTGCTAGTTGAAATAGGAGGGAATTACACTCTGAGCGGTCGTCAATAGGAATCCTGATAAGTAAGTGTTTTGCTGACACTCTGGAGGAACAGCTCAGCGCTGAGATTGTAACTGATAGTACAACAACTCTTCATGAGGCACATTGCAAGAAATTGGGTATAATACATCAGCAATTAGTAATAATTACCCGTCATAGTGGTGCTGGGGTGAGCGCAGGACACCGAATCCTCGACATACGTTTCGGTACACCTTCTTCAGGGGGCGTGGTTAAGGGGATTCGCCGTCTCATTAAATATCCTGCCCCAGTGATCACATGTCTAAAAATGGCCATACATGGTGACCTACACAGATGTCTGTGATAAAGCAACAGGCTCTCAGCTCGATGCCGCGCGTGCGCCGACGCTGAAAGGGAAGCTGAATCACACAGGGCGGCTGGCGCCTAGCCGTTACCCCGGAGACCAGACACACACACAGCAGAGGGAGCATGAATATCGCGAGAGCCCAAAACCGAGAGCGTGCGTTGGAGGAAAGTCATGTGATCAGTGGGGGCGGAGTTTATAGTATGGGACACAAAGCGGCCAGAGAACATCAATGAGATGTATTGATTACTCAAAACATGTGGGGACAATACATAGCCAAGAGAATATACATAGATTTATATTTTCACATTCTAGTCAGCAACAATATGTATGTTTTTTGCTACGAAGTTATAATGGTTAAAAGTTGACCAGCGATTTCTCATTTTTACAACAAATTGTACAAAACCATTTTTTTAGGGACCACCTCACATTTGAAGTCACTTTGAGGGGTCTATATGGCAGAAAATACCCAAAAGTGACACCATTATAAAAACTGCACCCCTCAAGGTACTCAAAGCCACATTCAAGAAGTTTATTAACCCTTCAGGTGCTTCAAAGGAGCTGAAGCAACTTGGAAGGAAAAAATGAACATTTAACTTTTTAGTCACAAAAATGATCTTTTACAAACAATTTTTTTATTTTAACAAGGGTAAAAGGAGAAAATGGACAGAAAAAGTTGTTGTGCTATTTCTCCTGAGTACGCTGATACCCCATATGTGGGGGAAAACCACTGTCTGGGCGCACGGCAGGGCTTGGAAGGGAAGGAGCGCCGTTATTTCAACATTTAATCATGCGTGGGAGGATATGAGAGCAGTGTTGAAAAAGCATTGGCCTGTTCTGAGTGCTGAGCCGTGTCTTGGCATCCCCTCTGGTGAGCTTCCTTCTATAACAGCTAGAAGGTCAAAAAACTTACATGATCTTCTTGTCAAAAGCCATTATGTTCCAAGTGTCACCAATCCTTTTGGATCACGAGGTCCTATTGGTTCAATACCGTGCAGTCGCTGTCTTGCCTGCACAAATGTCCTGCGCTGCTCCACATTTCAGTCCTCAGATGGAACCAAAACCTTTGATATCCGTCATCGGATTTCATGTAATACGGCGAATGTCATTTACTATGCCACTTGTGGCTGTTCCAAAATCTACATTGGACTTACATCAAGAGAACTTAGGATAAGGACTAGGGAGCATGTGCGGGACATTTGTGCGGCCAAGATAGCGACCGACCCGTCCATCTTAAAAACCATCCCGCACCATTTTTTCTATCATCACAATTGTGAACCTATAACTTTTAAAGTTAGAGGCATTGATGTGATCCACCTTGGCATTAGGGGAGGTGATTATAAAAAGAGACTTGCTCAAGCAGAAGCAAGATGGATTGTGGTGTTGGACCCTATGACCCCCCGGGGTTTAAATGAGACACTTACATTCTCACCCTTCTTGTAAATCCTTTCTCTCATCTGTGTTTGAGTATAATAATTCTTGATATTGAATTCTTATTCGTTCCTGCTCTCCGATACCCTTACGGGTTTCTGTGGTCTGTTTTTAATTTTTTATGTTTTTTATTAATTTTGTATTGTCTCTCATCATTTTCATCTAGTTGGACTTTTTTTGAATTGGCCTGTATTTTTCCTGTTAAAATTAAGCGCTGAACCATCACACCAATGCTTCATCATCTTCATACTCTTCAAATGATTCGCTTTGCTTAAACTGGATCTGGAATTTGTGGCACTCTATTTATGTATTATTTCTTACTTCTTTAATTATTGTCTGATGTTGTATTGTATATGTATTAGAATTGATATTTATGCTGCATATACCTGAAAATTATTTGATCCGTAAAGCATATGTTTATCTGCACCACCTTTTGACTTACTCTCATTCCTGATTGGTGTTGTGTGCGTGCACAGCAGCGCTTCGCTGCTCCTGACATGCGGGGGCGTCTTTGGGCCGACTGGGTGTGTGTCCGAGCTTTGTGATCGGCGCATGCGCAGTAGTGGCTTTGACGCCATCTCTGCATGTTCTGCATGTTTTTCAAACCCAAATTGGCGGGAATTGAGATTGGACGCCAAGTCGCGTTTTGAGAGCCCCTAATGTGCCTAATCAGTGGAAACCCCCCACATGTGACACCATTTTGGAAACTAGACTCACTAAGGAACTTATCTAGATCTGTTGTGAGCACTTTGAACCCCCAAGTGTTTCACTAAAGTTTATAATACCTGGGTGTGAAAAAAATTTAAAACATTTCCACAAAAAAGATTTTTAGTCCCCAATTTTTGATTTTTCACAAGGAAATTGGAGCCCAAAAGTTGTTTTCCAATTTGTCCTGAGTACGCTGATACCACATATGTGGGGGGGAAATACTGTTTGGGCGCACGGCAGGGCTCGGAAAGAATTAATGACATTTTGGAATGCAGATTTTAATGGGTGTCATGTTCAGTTTGCAGAGTCCCTGATGTGCCTAAACAGTGGAAACCCCCCACAAGTGACCTCATTTTGGAAACTAGACCCCCTAAGGAAGTTATCTAGATCTGTGGTGAGCACTTTGAACCCCCAAGTGCTTCACACAAGTTTATAATGCCCGGGCATGAAAATAAAAAGTCCTATTTTTTCCCACAAAAATGATCTTTTAGTCACCAATTTTTTATTTTCCCAAGGGTAAGGGGAGAAATTGGACCCCAAAAGTTGTTGTCCAATTTGTACTGAGTACGCTGATACCCTATATATGGGAGAAAACTACTGTGTGGGCGCACGTTGGGGCTCGGAATAGAAGTAGTCACGTTTAGTAATGCAGACTTTGATGGAATAGTCTGCGGGAGTGATGTCGCGTTTGGAGAGCCCCTGATGTGCTTAAACAGTGGAAACCCCCCACAAGTGACCCCATTTTGTAAACTAGACCCCCAAAGGAACTTATCTAGATGTGTAGTGAGCGCTTTGAACCCCCAAGTGCTTCACAGAAGTTTATAACGCCCGGACGTGAAAATAAAAAAATCATATTTTTTCCACAAACATGATCTTTTAGTCCCCAATTTTTTATGTTCCCAAGGGTAACAGGAGAAATTGAACCCAAAAAGTTGTTTTCCAATTTGTCCTGAGTACGCTGATACCCTATATGTGGGAGAAAACTACTGTGTGGGCGCACGTTGAGCTCAGAAGGGAAGGAGCACCGTTTGACATTTTCAACTTCGAATTGGCTGGAATTGAGATCAGACGCCATGTCTCATTTGGAGAGCCCCTGATATGCCTAAACAGTGGAAACCCCCCAATTCTAACTCCAACCCTAACCCCAACACACCCCTAACACTAATTTCAACCCTAATCATAATCCTAACCACAAACCTAACCCTACCACACCCGTAACCCTAGTCCGAATCCGCACAAAGAATTGACATGCTGCGTTTTAAAACCGCACCAAATCCATGCAGAAAAATCCAATCATGTGCACAGTTTTACCTGCGGTTTTAGCAAAATCTGCGCGGAAAAATCTGCAAGTAAATCCACAACGTGTGCACGGGCCTTAGGGTTAGGGTTGCGGCTAAAGTTAGGGTTAGAGTTGGGGCTAAAGTTAGGATTAGGGTTATGGTTGGGATTAGGGTCAGGGGTGTGTTAGGGTTAGGTTTGTGGTTAGGGTTATCGTTAGGGTTGGGACTAGGGTTAGGGGAGTGTTGGGGTTAGGGTTGGAGTTAGAATTGGGGGGTTTCCACTGTTTAGGTGCATCAGGGGCTCTCCAAATGTGACATGGCGTCTGATCTCAATTCCAGCCAATTCTGCGTTAAAAAAGTCAAACGGTGCTCCTTCACTTCTGAGCTCCGCCATGCGCCCACACAGTAGTTTACCCCAATATATGGGGTATCAGCGAACTCAGGACAAATTGCACAATAACTCTTGGGGTCCAATTTCTTCTATTACCCTTGGGAAAATAAAAATTGGGGGCGAAAATATCAAAATGATTTTTTTTGTTCTTAAGGCTGTACGTTATAAACTTCTGTGAAGCACTTGGGGCTTCATAGCGCTCACCACACATCTAGATAAGTTCCTCGTGGTGTCTATTTTCCAAAATGGGGTCAATTGTTGGGGGTTTCCACTGTTTAGGCACATCAGGGGCTCTCCAAATGCGACATGACGCCCGCAGACCATTCCATCAAAGTCTACAATCCAAAACGTCACTACTTCCCTTCCGAGCCCTGACGTGTGCCCATACAGTAGTTTTCTCCCACATATGGGGTATCAGCGTACTCAGGGCAAATTGGACAACAACTTTTGGGATCCAATTTCTCCTGTTACCCTTGTAAAAATAAAATATTCGGGGCAAAAAAAAATCATTTTTGTATACAAAAAGGATTTTTTATTTTTACGGCTGTACGTTATAAACTTCTGTGAAGAACTTTGGGGTTCAAAGTGCTCACCACACATCTAGATAAGTTCCTTGGGGGGGGGTCTATTTTCCAAAATGTGGTCACTTGTGGGGGTTTTCCACTGTTTAGGCTAATCAAGGGCTTTCCAAACGCGACATGACGCCCGCAGACCATCCATCAAAGTCTGCAATCCAAAACATCACTACTTCCTTTCCGAGCCCTGACACCTGACCATACTGTAGTTTTCTCCTACATATGGGGTATCAGCGTACTCAGGACAAAATGGACAACAACTTTTGGGGTCCAATTTCTCCTGATACCCTTGGGAAAATAAAAAGTTGGAGACTAAAATATCATGTTTGTGGAAAAAATATGATTTTTTTATTTTCATGCTCGAGCGTTATAAACTTTAGTGAAACACCTGGGGGTTTAAAGTTCTCACCACACATCTAGATAAGTTCCTTGAGGGGTCTAGTTTCCTAAATGGTGTCATTTGTGGGCGGTTTCCACTGTTTAGGCAGATCAGTAGCTCTCCAAACACGACATGGCGTCCAGCCAATTCTGCGTTGAAAAAGTCAAACGGCGCTCCTTCCCTTCCGAGCTCTGCCATCCACCAAAACAGAGGTTTACCCCCACATATGGGGTATCAGCGTACTCAGGACAAATTTCCCAACAACTTTTAGGGTCTTGTTTCCTTTGGGAATATAAAAATTGGGGTGAAAAGATCATTTTTGTGGAAATAATATGATTTTTTAATTTTACGGCTCTACATTATAAACTTGTGTGAAGCACTTGGGGGTTCAAATTGCTCACCACATATCTAGATAAGTTCCTCAGGGGGTCTAGTTTCCAAAATGGGGTCACTTGTGGGTGGTTTCCACTGTTTAGGCACATCAGAAGCTCTCCAAATGCAACATGGCATCCAATCTCAATTCAAGCAAATTTTGGTTGGAAAAAGTCAAATGGTGCTCCTTCCATTCCAAGCTCTGCCGTGCGCCCAAACAGTGGTTCCCCCCACATATGGGGTATCAACTTACTCAGGACAAATTGGACAACAACTTTTGTTGTCCAATTTCTCCTGTTACCCTTGGGAAAATAAAAAATTGGTGACTAAAATATAATTTTTGTGGGAAGAAAATAGGATTTTTTATTTTCATGCCCGGGCATTATAAGCTTCTGTGAAGCACTTGGGGGTTCAAAGTGCTCACCACATATCTGGATAAGTTCCTTAGGGGGTCTAGTTTCCAAAATGGGGTCACTTGGGGGGGTTTCCACTGGCACATCTGGGGCACTGCAAACGAAACATGACCCCCATCAACGTCTGCATTCCAAAATGTTATTACTTCCTTTCCAAGCCCTGCCGTGCGCCCAGTTCCCCCCCCACATATGGGGTATCAGCGTACTCAGGACAAATTGGACAACAACTTTTGGGGTCCAATTTCCTTGGGAAAAATCAAAAATTTGGGACTAAAAAATAATTTTTGTCTAATTTTTTTTTTTCACACCCAGGCATTATAAACTTTTGTGAAACACTTGGGTGTGCAAAGTGCTCACAACAGATCTAGATAAGTTCCATAGGGGTCTAGTTTCCAAACTGGTGTCACTTCTGGGGGGTTTCCACTGTTTAGGTGCATCAGGGGCTCTCCAAACGCAACATGGCGCCCAATCTCAATTCCAGCCAATTTTGGTTTGAAAAAGTCAAACGGCGCTCCTTCCCTTACGAGCTCTGCCGTGTGCCCAAACAGTGGTTTTCCCCACATATGGGGTATTGGCGTACTCAGGATAAATTGCACAACAACTTTATCTGTCCATTTTCTCCTTTTACCCTTGTGAAAATAAAAAATGTTTTAAAAGTTCATTTTTGTGACTAAAAAGTTAAATATTCATTTTTTCCTTCCATGTTGCTTCAGCTCCTGTGAAGCACCTGAAGGGTTAAGAAACTTATTGAATGTGGTTTTGAGTACCTTGATGGGTGCAGTTTTTTAGAATGGTGTCACTTTTGGATATTTTCTGCCATATAGACCCTTCAAAGTGACTTCAAATGTGAGGTGGTCACATTCCTAACAAAAAAAAAATTTGGTTCCAAAATTGTGCTGATGTAAAGTAGACATGTGTTAAATGTTATTTATTAACTATTTTGTGTGACATATTTCTCTGTTTTAAGGGAATAAAAATTCAAAGTTTGAAAATTGAAAAATTTTCTTAATTTTCGCCATATTTGCATTTTTTTCAAAACTAAACACAAGTTATATCGAAGATATTTTACCACTAACGTGAAGTACAATATGTCACAAGAAAACAATCTCAGAATCACGAAGATCCGTTGAAGTGTTCCAGAGTTATAACCTCATAAAAAGACAGTGGTCAGAATTGTAAAAATTAGCCCGGTCATTAACGTGCAAACCACCCTTGGGGGTGAAGGGGTTAAGGCAGAAAACTGCAATTCTGCCCCAGAAGTCAAAGCTTAGCTATAACTTATAGATTTTAACTGTAGAATTATTTAATTGGAAGTTCAAAAGCAGATTTACACTTTTAAGGGTATGCCACACTGAACAATATCGCTAACGGGATCGCTAAAAAACGTCACTATTTAGCGATCCCGTTAGCGATGTTCTTCAGTGCGGCATCTGCCAGCGACGAGCTTCCTGCTGTGATCTCGCTCGTCGCTGGAATCGTTCCGGACCCTATTCTGATCGTCGGCGCTCCCGCTGGGTAAGTATATATCGCTAGTGTGGCACCTTTTCTTAGCGATTTAGCGGTACTTTTGTACCGCTAAAGTCGTTAAGAAGATCGCTAACGGCGATAGCGTCGTTAACTATATCGCTAAATGTGGCCGCACTTTAGCGATATAGAAACAATCCCGCTAGCGATCGCATTAGTATGCGTCGTTATCGTGATCGCTAGCGGGATTGTTTAGTGTGGCAGTACCTTTAGTGTTTCAAGCTACATGTAGCCTTTCCATATCCTTCCCATATTCCCTGTGAGAAAATAAATTTTCCATTGTAAAAGTTTTTACTTAATAGTGAAACTTTAAACAACTTTCTTTACCAACTGTTTTTTTTTATCTCATTTTAGAAACCACTTGAGCATGGTAATTTGTTGCATAATAAGCAATTAATTATCTTTTTGAATTCAGAGTGTGGAGAAATAATTGATGGGTCTCCATCATCTTATACTTTTTTGTTTTAATTTCTATATCATGCACTTTGCAGTATGAGAGTTCAGGAAGTAAGTGCTGGACATGACTTCCGGAAGTGAAAAAAATAATTTATGGACTGTAGAAATATAATTACTTTTAAACCATTCATACACAAAGGTAATAGCTAGGAAAAATGTTTGTAAACTGAAGCTACATTAGGATGGGAAATGAATGTTCAAGCACTTTAGTTGTTTACAATGTGAAATTGCAATTCATTAAATGTCTGGCAATTATGAATCCATTAGCAATATTGTCTACTCTCTGGTCTAAATTGACTTGGTTTCTTGTACTTCTAATTCTGGTTCCATGGGGGGCAGAATACACATTCCATTTTTCAATATTTTCTGTGATATTTTTGTATTTTTTTCTGTGGACAAATAAGCATAATGTGATTTGTGCAACTGTCTTTACATTATAAATGACAATCTTTTTTTTAGAAAATACAGTACAGACCAAAAGTTTGGACACACCTCATTCAAAGATTTTTCTGTATTTTCATGACTATGAAAAGGAATGAAGCTACTCGGGATAACTGACACTCAAGGAGGAGCACCCCCAAGCAACCAAGAAGCAAGAAGACTACAGAGCTATGGACTGCTTAAGAGACAACTTGAGAATAACTCCTTAAGGAGCCAATACTTCCAGAGCTTATGTCCCCACCCAGCATCAGCCTTTTTTACCTTGGCTAAATGCTTGAGGAACCAGGTAAGGATATCAGACTTGGATAAGGTTGGTGCTCGGCCAGGAACCTTGCTCTACTGACAGTGGCTCCTTAAGAGCTTTGTCACACCCAGAGAACTTAGTATATTAAGTAAAATGCCATTTTCACAGGAATGCAACAACAGATAGAAGATATAAAGGTTTGAATTTCTTTGGAACGTTCAGTGCACAAATTAGAAAGTCTCCTGGAATATGTGCTGAACATTATCCTCTGACTTATGTAGATGTATGCATGCAGTTGGAAACAATACCTATAAAGGGTCAGGGTCCAAAGTTAAATATGTTTTTTTAAGGATGCATTTTACAGTCTTCAATATAGCTACAAAAATGGTACACCAAAGCCTATCACCAAAGGAGTACCAAAGGCACATTCTTTCGGAAATAGCCAAATTCATTGGAGCTTAGGAATGTGCTCAAGGTATGCTTCAAGACTCAAATGATTTCTCTAGACTTTCTGTGAATATTAATTGATATAAATAAATGTGCTTAGCTATGTTCCAATATATGGATTAATCCAGTGTGGCAGTTAGTTACACAACACCATACTATGTGCTAAATCACCCATGGTTCTTCCAAACAACACTGAATGACAGATATACTGTAAATGACATATGGGCTTTAAACAACGTAGATATAGCTTACCATATAGTGTATATGAATACTTACTCCCAGTCTGCAACTGCTATTGATATGGACATAAGCCATAAAGAGAAAGTATCAACTATATATTTTATTATATATTACAATTAAAACCAGATACTGATATATTCTCTTTTCTGTTTTATCTTCTATTATTGTAGACTTTTTTATTTATTTTCTTGTAAAAATTATAATGGCAGCTATTTTGCCTGAATTGCTAACAGTATTTTGATATAGGATTTAAAGAAATTACATGGCCGATAGCCAGGAATTGATAAAATCTTACTCCTTTCTATAGGATAGTTCTCTAGGCTTTTTCTGTAATCTCTGTGATCAGAGAAAATAATTGGACCTAGTCCTCAGCAATCCAATCCATTTACTCCATAGAAAGTTATTTTCTCTGATGTAGCCACCTTTATAATGTTTAGGACATCGGGAAGAATGAGTGGAGAAGAAAAAGTGAATGCTACAATGAGCTCTGTATCCCACCAACAATATAGCATTCTGAGTACACTCTTGTGGGGTTGCTTTTCATCCAATGGATTAATCTCACTCTTAGTTTCACCTAAAAACACTGCCATGAATAAAGAATGGAATGTAACAAAGTGTCTGGTCAATTTTCTCCTGTTACCTGTAACACAATTGCAGGCACCTCTGCATGGTTCTCCTTCAATCTCCATACAGGGATGTCGGCATACACACCGCCTCAGCCAAGCAGTGTGGTCCCGGTGGTGCGCTTATGCTCGAGTGCGCTTCCCTGCTCTAAAAGTAGCAGCTAGGAGGCTAAGAGGCATTTTGTAATGCAAGATAGCTCCCAGTCAATAGCTGTGAGGCATGTTGTATATAAGGCACCCTCCCCTATAGGGAAATGCCAGGTAAATAGAGTGAATCATTAGTGAATGAGGTTGTCTCCTAGTGAGTTGTGAGGTTCCCTGGTCCTGGTGTGGCCAGTCCTGAACCCGAAGTCCCTAGTCCTAGTGCAGCCAGTGCTTTAACCCTGTCTCCTCGTCAGTGTGTGGACAGTCCCTTTTCAATATCCTAGACCAGTGATGGTGAACCTATGGCACTCGTGCCAGAGAGGGCACGCAGAGCCCTCTCAGCTGGCACGCGGCCTTGCCTCATCGTTGTTCGGGACTGCAGCTTCCTCTCACACATTGAGCGGCGCGGCCGCAGAGCTGAAAGATGATGTTATCCAGCAGTGGTGTCCGTGCCGCTCAATGTGTGAGAGGAAGTGAGAGGAAGGAAGCTGCCGGCGCGCGGAGAGGTCAGTGTGGCCGCTGTGCCAGTGAAGCTGCTGTGGTGTGAGTGTGTGTGTGTGGTGTGTGTGTGGTGTGTGGCCGCTGTGGAGAGATGATGGCGGTGATGGGGAGAGGGCCAATGATGGGAGTGATGGGGAGAGTACAGTGATGGTGGTGGGGGAGAGGGCAATGATGGGGTGATGGGGAGGAGGAAATGGAGGTGGTGGAATTTACATTTCTACATGAAGGGGATTATGATGGGCATATTTCTACATGATGGGATCATGATGGGGTATTTCTGCATGAAGGGATCATGATGGGGCATATTCTGCATGTAGAAATCATGATGGGGCATTTCTACATGAAGGGTGATCATGATGGGCATATTTCTACAAGAAGGGATCATGATGGGGCATATTACTACAAGAAGGGGATCATGATAGGGCATATTTCTGCATAAAGGGGATCATGATGGGGCATATTTCTACATGAAGGGGATCGTGATGGGGCATATTTCTGCATGAAGGAGATTATGATGGGGCATTTCTACATGAAGGGTGATTATGATGGGGCATATTACTACAAAAAGGGGATCATGATGGGGCATATCACTACACGAAGGGGATCATGATGGGGCATATTACTACAAGAAGGGGATCATGATGGGGCATATTTCTACATGAAGGGGATCATGATGGGGCACATTTCTGCATTAAGGGGATCATAATGGGGCATATTTCTACATGAAGGGGATCATGATGGGGCATATTTCTACATGAAGGGGATCATGATGGGGCACATTTCTGCATGAAGGGGATCATGATGGCATTTATACATGAAGGGAATCATGATGGGGCATATTTATGCATGAATAGGATCATGATGGGGCACATATCTAAATGAAGGAGATCACAATGGGGCAGATTTTAACATAAAGTGGATCATGATGGGGCATATTTCTGCATGAAGGGGATCATGATGGGGCATATTTCTACATGAAGGGGATCATGATGGGGCATATTTCAGCATGAAGGGGATCGTGATGGGGCATATTTCTATATGAAGGGGATCATGATTGGGCATATTTCTACATGAATGGAATCATGATGGGGCATATTTCTACATGAATGGGATCATGATGGGGCATATTTCTACATGAAGGGGATCATGATGGGGCATATTTCTGCATGAAGGGAATCATGAAGGGGCATATTTCTACATGAAGGGGATCATGATGGGGCATATATTTCTTAAAGAATGGGATCATGATGGGGCATATTTCTGAATGAAGGGGATCATGATGGGGCATTTTTACATGAAGGGGATCATGATGGGGCTTTTCTACATGAAGGGGATCATGATCGGGTATTTGGCATGTGTTAGCCCTTCATCATAAATAATTGGGTTTTAGGTTGCAGTTTGGGCACTTGGTCTCAGAAAGGTTTGCCATCACTGTCCTAGACCCATATGTCTAAAAGTGTGCCTCTCTGAGTACTCCGTATATCCAGACTGCTACAACCAGTCTCTAAATCAGCCCTATCTGAAACTTCATGTCAGTAACCATTCTGCAGAGGATTCTGAACCTAGAAGTCTGAATGGAATCAGAGTCCATGTCCGTGTCAGTAACTGTTTTACAGAGGATCCAGAACTTAGTAGTCTGAACAAAGCCCTAGTCATATACCTGTCTGCGTACTTGAAACCTAAGGTCAGCAGCTATAGTGCCAGGGACTGCCTAGGCATGGTAAATGGCAGCTACCTGCAGCCAAGCCTGACTCCACCATCAGGAGTTCCAATGAACACCTGGTAGCAGCTTATGCCCCTCCCAGTTAAGCCCTGCCCCATGGAACAGTGGGTCCACAAAACCACATGCTCCATCTGCATGCATAAAATTGCCTGTTGTGAATATGCTGGAGGCGGCTTCTGAGCTAGACTCCCTCCGGTGGCTGCTGAGGGTAATGAACTGATTAATGAATGGCCTTCAGCTGGTGCTGAATGGTAGGATATAAGTGGCCTGAGTTTCCGGCAGCCTTGCCGGTTATCAATTGTTCCTTCTGATCTTGCTTGAAGCACTGCTAGTTTCCTGCTCTCCTTCAGATAAGTGATTGCTGTTTTTTTTTCTCTGTTTGATTTTCTCTGCTGTTTTGCTGCCTGCAGTGGACTGCAGCCTGTCCCCTTTTGGGGGTCTGGTGCTGCAATTGTGCTCCGTTTGTGTCTGCACTTTTGCTTTGCTCTTTTGTTACTTTTTATTTGCTGAATAGCGTTTTGTTACACCAGAGATCTGATTTAGGTGGATGAGATCGTGTGATCTCAGGTTTTTTGGCAATCAGAAGTGTTGGTATTTTTGTTAGGGTTTTTTTTGGATTGCAGTCAGAATTCTTTCCTGTACTTTTCTGTCTAGACAGATTGGGCCCCAGCGTTTGCTCATTCTATTTTCTGTTTGTGTCCGTGCTTTCTTCTTGTCTAACCGCCATTACATGTTTGGGGGCTTCCTATTTTCTTTGGGGATCTGCTCCGGGGCAGATAGCTTTCATCTTTCTGCCTTTAGGTGTAGTTATCTCTCAGGCTGTGACGAGGCGTCTTGGATCAACGTAGGAACGCTCCATGGCTACCTCTAGTTGTGTGGTTAGTTCAGGTTACTGCAATCCAATAGGTTCCAGCCTCTCTGGTGTATTACCGCTTTGCTATTTTTTGCTATTTCTCTCAGTTACCGAAACATAACAGTATAACCGGCCAGGCTACTGGGAACTCAGGCCTCTTATCTCCTACCATTCAGCGCCAGCTGAAGGCCATTCATTAATCAGTTCATTACCCTCAGCAACCACCGGAGGGAGCCCCAGCTCAGAAGCCGCCTCCAGCATATTCACAACAATTGCCCTTGTGAAAATGAAAATCTGGAGGTGAAAACAACATTTTTATTAGCAAAATTTCATTTTTCATATTTGCGACTTAACTTTATAAATTTCTGAGAAGCACTTGTGGGTTCAAGGTGCATACCACACCTTTAAATAAATTTCTTGAGTGGTGTAGTTTCCAAAATGTGGTCACTTTTATGGGGGTCCATTGTTTAGGCGCATCAGAGGCTCTGCAAACATAACACGGCGGCGTCTATCGATTACACCAATTTTGCATTCCAAAAGTCAAATGGTGCTCCTTCCCTTCCTTGCCCTGCCATGCACCCAAACATCAGTTTTTCACCACATAAGGTGTTTTTGCCTAGTCAGGAGAAATTGCACAACAAATTTTGCGGTCTATTTTTCCAGTTACCCTTGAGAAAATGCAAAATTTGTGGCTAAAGCAACATTTTTGTGGAATTAATATTATTCTTTTAATTACAAGACTTAACCTTACACATTTCTGTGAAGCACCGAAGATTCAAGTTGCTCATCACACTGTTAGGGTCTGCGGAACGCACCAAATATATGATGTAGAGAGGTGCTTCGCAGCCCGGGGTCCACCGTGCAGGCGGAGCCTGCTGCTAGTAAAATGGCGCAAGAAGCGAACTCTGTTATCCCGCAGAGTCGCCAAAATAAATGCCGTAACGCGCTGTGGCAATATGTGCGAACTCTGTTATTCCACAGAGCCGCTAGAAGGAGTGCCGCAGCACTATATGGCGATGTGTGCGAACTCACTTAACACCACTGAGTCGCAAAATAAACACGCTGGGGCGTGTCTAGCGTTGAAAGCGAACCCTGTTATGTCACAGAGCCGCTGAGACAAACTTCTGTGTCCTGTCAGGCACCCAGGTACACAGTTGACTGCTAAGCGAACATAGAACGTGATCATGCGCTAATGTCCTCGCAGGAGTAACCCGCAATCTATGGCGTCTGAACGCCAGGCCCTGAATACGGCAATCAAACTCCTCACCGGTTAAGCCGGTAATCTAGGGCATCTAGGACACCGACCCTGACCAGCTAGCATACCAAACTCCTCACCGATTAAGTCGGTATTCTAGGGGCTTATTTCAGCCGGGCCCTAACCACACACACGCATGACCACACTGGCGCAAAGCATATGACGATTGATATTAGCACATGGCGGCCCAGCCATGCTACCCTTTTATAGTAACAGCTACAGGACCTGCCAGAAACAAGGACCAATGAAACTGTTCCAGAACACCAGTAGTCACAGGACCTTCCTGGTGGACCAATAGGAGCTGCTGTAGTACCTGAGCATGTGACCCCTGATCTCCAATGAGAGATCTCACCCTGGGCATGCTCAGAAGGCGAAAACAAGGACTTTATCCTAAAGACGTCTGCTCGCCGCTAACCAGTACTGGCCACAATAGCAGAGCCTGGAGAGGCAGCAGTAACCCTCTGCACACTGTTAGACTGGGCGAGACGCTGGGACCGACGTCTAAGCTGAGCAGGCTCCACTGCGGCCGGAGATGAAGGGCGGGGGACTGGTTCGAGACTCCCCTTTTGCAGCAGCGGGAACTCGAACCCTAACACACACATGCAGATAAGTTCTGTTATGGATGTAGTTTTAAAAATGGGGTCACTCGATGGGGATTTCCATTGTTTCGGCACATCAAGGGCTCTGCAAACATGATATGGCATCCGCTATCTATTCCAGCCAATACCAGTTTTACATTCCAAAAGTCAAATGGTGATCCTTCCCTTTTGAACCCTGCAGTTTGCCCAAACAGTAGTTTTTCATGACATATGGGGTATCAGCATACTCAAAAGAAATTGCACAACACATTGTATGGTCTAATTTCTCCTATTGCCCTTGTGAAAAGGCGTAATTTGGGACGAAAGCAAAATTTTTGTTGGAAAAAGAAAAAATTGATTTTAAAAATTCTGTTGGAAAAATGAGAAACTGCTGCTAAACATTTAACCCTTCTAACTTTCTAACAAAACAAATGTTTAAAAATTATGCTGATGTAAAGTAGACACATGGTAAATGTTATTTATTAACTACACTGCTCAAAAAATAAAGGGAACACTCAAATAACACATCCTAGATCTGAATGAATGAAATATTCTCATTGAATACTTTGTTCTGTACAAAGTTGAATGTGCTGACAACAAAATCACACAAAAATCAATGGAAATCAAATTTATTAATCAATGGATTTGGAGTCATCCACAAAATTAAAGTTGAATGTAATGTCCTTAAAACAAGTTAAAATGATGCTCAGTAGTGTGTGTGGCCTCCACATGCCTGTATGACCTCTCTGTGCCTGTATGACCTCCCTACAATGCCTGGGCATGCTCCTGATGAGGCGGCGGATAGTCTCCTGAGTGATCTCCTTACAGACCAGGACTAAAGCATCCGTCAACTCCTGGACAGTCTGTGGTGCAACGTGACAGTGGATGGAGCGAGATGATGTCCCAGATGTGCTCAATTGGATTCAGGTCTTGGGAACGGGTAGACCAGTCCATAACTTCAATGCCTTCATCTTGCAGGAACTGCTGACACACTCCAGACACATGAGGTCTGGCATTGTCCTGCATTAGGAGGAACCCAAGGCCAACCGCACCAGCATGTAGTCTCACAAGGGGTCTGAAGATCTCATCTCGGTACCTAATAGCAGTCAGACTACCACTGGCGAGCACATGGAGGGCTGTGCAGCCCTCCAAAGAAATACCACCTCACACCATTACTGACCCACTGCCAAACCAGTCATGCTGAAGGATGTTGCAGGCAGCAGATCGTTCTCCACGGCACCTCCAGACTTTGTCATGACTGTCACATGTGCTCAGTGTAAACCTGCTTTCATCTATGAAGAGCACAGGGCGCCAATGGCGAATTTGCCAATCCTGGTGTTCTGTGCAAATGCCAAGCGTCCTGCATGGTGTTGGGCTGTGAGCATAACCTCCATCTGTGGATGTCGAGCACTCAGACCATCCTCATGGAGTCAATTTCTAACTGTTTGTGCAGACACATGCACATTTGTGGCCTGCTGGAGGTCATTTTGCAGGGCTCTGGCAGTGCTCCTCCTGTTCCTCCTTGCACAAAGGCGGAGTTAGCGGTCCTGCTGCTGGGTTGTTGCCCTCCTATGCCCCCCTCCACATCTTCTGGTGTACTAGCTTGTCTCCTGGTAGCGCGTCCAGCCTCTGGACACTACGCTGACAGACACAGCAAACAGCTCGCATTGATGTGCCATCTGTTGTGAATGTGCTAGAGATGGTTTCTGAGCGGAGGCTCCCTCTGGTGATTACAGACAGTACTGAACCTTTCAGTGAAGAATGGCAATCTGGGGTCACTGACTGGTCTGATATAAGGGAGGTTCCCTCCCATGATAGTTGCCGGTGATCAATTGTTCTTGTCTCAATTGTGGTTCCTGGTTCATTTGGAAGCTTGCTGGAGTCTTGCCTGCATCTCCTGCTTTCAGATAAGATATTTTTTGCTTTTCTTTTTGTGCTTGCTTTTTGCATTGTTTTCTGCACTTTTGTGGAGGTCAGCCAGGTCCCCTCCTGGGGCCTGAGCTCCTCACAGTTTATCTGCAGCCACTGTTATTTGCTCATTTGCTTTTTCCTGTTTTTTCAGCGGCTGCAGCTTGGTTTTGTTCACACTGAGATCTGATTTAGCGGGTGGCGAGATCGTGTGATCTCAGTATTTTTGTAATCAGAATTGTTGGATTTTTGTAGGGTTTTCTGGGTTGCAGAAAGTAATCTCTCCTTTCCTATCCTATTTAGTCAGCTTTTGGCCCCTGCATTTGCTCAATCTATTTTCTGCCTATGTTTGTGTTTTCATCTTGTCTAACCGCCATTATTTGTTTGGGGGCTTCCTATTTTCTTTGGGGATCTGCTCCGGGGCAGATAGCTTTCATCTTTCTGCCTTTAGGTGTAGTTATCTCTCAGGCTGTGACGAGGCATCTAGGATCAACGTAGGAACGCTCCACGGCTACCTCTAGTTATGTCGTTAGTTTAGGAATCTGCAACCCATCAGTTACCAACATCTCAGGTATTCTGCTGCCCTGCTGTTGTTCCTGTCCTCCTCAGCTACCGAAACACAACAGCTATCCTGGATGAGCTGCACTACCTGAGCCACTTGTGTGGGCTGTAGAGTCTCTCTCATGCTACCACTAGTGTGAAAGCACAACCAACTTTTCAAAAGTGACCCAAACATCAGCCAGAAAGCATTGGTACTGAGACGTGGTCTGTGGTCCCCACCTGCAGAACCACTCCTTTATTGAGTGTATCGTGATCATTGCCAATAATTTCCATCTGTTGTCTATTCCATTTGCACAACAGCATGTGAAATTGATTGTCAATCAGTGTTGCTTCCTAAGTGGACAGTTTGATTTCACAGAAGTTTGATTTACTTGGAGTTATATTCTGTTGTTTAAGTGTTCCCTTTATTGTTTTGAGCAATGCATTTTGTGTGATATATCTATCTGGTTTAAGGGCATAAAAATTAAAGTTTAAAAATGTAAACATTTTCTAAATTTTTGCCAAAATTCTGATATATAAAAAAACTCAAAAAAATATTGAACTAAATTTACCAGTGACATAAAGTACTTTAACTATCTCAAAACCTCTGGGATATGTTGATATGTTGAAGCGTTATAGAGTTATTGTCTCATAAAGTCACACAGGTCAGAATTGTAAAATTTTGCCTGGTGAGGAAGGTGAAAACAGGCTTGGGGGGTGAAGAGGTTAATAAGTGAAATACTGTTCAACTTAAAATTTAGTGGACGTTGCTCAGTACATATCGTAATTTATTTTTTGGAAGATCTAACAAAGTGCCTTTCTGTAAATGATGCCCAATATTTGGCTGGCCAATTCTTGTAAAACGTATGAAATAAAAATAAGAATTGTTGCCGTAATCATGAGATTTTTCCTTAACTTCATGGGATTGTTAATACCAAAAGGCATTGGTTAACAATTAAATTGTATTGCCCTATATAAAAGCACCAATACATTGTGTTTCATCGCAATGTAAAACTTGGGTCTTTTCATGTCATTTATTCAAAAAGAATAATGAAAATAAAATGAACTTGACTGTTTCAATAATAAAAAAAGATTATATTGTTCACTGAACACTGAATTCATGGACCCTGACAATGAAGAGCTGTAAATGTTATATAAACATTCAATTTTTATATTTCAATGATTTGATCAAAGTCATGGAAATGCAGGTTTTTGTATTAATTTTACTCCTAAAAGTATTATATGATACAAAACACCAGGTGGAAAGAAATAAATAGGAAACAGTATCACAGTAGAGATAAAACGAAGTAAGTGAAATCCTTTTCATATTACAGACACGAATAGTTGAAGCTCTAGGGATCTACTTCCCTCTAAGGTGATACTTGCTGTTCATGGGGTTGAAGATAGTGATTCTTTTTTTATGTAAACCTCATAACTTCTTCATTAAAACTTAAAGAAATTCACATGTAACTAGCGTGAGATCTTATTATTATATTTATATTATATATATACATAGCTCTGGCAAAAATTAAGAGACCACTTTCAAATGTTCAGTTTGTTTGATTTTTCTCTTTATAGGTATATTTTTGAGTAAAATGTAAATTGTTCTTTTAGTCTATAAACTTCTGACAACATGTCACCGAATTTCCAAGCAATAAATTTTGTATTATTTTTCTTACAAAGAAAAATGGTCAAAATTAAAAAAAAAAAAGCCCAGTGCTTTCAGACCTCAAATAATGCAAAGAAAACAAGTTCATAATCATTTAGAAACAACAATATTAATGTTTTAACTCAGAAAGAGTTCTGAAATCAATATTTTGTGTAATAACCATGAATTTTAAAAACAGCTTTCATGCGTCTTGGCATGTTTGCCACCAGTCTTTCACACTGCTTCTGGCGCAAAAATTTAACCAGTTCTTCTTTGTTTGATGACTTGTGACTATTCATAATCCTCTTGATTACATTCCAGAGGTTTTCAATGGGGTTCAGGTCTGGAGAATGGGCTGCCCATGAGAGGGTTTTGATTTGGTGGTCTCTTAATTTTTTCCAGAGCTGTATATACAGTACATATACTGTATTGTCATAAAATAGACATCCAGCCCTTTAAACATACAGTATAGGGTTCTTCATAATATGTAAAAAAAAAAAATACTAACCCTCCACTCACCTTTCCGGCCCCTTCACTACTCACCACTACCTGTCAAATCCTGTCCACATCCCCCTGATCCCTTGCCGCTTGCATTGGAATCTTCAGCTCTTTTTGTGTTGCGCTAGACTTCCAGATGTTGTGATGCCTTGGAGGGTTCTGCGCATGTGTGTGAGAGGTCAACGGCGCATATCGTAAAATCATGACGCAATTGATCTCTCTTATGTCTGTGGAGGTATCATGACACATGGAAGTCCGGCACAGCAGGAGAGGACTGAAGATTACAACATGAGTATTGGGGGATAAGATGTAAAGATTCCAATGCGAACTGAGGGGATCACAAACAAGGACGAGAATCGGACGAGTGCTTGTGAGTAGCAGAGATGTCAGAGAGGTGAGCGGCGAGGTGAATATAATAATTTTTAAATTCTTTCAACTTTTGATGACATATTAAGGTTCAGAAAAATGGTAGCTTGTAGGCGAAATTTTACTCAAACCATGCGAATTACAAAAAATCCGCAGTTTGGCCTATGCAAATTTTTGTATAACCTGAGTAGAATTCAATTCTACTTGAATTTATTCACTCATCTGTAGGTGACCATTTTTCCTGCTGTCATTGCTGTTTCCTCCTTCCACCAGTCTTTTTTAGACTGGGTTTAAATAAATTCGTTGCTACACAAGTGATGCCAAAACTGATTTAAAAATTCATCAGACTTTTTCACCATTTTATTTCCAGATGCAGATCCAGGGCTGTATACTAAGATGACATGAAGCATTATGATCAGAATACATGTACCTGATGTGAGTTGCCAACATTGGAATCTTTTCCCCCATCAGTTTCCATCTTCTATTGAACGCCGAATGGAAATTTCGATGTAACGCCTCAGATATGTGCAGGCGCTTTACACATACAAACGAACCAGGAAACAATATGTTCCTCCTGCTCCATGATAAGCTTTGCCTGTAGCTTTGATCTTTGCACAATAGCCAAGATCATGGGCTTTAATTGCATTTTTTGTCCTGGCTCTAAAGAGTGACTATACTAATGTCATCCCACTTAGTGCCTTCCATTTGTCTCCCACCGCCTCATTTTCTGAAACCTCCATCCAAGATGATTGCCATAGTGGCTTGAGCAAGGTAGAAGTGCAGGCTAAAAATTAACTTTTAATATCTGCCCTTAAAAAACACAAGGTTCAATTATGTTGCAAAAAAACACCATTAAAAATACTAACCACCACTCTCAATGTAAAAAAACGGTATAAAATCATCTATGCCATAGACTTATTAATAAACACACAATTGGGATCATACAAATCCATATATCTCACATAGGTATATAATATAGAGACCACAGGTAGGAAATATCAAGTATGTCACAGTCACCACTTCCTATTGATATACCAAAATTGTATGTATGTCAAGTCACCAATTCTCATTGATATGCCAAATTTGTATCATATCCAATACATTTCATGTGCACCTTGAAATGAATAATTGCACATATCAAATACAGAAAGATCTCACCACTTATGAATATCCACCGTTACTTCCATCAATGGGGAGGTTTTCTGGAAACACCATACATTACCCCAAACCATGTGGATATATGTGGTTGAAAAAGCTGAAGAACTCCCGACGCGTTTCTCTGGCTAGATCATCAGGGGAGAGTTATGCCATGTTATGCCATTTCATGTCAGCTATTAAAGATGCGGTCACCCGTCACACTAATACATGTTATCAGGCGGGTGCGTGCCTCTGAACCACGTGGGTTCTTAAATAGGACGCCGAGGTAGTCAAACCATGACGTCATATCCGGTGCGCCGTCTCAATGGAACGCGAGGAAGGAGCGCAAACGTCATATCCTCACTCCCCCTCACGAATTGGGGATGTACCAGGCGTCACATGACTTATCATGTGATGTCACATCCTGGATACCGCAGCGATGTAAACATTAAAGATCAGTATATCCCATTCTCTCATGTCAAATCGTTATTTGCGCAGATTAATTTATATTTAGTGCTGGTAACATTCAAAGTATGTTCATATCACCACTGACCATGTATTATTGGGGTATTAAATAATTCACCATGTAATAGCACTATTATACCAGATTCATATACCATACGTCTATACTTAATCGGATATCAAAAAGGAGATATTATATTTTACTCCTAAAGGATAGGAATGTATTTATCATAGCCACTGAACCATTCCTTAATTGATTAATACACCTATCAATTGACATATATGTATGGAGGTAGCCCCTACTCATTTTGTTGCCCTCCTATATAGACATTATTTATTAAATCTCATAAAATATTATGCTTAATATCCGTATAGACCATATTATTTAAAAGAAGATGCCCTATATTTAATGGTGATATATCTTTGAAGTTCTATATTTAATGATGATATACCTTTGAAGTTCTATAAATTGATCCAAGCGCTAGCCATAACCATTGTGGTAATCACAAATCAAGAACGGTGATCATGATATTATAGAGATAGTATAAAGGTAATATTACTGGTTCCATAATTAAGCTATTCCTATTGTCAAATTCCGGAATCGGGAACCCTAGATCAAAATATCCTGAGAAAAATTACTCAGGAAAAAGGTTCTTTTAGAAAACATTAGTGGTCAATTGAAAAACGGGTACAAATACTGCTATCACACATCATGCATTGAAGAGGGCAAAGGAGATCAGGTTATGAGGGGGAAACTAAAAAGGGACTAGCAAACCCTATACAGGCCTACTACACCCTGCCTATCGGTGGAGGTTGGCACCCTAAAAGAGAAACGATATTGGCGCCCCCACTCCTCGGCGGCTGGCCCTATAAGGCCCTATTTTAGACCTAAGATAAGTGTGGGAAAGAGAGTTTACAATATATAGAACTTCAAAGGTATATCACCATTAAATATAGGGCATCTTCTTTTAAACAATATGGTCTATACGGATATTAAGCATAATATTTTATGAGATTTATTAAATAATGTCTATATAGGAGGGCAACAAAATGAGTAGGGGCTACCTCCATACATATATGTCAATTGATAGGTATATTAATCAATTAAGGAATGGTTCAGTGGCTATGATAAATACATTCCTATCCTTTAGGAGTAAAATATAATATCTCCTTTTTGATATCCGATTAAGTATAGACGTATGGTATATGAATCTGGTATAATAGTACTGTTACATGGTGAATTATTTAATACCCCAATAATACATGGTCAGCGGTGATATGAACATACTTTGAATGTTACCAGCACTAAATATAAATTAATCTGCGCAAATAACGATTTGACATGAGAGAATGGGATATACTGATCTTTAATGTTTACATCGCTGCGGTATCCAGGATGCGACATCACATGATAAGTCATGTGACACCTGGTACATCCTCAATTCATGAGGGGGATTGAGGATATGACGTTTGCGCTCCATCCTCGCGTTCCATTGAGATGGCGCACCGGATATGACATCATGGTTTGACTACCTCGGCGTCCTATTTAAGAACCCACGTGGTTCAGAGGCACGCACCCGCCTGATAACATGTATTAGTGTGACGGGTGACCGCATCTTTAACAGCTGACATGAAATGGCATTACATGGCATAACTCTCCCGTGATGATCTAGCCAAAGAAACGCGTCGGGAGTTCTTCAGCTTTTTCAGCCACATATATCCACATGGTTTGGGGTAATGTACGGTGTTTCCAGAAAACCTCCCCATTGATGGAAGTAACGGTGGATATTCATAAGTGGTGAGATCTTTCTGTATTTGATATGTGCAATTATTCATTTCAAGGTGCACATGAAATGTATTGGATATGATACAAATTTGGCATATCAATGAGAATTGGTGACTTGACATACATACAATTTTGGTGTATCAATAGGAAGTGGTGACTGTGACATACTTGATATTTCCTACCTGTGGTCTCTATATTATATACCTATGTGAGATATATGGATTTGTATGATCCCAATTGTGTGTTTATTAATAAGTCTATGGCATAGACGATTTTATACTGTTTTTTTCACATTGAGAGTGGTGGTTAGTATTTTTAATGGTGTTTTTTGCAGCATAATTGAACCTTGTGTTTTTTGAGGGCAGATATTAAAAGTTAATTTTTAGCCTGCACCTCTACCTTGCTGTTTATACAATATTATTTTGATTGGTAGATCCTTTATATTACACCATAGTGGCTTGAGGAGCACAGTGGTAATTGTGAACCCTACCTCCACAGTACAGGAAATGTAGGGATAGGTGTGGCTCAGGCTTACAACTGAGGTGGCCATCTTGGACGGTGGAGGATCAGAATGCTGGTGTCTGTGTTTGCGACAGTGGGCAGTGGTGACTATACTTAGCAAATATACAGTCAATTTACAGTGATAACGAGATGTAAGCCATTATTCCATTAATGAAAATTGTTAAAATCATAATGTACCACACACTGTATGTCTATAGCAGTGAAAGGGTTACGGGCACAAGCTTACAATAACAATTTCTGCTTTTTTATATTATGAGTATTTGTAAGCAATTCAGTAACTCGTCTTCCATTGTAAAACTTACATAAAAAAGCAAACTCCGGCTAGAATCACACACTTTGGAAAACATGAGGCATATTCAGAGGAGAAAAGAGCTTTTCAATAAAGAGACTTAAATTATGTTTCTTTATTCTCCAGGTTTGAATTCAGCCAGATTGCCACTTTGAAGGCATCTCTTATATTCCAAGCAAACATTTCCCTCTGCTTTAGCTTTATTGTTCTGTTCCTCTATGTTCCCCTAAGAAATAGCCTGTCATTTAAGAGAGCTTTACTTAATTTGCTGTATTCTAGAGTGACAATATTGGTGAGAGAAACAAGGAAGGTGAACATACTCCCTCCAGCAACAATTTACACCTCTAAATTACAAGTCGGCAGCCCAGAAACTTACATTAGGTAAAACTTAGTCGGCATATCATAATGAAACTCCTAAAGCTGGGAAATGACATTTTGACTCCCTTTGTTCTCTCCTTTATAAAATATATATGGATAGAAGGTGACAACAGTATTCCGTGGCAGAACAAGGAATAATGTAATTGTAATGTAAAAGCTACAAATACTCCGCAATCTATTACTGCTCTTAGCTGAATCTTCTGTAATCTGTATGTATTGACTTAACTACAGTACTTTATAGAGGATTATTAGGTTTAGGTTGATTACATGCTTTAGTTTTTACTCTTTATATTTCTTTTCATCTCCAGTCTATATATGTATTTTTGCTTTTTTGCTTTTTTTCCACTTTGATTTAAAGGGTGAAGAAAACACATTAGCGTGAATAGCATGAGCAACAGCGTGATGTGGTAACACATTTATCTTTTAGTACTGTAACTGAGTATTGAGGTTATGGCATCATAGGATGAATACAGAGTTAGGAATGAAAGAAGCAGCCAAAACTGTGTGTAAATTATTGAGCTACTGCAGACTTCCTTCTGTATTTTATTTATAATATCACAGTTCATTCACATTGGATATTATTTGCTTTTTCCATATGTGCAATACAGTTTCCATACATTTGCTTTTTAAACACTTTGTCGACTGCTTTAACTTATAATTTTCTTCATTAACTGTGCATATACGTGTATGTAATCTAGTATGAGTGTATTAATATACTCACCTACTGCTGCTCTCTGCTTTTGTCCAGCGCCATTCTGCTTTGCTTCTCAGTGACGTCACCGCTCTGCAGACTCTCCAGGTCATGCTGTGTTCTGCATGACCTGGAAGTGGCTTTTATAATGTACCGTATATACTCATGTATAAGCCGACCCGTGTATAAGCCGACCCCCCTAATTTTGCCACAAAAAACTGGGAAAACTTATTGACTCACGTATAAGCCTAGGGTGAAAAATGATTATGCCCCCATATGATGCTCCACAGATTATGCCCCCATATGCTGCACAGATTATGCCCAATATGCTCCACAGATTATGCCCCCATATGCTCCAGATTATGCCCCCATATGCTCCACAGATTATGCCCTGTATGATCCACAGATTATGCCCCCATATGCTCCAGATTATGCCCCCATATGTTCCACAGCTTATGCCCCCATATGCTCCATATTATGCCCCATATGTTCCACAGCTTATGCCCCCATATGCTCCAGATTATGCCCCATATGTTCCACAGCTTATGCCCCCATATGCTCCATATTATGCCCCCATATGTTCCACAGCTTATGCCCCCATATGCTCCATATTATGCCCCATATGCTCCATATTATGCCCCCATATGCTCCAGATTATGCCCCATATGTTCCACAGCTTATGCCCCATATGCTCCATATTATGCCCCCATATGCTCCAGATTATGTCCCCATATGTTCCACAGCTTATGCCCCCATATGCTCCATATTATGCCCCCATATGCTCCATATTATGCCCCCATATGCTCCAGATTATGCCCCCATATGTTCCACAGCTTATGCCCCCATATGCTCCATATTATGCCCCCATATGCTCCATATTATGCCCCCATATGTTACACAGTTTATGCCCCCATATGCTCCATATTATGCCCCCATATGTTCCAGATTATGTCCCATATGCTGCTGCAAGAAAACAAAAAATGACATACTCACCTCTCGTCGCTGGGGGCCAGGTGCCGGGGTCCTGAGCAGGCGGTGGCACCGGCACGCTATGGGGGCCAGGTGCCGGTGTCACCGCTCGCTCAGGACCCCGGCACCTGAGATATTTACCTGTCCTCTCTGCACCGCAGCGCTGCTCCCTCTTCCTGGTCCTCGGCAGTGAATGATCAGGCAGGGGGCGCGGCGCTCACTAACGACGTCATCGCGCCCTCTGCCTGATCATTCACAGCCAGAGGAGTCAGACGAGGACGCAGCACAGCGGTGGAGAGAGGACAGGTAAATATCGCTGTACTCACCTCTCCGCCACGCGTCCCTGCAGCCTCTCCTCTTCTCCCGGCGCTCTCCACAGCGCTTCCTTCCTACAGCGGTCACATGGTACCGCTCATTAAAGTCATGAATATGTGCATATTCTTGACTTTAATGAGCGGTGCCAGGTGACCGCTGCAGGAAGGAGCCGGAGATCGTGGGAGAAGCAGGGGGGCTGCAGAGACCGCGGCGGCGGAGAGGTGAGTATAATCCGACACCCCCGCTCCCCCTCCCCCGCCGACCCCCGTATATGACCCGCGTATAAGCCGAGAGGGGGACTTTCAGCCCTAAAAAATGGGCTGAAAATCTCGGCTTATACACGAGTATATACGGTAAGCCTATGGAGTGTCAGAACGAAGCGTCATAGACTTACATTGGTGAAGAGACTTCCAGCTCATGCACAGGACATAGAGTGTGCCAGAGAGTCGGCATTGTCACTGAGAAGCGGAGCAGAACACTCAATACATTCACACTACACACCTTACATATATTTCCTGAGAAAAAAAATAATGGGAGTGCTTCTTTATGCTATACATATAGCTATCGTAGATCACTCCAACTTATTCCTGCAATGAAACTCAATGGCCTTGATTCATCAAAGCTTTTTTAATAGACTTCTAGCACAAAAAGATTTTGTTACATTTTTACACAATTCAGAGTTGTGCAAAAGTGTTGAAACTTTTGACATTTTCATGTTTTGCCCAGCTTCATCAAAATGGGAAAGCTGGGGTGGGACAGAGGCATTGTGGGGCATGACAACCCAGGCTTGTCAAAATTACGAATAGCAGCAGTGTTTGCTATGCCAGAAAACTTGCTCCAGTCACCGACTGGAGTAAGATTGTAGCAAGGCGCACATGAAAGAGCAAACCACTTAATGCCTTGTCTGATTCATTAAGAGGCATGAAAAAAATGCTGGTGTTGATGAATCATGGCCATTGCTGTTTTTAGGAAGGCGATCCCAGAGTTTACTTTATTTTGGACAGATTTGAACACTGGAGGTTTTTGAACATTTTTTCCAGCATTTTTTTGTGCCATCTTATTTACTAGGATTTTATGGCCATTTTTATAACTCCATTCAACATTTAAAATATTGCTGGTGGTTTTTCAAGCAAAAATGTTGGCAAATCATTCCCAAAAACTGCCTGGGGATTTATTTATTGAGCTTCCCATTGACTTGTATAGCAAAGTATAGAGCATCTTCAGACAGCAAGTCGCCTGCAGACTGGTCAGGTCATTTTTTTAAAAGAGTAACTACCATTTTAATTATTATCTTATGAATCAATAGTTCTCATGAAAATAAGAAACTTTATAATCTATCGTATCAGAGAAATCTGCTTTTTTCTCTGCTAGAATTCTTCCATAATTTTCAAAATTCTCAATTCACAGATATAATATGTATTCAGTGAAGACAGACATTCCCAATACTAAGATAGGTGATAGTTGTTACTACTGAACTAATGAAAAGGTTATTCTCAAATTGTCTCTTGAGCAGCTCACAGCTCTGCAGTCTCCTTGCTTCCTGGCTTCTAGCAGGGACGCGCACTATTCCTTGACTGACAGTTCTGGTAGGTAGAATTTTATAGTATTAGTTGAACTATAAAGCTCAGCACAAGTTCTGCTGTAACAAATTCAGGTATCAGTGATTTGTTCTGGTGGAATGTACACTGCTATTACTATTATGGAAATATCACAGAGACAACAGCCATATAGTCTCAAACACTGGGAACAACTTTATTAATGCAAAATAGCATATAAAATATACAGGATAACAAAGCCATGAAAACAGGAAAATGACACAAGGAGAAGCGACATAATGTGGAATTATCCATATAAGTACATGAGATGAAAACAGGCCAACTGTAGGAACCTGCTCAAAGATGTTTAGGCCCGGGGTAAATACAGAGTGATATCACTATGCCTTAATAAAATAGTATTTAGCAGATGCAGGGTAAATAATTAAAATGGCACTAGCTGACTGGCAATATCACAAACATGAATGTAGTTCATATACTGAAAAGTATGAAAATGATGCACTGTGCCTATATACATAGGCTAAATATATGATGACTATTATCCCCACAGTGCAACAATCGATTAATGATATACACCACTGAATATGGGAATATAATGATGCCAGACAAGTAATGTGTTAAATAAATACCCTATGTTGGACACAGCACCCGCACACAGGGACTAGTAACTACCATGTCCCAAATGGAATAACAAGGCATACCGCTGAATCCTTAGCACAGGTGATTGCACAAATCATCAGGCCTGATGGTCCACTGCTCTGGCCCAAGGTAATTGCTGCTGATTATAGGGCTATGTTTATCTGCAAGTATGTATATCGTTTGCGCAATCACCTGTGCAAAAGCATTCAGCGGTATGCCTTGTTATTCCATTTGGGACATGGTAGTTACTAGTCCCTGTGTGCCGGTGCTGGGTCCAACATAGGGTATTTATTTAACACATTACTTGTCTGGCATCATTATATTCCCATATTCAGTGGTGTATATCATTAATCGATTGTTGCTCTGTGGGGATAATAGTCATCATATATTTAGCCTATGTATATAGTGTGAGACAGTGAGAATATGTGGGTTAGATGGGGTGTATATTTCACCTGGGTGCTTTGCTGACTGGTATAAGGGAGGTGTATGGCTTTGTAGACCTGGTGGTAGAGAAAGGTCATTACACCTTCCACTCAGTGCATACTTGCAGCTCAAACCTGTAACCACTCAGCTGTTAATTAAGAAGCCAGAAATAGGTGTCTGGAAACACAGTCAGAGAGAGCTAGTTTAGCCTGGACACAGGAGGTGTCCTGGCACAAGAAACAGTCTCCAAGAGTGTTAGAGCTGTCTTCAGCCTGGACACAGAGAGGTGTCCTGGCACAAGGAAGCAGTCTCTGTGAGAATGCATGCGGATAAGCTACTGAAGAGGAGGAGAGCCGTCTCAGTCTGGGTGCAGGAAGGACCCCGGACATAGGAGTGTCTCTGTGAACCTCCATGCTGATGATTACTGAAGAGGAGGGGAGCCGTCTCAGTCTGGGTTAGAGGTACCCCGGACACAGGAGTGTCTCTGTGAACCTCCAGCATAATGACTACTGAATAGGAGTGGATCTCTCTCAAGTCTGGACGTCGGGTGGACCTTCAGACATAAGGAGGAGTATCTGGGAAACTCCATACTGGTAACATATATCATATGTGTTGTTTTGGGCACAGACTGATAGAGTCTGGGTTCCTGATAGAAAGGGACATTACATAAGTGTAATTTAGTGGCTAGACAAGCCTAGGTCTTTTGTTTATGCTTTGTTTTATCTGTGTGCTGTGGACTTTAATAAAACTGGTTGCGGCCAGTTTTTACCATAATTGCTGTCTGAATGAACTGTTTCCGTGCCATTCTGTCTACCCAGACAGCGATCCCAGAGCTAAACCCCCGGAAATGTTACAATAGGCACAGTGCATCATTTTCATACTTTTCAGTATATGAACTACATTCATGTTTATGATGTTGCCAGTCAGCTAGTGCCATTTTAATTATTTACCCTGCATCTGCTAAATACTATTTTATTAAGGCATAGTGATATCACTCTGTATTTACCCCAGGCCTAAACATCTTTGAGCAGGTTCCTACAGTTGGCCTGTTTTCATCTCATGTACTTATATGGGTAATTGCGCATTATGTCGCTTCTCCTTGTGTCATTTTCCTGTTTTCATGGCTTTGTTATCCTGTATATTTTATATGCTATTTGCATTAATAAAGTTGTTCACAGTGTTTGAGACTATATGGCTGTTGTCTCTGTGATATTTCTGTATTTGGTACAGTTGGTCTCTCTTATTATGTCCAAAATAGGCATGCTCTAATTGCTATATATTTCTTATACATTTGGACATTGTCTGCATGTGATATGTTGTTCACAAATATTTTGTATTACTATTATGGACCCAATGGTGATTCAATTAAAAATTCAGGGCAGCAATTAATTAAATGATGTGGTTTATTTGGAGAGAGTATAGCACAATAAAAAAAGGCCATATAATTAGGCCATAGAGTAGAATGAAAATAGCGACTTCTACACTGGCTGACTTGACAACACTAATTTGTGGTTGTGCTATTAATTTGTATGAAAACCATGTGTTACTACACTATATTTCAGTGCAGCAAAGTATAAATTCCAGCTGCTCCCATGAAATCATCTCATCTCTAGAGGTTTTGTCCAATTGGAGCCTTATTTACATATCTGTTCTAGTTATTAGTAACCTCCCTGAAATAACAGCTCTGGAAATTGGATTGTGCAATTACTCTGTATTTACTTCTACTCCCAAGTGATAACACCCAGCTGTATACATTTCGTTGAGCAATAAAAAGGAACAGTACTCAGTAGAGTTCTAAGAAATTACAATCTAAAATTATTATCTGATGGTGAATACAATTATTTAATAAAACAGCTCCTCTTTAAAGAGGTTGCTTCATTTAAAAAAATCTTACCGCATTTTGTTCATTATCCACAGGTTCAGGGTTGAGTCTCTTGCATTGCTCCTAGTGTGTGCTGCAGCACCGATGTCATGTTGACCATGTGGCAACCAATCAATGAGGTCAGCAGCTCTAAGCAGGGAGCTTCATCCACACAGGTAAAGTCATGCGAAGCTCAGTGATTGACCGCAGCCCTTTTGGTTTGATGCCAGTTTTGCAGCCATTAAAAGACATTGCTAATAGCAGCAGAGACTCAATGCTGCTGCCATACTGTGACTGTATGTGATAAGGGAAAGGGGCCCTGCACCGTCCCTAGGAGTTGGGCCCTAACTATTCCTGCTCACAACGGTGCCTCTGATGGTTAGGAAGTTTGGGCCATGTCCCTTATTGTTCTTCTGTTATTCCCTAAGCTGTGTCCTCCCCATTACCCCAGGAGGTCTGGGACAGAAATCTTAGAGTATAAACACATAAGACAAACAGGGATAACAAAAAGTAACTAACATACAAAACACTCACCAAAGGTAGAGAGGTATATAGGGAAGTGTAGGAATGTACAAACCAAATGGGAATAGGACAATAAGGAAAGCATACACCCAAAAACAGCATACTACAATCTCCAGCAGCAAAAACGATCTCCACCTCAGCACAGCAACTCCAGGGATCCAGGAAGTAAACTTTCACAGGCGGGGAAGAGAAAGTTTGGCCAGATTTTATAGAATGAGGAATTGACCAGGTCAGGAGTAGCTGTTATAATGAGCTGCATGTTTCCAACCAGCATAGAAAGGTTCATTAACCTCTTCAGCACCAAAGGAAATGAAATCCATTTACTATGGGACTCGAAACACACAGGTTAAATGTAACACCTACGTAATCATTTTCTATACCCATATCTCACCGGAGGACGTGACACTCTCGTGGCAGCTGCACCCAAGTATAGTGAGTAAAGTTTCTTTTTATCTTTTAATAACAACAGCACACAGGGAGAGAGATTTTTTAACAAAGAACAACACTTTTAAGGGTATCCTACAGGTCCATGACTCACAAGTCGAAACTTGATGGGTATCTTATGCTGTGCTTAATAACAAGACATATTCATGAGGAAGATAAGCTCCATTAGAAACCAAAAACTGGCAAAAACAATCACTAAGACCTTCCAAACATGTGGATTACAAGGCACAGCATGCGCCATTATTTGCATAGTGTTTATGTGCTTTTCTATTTTTGTTCTGATACAGAACAGTGAGGAAAGTCATAGTTTGCTACATATACGAGAAGCTGTGAGAGCAGGAGTCAGGAAAAGTTTTCTCTGTGCAGTGACCTGTGACAGACCTAAGTCATGTCAGACTGACAGATTTTAAAAGCAAGGAACAATCTGCTCCAACAGCCGGAACGGCTTTAATGAGTGAAAGTAACCAGCCAGTGGTGCTAATGTTTTAAAGCTATTATAGTATTCACCAGTAATAGGCTCCTGTTCAGTAATGCACAAAACAACATGCGAAAAATGAATATATTTATCAGGGAACTGCATGAAGTAGTCCTTACTGACATAACGAGTTCATGAAGTACTGTAGTTCTGAACCCATCAAGAATGCTTTTAGGTGACAAGACCTGCGGAATATGGCAAGTGTTTTAACATGACTTGATTTACTTTTCTTGCACATTCTTTATAAATCTCCTATATAAGCAGGGCCGGTTTTAGACAAAGTAGGACCTTGGTCAAAAGTTTAAAGTAGTGCCCTGAATGCTAACATATGGTACCAACACACTCAATCATTTCGGTTGCATTTACATGCGCTGTGTTCAGGCTGTTAAATGAGCGCAATCAACAAGATTTAGGTGGTTCGGCACTTGTTTCCTGGTCTCTTTACACAGGATGACGAAGAATGATGGGCACAGAACTATCACTAGTAGATCAATTTGTCCCCATATAGTATCACAGCAGCAGCACATTTGCAGTTTATACAGGGTGATGTGTTACCGAGAACAATGATCTCCTGAGGAGACAGGAGACATCTCCTGAGCATTGGAGGAAGCAAAAGAGAGTATACAGACATTACAGCATGGGATCGCAAATGATTCTATTTGTGAGGCAAACATTTCAATGCCTGTTTTGAAGCAATGTTTTACCTTATAGAAAGAATCAGCTGTAATCTCCTGCTGTAATGACTATAATCTTTTGCTTCCTTCCCTGCCCAGGAGCTGTGGTATGATCAGACCATGTCCCTGTATGGTCAGACACAGCCATTACACAGTACTGTAACATTTTAATTTTTTGGGATATGGGACTATTAGTGGGTTTATTTTTGCACCCTGAGTTGACTTTTATTCTGCTATCATTTTGGGGTAGAAAAAATGTTTTGATTGCCTCTTATTGCATTTGATTGCAATTTTGCAATCGGATTAAATTACTTTATATTTTGATAGATCGGATGTTAACAAATGCAGTAATACCAAATATGTGTAGTTTTTGTGTTTTTGTTATTTTTTTTTAAATAGTGCAAAAGGAGGTGATTTAAACTTTTGTGGGTTTTTTCATATTTATAAAATGTTTTTTTCTTTACTTTTACTGTATAGTTTAGTCCCCTTACGAGACTTGAAGCTGCGATTGTCCGATCACTTGTTCTATACTTAGCAGTGCATCAGCTCTGCTGTGTATAGAGAAAATCTTAATCTCCTATGAACGCCTTGTGGGTCATCAGCAGACCCCCGATGTAATTTACAAGTTCACAACCGCAGGGGGAGTTATTAGAGACACATGATGTCTGATTAAATTACCTGACATGTGCATGGAAAGATGCAGGCTTGGCATGCGAGCCAGTATCAAAGGCAGCGACACGACATATGACTTAAATGTACATCAAAGATCATGAAGAGGTTAAGTTTATCAATTGAATAACATCATTGCACAAGTATCCATCTGTTTGAGCTGCAGGGAGAACCTACCAGACGTCCATACATTCTAGGCTCAACAACACACACACACAAACACACTCAAAGACACACACACACACACAGACACACACACATAGACACACACACATACAGAGACAGACTCAGAGAAAGACACTCACACACACATACGGACTTACTATCATTCTCTTCTTCAGTCCTTTTGACTCCCGCAAAGTACAGGGCCTGTGGTAACAACACAATCACGAGCGTAAATTAAGCATTTAGTGCGTTTTTGATGTTGCAGATTTTCTGCAACATTTCTACACCTATTAATTAAATTAGGTTGCCTGCATTTAAAAGTAGCTGTGATGGATTGCACAGGGGAAGGGGGTGTCGACTTCACTCACCTCGGGGAGGGGAGAGAAGGACCAAGCAGGGATTGGCTCTCTGGCTCCACCACTTGCCCCAGGTCAGTCAGGGAACTGCACGGAGGGCAAATAGTCACTGGAAAGTCGAGGCAGGGGATATATATATAAACCTCCCGGCTGTCACTGCCATAGTTCCTCACTAACACAGTATGGTATTCTGCCATCAGTTCCTCATTCTAAATAATCTCTGTCCGACAGCAGGCTTATATCGGGTCAGAAACCAACCCGGGCAGCGTATAATATCCAACGGAGTGTGCGGATGTGGGGGTTCGTGTATCGAGATAAAAGAGAAGTCCACAATTAATTTTATATTTAATTGCCAAAAAGGCGCACTAGAAATATACAAGAAATATACAGATATATATATACACACAGAACAATATACAAGTATGCAGTCAAGAGTGTAGTACAAGGTTAGGGTATAGATAGTTATTCCCATAGTCCTATATTAAACAGGCGGGGGACACTTCAAATACTTAACATAATACCAACTGTAGCGCCGGCGTCCTCTGCCAGGCAGGGACGCTGTTCCCCTGCGCCAGTGTCCTATGCCAGGCAGGGACGTCGCTCCCCTTACCCTCACACAGCGTCCTCCTTCCGCCCTGCTGGGGCTGCGCGCTCCTTCCCTGCCTCTGGGCTTAGGGCGCGCGCGCGTGCACGCCCCCGCTCTTAAAGGGGCCGCGCGCATCTTTCAAAAAAGGTCCCCGGCCAATGCCGGTGGACTCCACCTTATATAAAGCACCTCCTCCTTAATGGAGGTGCCCGAGCAATGTTGTTGTTGCACTGTTTAACTCTGCTTCAGCCCTCAGGGTCCGTTACCAGTTACCTGCCTGTTTCCTGCCAGTTTCCTGTCTGCTACCTGCCCGCAAGCCTGCCTGGAGGTTCGGCCGTCACATGCGGTGACCATCGGCAATTCCAGAGACTCTCGCCTGCTCACTTGGGGGCGCTCATCAGCCATCTGCCTGCAAGCCTACCTGGAGGTTCGGCCATCACCTGCGGTGTCCATCGGCTATTCCAGAGACTCTCGCCTGCTCACTTGGGGGCGCTCATCTGCCATCTGCCTGCAAGCCTACCTGGAGGTTCGGCCATCACCTGCGGTGTCCATCGGCTATTCCAGAGACTCTCGCCTGCTCACTTGGGGGCGCTCATCTGTCATCTGCCTGCTAGCCTACTGGGAGGCTCCACCATCTCAGGTCGTATATACCTGTCCATTCAGAGACTGCCCCGGCCCCTTGCCTGCCTGTTTATCCAGAGACTGCCCCGGTCACTTGCCGTGACTACCTGCCTGTCTACCCAGAGACTGCCCCAGTCACTTGCCGTGACTACCTGCCTGTCTACCCAGAGACTGCCCCGGTCACTTGCCGTGACTACCTGCCTGTCTACCCAGAGACTGCCCCGGTCACTTGCCGTGACTACCCGCCTGTTTGTCCAGAGACTGCCCCGGTCACTTGCCGTGACTACCTGCCCGTCCCTCCAGAGACTGCCCCGGTCACTTGCCGTGGCTACCTGCCTGTCCCTCCAGAGACTGCCCCGGTCACTTGCCGTGACTACCTGCCTGTCCCTCCAGAGACTGCCCCGGTCACTTGCCGTGACTTCCTGTCCATCTCCCCGGGCGCCACCCGCTCCTTTACAAGGAAAGCCTCCTTGTATAATAAAGCTCAGAGGTTCCGCCTCCCAGACCCGTTACAGTTTGCTCGGGCCATGGAACCCGGTGGCACCCAAACTCCCTCGCTCTCTGACCTGTGTCATGAACTGTCTCGTCAGAGGTCTCAACAGGAGTCCATCCTAGGTCACCTGCGGAATGTTAATTCCCGCCTGGACACCCTGACTACTTCACCAGCAACCACCGCGGGCGCCATGACTCGCAATCCGGCAGTTCCGCTGCTTACCAATTCTGTGGTTTCCGTTCCTGGACCTCGACTTTCAGCTCCTCCTCGGTTTGGAGGCGACCCTGCTCTGGCTCGGGGTTTCATTAACCAGTGCACCCTGCATTTTGAACTCCTGGTACACCAGTTTAACTCCGACCGGGCCAAAATTGCCTTCATCATGTCCCATCTCACCGGAGAGGCCCTGGCCTGGCTAAATCCTCTTTGGGAGAGAGAAGATCCTCTGGTGTCTGACCTGTCTGCTTTTCTCTCAGCCTTCCGGAAGGTATTCGACGAACCCGGACGGAAGACCTCCTCTGCATCATCTCTGCTGCGTCTCCGTCAGGGAAGTCTCACCGTGGGTCAATATGCCATACGGTTCCGTACCCTTGCCTCATAGCTGGCTTGGGATAATGACGCTCTGATATCTGTCTTCTGGGAGGGTCTGTCCGGCCGTATTAAGGATGAACTTGCCGGTCGGGACATTCCAACCTCTCTCGATGACCTAATAACTCTTGCCAATCGAACTGATCTACGGTTCCAGGAGCGCGCTAAGGAGGTCACCCGTGAGAGAAGGTTTCCTCGTCTAGCTCCATCTTTTCAGAGACCTGTAACTCCTTCCGTTTCTCCTCAGGCACACTCTTCTGAGCCTATGCAAGTCGACCAGACCAAGATGGTCAAAGCCCGTCAGGACTTACGCCGTGCCGAGGGGAGTTGCTTCTACTGTGGCAGTAAGGAGCACCGGATCCGTACCTGCCCAGAGAGGTCGGGAAACGCCTGTGTCTAGGTTCGCTCGGAGAGGTCCACCTAGACAAAAATAAATCCTCTTCATCTCTGCTGCTGTCTGTCTCAATTCTCCTCGGTGAGAATCGTTACTTCGAACTAGCCCAACTTGATTCTGGAGCAGCCGGGAATCTTGTTTCACAGGCTCTAGTAGAAAAATATCGCATTCCTACCAAACCTCTGGTTGAACCAGTATCTGTTGCTGCTGTGGATGGGGGTCTCCTACCACGTCCCATCCAACTTATCACTGAAGCCATAACCCTACAGGTGGGAATGTTGCACTCTGAGAGCATCTCGTTTCATGTTCTGCCTGGACTCTCTCACGCTTTCTTACTAGGTCTGCCTTGGCTCCAAAAGCAGGCACCCGTGCTCGACTGGCAGACTGGAGAGATCCTTCGCTGGGGACAGGACTGTCATAAAACGTGTTTGGTTCCTGTTCATCCTGTCCATCCTTCTCCTACACCAACTAATCTACCAGGGCTCCCGATTCCATATTGGTCATTCGCTGAGGTCTTTAATAAAAAGGAAGCAGAGACATTACCCCCTCACAGACCGTATGATTGCCTGATCGACCTGCTACCCGGTACTACGCCTCCCCGTGGGCGTATTTACCCATTGTCTGCTGCTGAGACCAGGTCGATGTCCGAATATATCGAGGAGAATTTGGCCAAGGGATTCATCCGGAAATCCACCTCCCCAGCGGGAGCAGGTTTCTTCTTCGTAAAAAAGAAAGACGGCTCTCTCCGTCCCTGTATTGACTACAGAGGCCTAAATTTGATCACGGTGAAGAATAAGTACTCTCTTCCGCTCATTCCAGAATTGTGTGATCGTCTGAGGGGGGCTAGAATCTTCACCAAACTGGATCTTCGTGGGGCATATAACCTAGTCCGTATCCGTCGGGGAGATGAATGGAAGACGGCATTCAACACCCGGGACGGCCACTACGAGTATTTGGTGATGCCCTTTGGTCTCTGTAATGCTCCAGCAGTCTTTCAGGAGTTGGTCAATGACATCTTTCGGGACCTTCTCTACTCCTGCGTTGTGGTGTACCTAGACGACATCTTGGTCTTCTCTCCGGATCTCCAGTCTCATCGGAGGGATGTTCGTCAGGTTCTGCTCAGGCTCAGGCAGAATCACCTCTTCGCCAAATATGAGAAGTGTCTATTTGAGCAGACCTCTCTTCCGTTTTTGGGCTACATCATTTCTCAGACAGGCCTATGAATGGATCCGGAGAAACTGTCTGCCATCAAGAAATGGCCCGACCGGAGGGGTTGAAGGCCATTCAGCAGTTCCTGGGATTCGCCAATTATTACCGCCTTTTCATACCGCACTTCTCTTCCCGGACTGCTCCAATCTCCGCGCTCACCCGCAAGGATGCTAATCCCAAACAGTGGACGCCAGAAGCAGAGGAGGCCTTTCTTTCTTTAAAACAGGCCTTCTCTTCCGCTCCAGTGCTGCATCGTCCGGACGGCAACAAGCAGTTCTTCCTGGAGGTGGACGCTTCTTCTTCTGGAGCCGGAGCGGTACTTACTCAAAAATCTTCATCCGGGAGGATGGTATCTTGCGGCTTCTTCTCCAAACTCTTCTCCTCTTCTGAGCGCAATTACTCCATAGGAGACCGAGAGTTATTGGCCATCAAGCTGGCATTGGAGGAGTGGCGTTACCTACTCGAGGGGCTCTTCACCCGGGTAATCATTTACACTGACCACAAATATCTGGCTTACCTCCAGCATGCCCAGAGACTTAACCCTCGCCAAGCCCGGTGGTCCTTGTTTTTTGCCCGCTTTGATTTTCTTTTACATTTTCGCCCGGCTGACAAGAACATCAAGGCGGACGCCTTGTCCCGGTCCTTCCTGGTGTCGGATCTCGAGGAGGAACCTAAACATATCATCGATCCCGCCAGAGTGATGCAGGTGGCTCCCGTGAGTCTAAATCGTCTCCCTCCTGGTAACACGTTCGTATCAGTAACCGATCGGAAGAGAATCCTACACTGGGGTCATTCGTCTAAACTAGCTGGCCATGCTGGTCAGAGAAAGACCCTCCAGCTCATTACTCGGCATTACTGGTGGCCTACCCTGCACAAGGACGTAATAGACTTTGTTTCTGCCTGTGTCTCCTGTGCCCGCAACAAAGTTCCGAGACACCTGCCTGCCGGCCGTCTTCTTCCGCTTCCTGTACCCGCTGCCCCTGGCAGCATATAGCCATGGACTTCATAACAGATCTGCCCGTCTCTGCTGGTTGTACGGTCATTTGGGTGGTTGTTGACCGATTTTCCAAGATGGCTCACTTCATTCCCCTGCCAGGGCTTCCGTCTGCACCCGAGTTGGCTAAAGACTTTATCCGCCACATCTTCCGTCTTCATGGTCTGCCTCGTCACATTGTGTCGGATCGTGGGGTACAGTTCACCTCACGTTTCTGGAGAGCCACTTGTAAGTTGCTAGACGTCACCTTGGATTTCTCCTCCGCTTACCACCCGCAGTCCAATGGACAAGTCGAGCGAATCAATCAGAATCTGACCAGTTATCTCCGGCACTTCGTTAATGCCCACCATTCTGACTGGGTGGATCTCCTGCCTTGGGCCGAATTCTCTTACAACAATCACGAGAGCGAATCTTCCTCCAAATCTCCGTTTTTTGTAGTCTTCGGTCAACACCCTCGGATCCCTGTTCCTGTCTCCATCTCTGTGGACAATCCAGCTGCGGAATCTCTGGTTAACGAGTTTTCCTCCTTATGGGAGAGTACCCGGTCCGCACTCATTCTGTCATCCGAGCGCATGAAGAAACATGCTGACAAAAAACGTCTGGATCCTCCTCAATTCCGTCCTGGGGGTAAGGTCTGGCTTTTGTCCAAGTATGTCCGGCTCAAGATTCCTTCCTACAAGTTAGGCCCTCGGTTCATCGGTCCTTTTGAGATCATCAGTCAGATCAACTCGGTGTCCTATAAATTGAAACTCCCGGTCAATTTGCGGATTCCTAACTCCTTCCATGTATCTCTCCTCAAACCGGTGGTACTTAACTCTTTTGTCAAGTCTACAGGTACACCTCCTGCTCCAGTGTCTGCTGAAGACGAATTTGAAGTAGAGAACATTCTGGCCACCAAAAGGGTAGGAAGAAAGACCTACTTTCTGGTGGATTGGAAGGGGTTTGGTCCTGAGGAGAGAACGTGGGAGCCTCGGGAGAACATCCATGCCCCTCTCATCCTAGCTAAATTTCTTTCTGGCCTAAAAAAGGGGGGGCCTAAAGGGGGGGTACTGTAGCGCCGGCGTCCTCTGCCAGGCAGGGACGCTGTTCCCCTGCGCCAGCGTCCTCTGCCAGGCAGGGACGTCGCTCCCCTTACCCTCACACAGCGTCCTCCTTCCGCCCTGCTGGGGCTGCGCGCTCCTTCCCTGCCTCTGGGCTTAGGGCGCTCTTAAAGGGGCCACGCGCATCTTTCAAAAAAGGTCCCCGGCCAATGCCGGTGGACTCTACCTTATATAAAGCACCTCCTCCTTAATGGAGGTGCCCGAGCAATGTTGTTGTTGCACTGTTTAACTCTGCTTCAGCCCTCAGGGTCCGTTACCAGTTACCTGCCTGTTTCCTGCCAGTTTCCTGTCTGCTACCTGCCCGCAAGCATGCCTGGAGGTTCGGCCGTCACATGCGGTGACCATCGGCAATTCCAGAGACTCTCGCCTGCTCACTTGGGGGCGCTCATCAGCCATCTGCCTGCAAGCCTACCTGGAGGTTCGGCCATCACCTGCGGTGTCCATCGGCTATTCCAGAGACTCTCGCCTGCTCACTTGGGGGCGCTCATCTGCCATCTGCCTGCAAGCCTACCTGGAGGTTCGGCCATCACCTGCGGTGTCTATCGGCTATTCCAGAGACTCTCGCCTGCTCACTTGGGGGCGCTCATCTGTCATCTGCCTGCTAGCCTACCGGGAGGCTCCACCATCTCAGGTCGTATATACCTGTCCATTCAGAGACTGCCCCGGCCCCTTGCCTGCCTGTTTATCCAGAGACTGCCCCGGTCACTTGCCGTGACTACCTGCCTGTCTACCCAGAGACTGCCCCGGTCACTTGCCGTGACTACCTGCCTGTCTACCCAGAGACTGCCCCGGTCACTTGCCGTGACTACCTGCCTGTCTACCCAGAGACTGCCCCGGTCACTTGCCGTGACTACCCGCCTGTTTGTCCAGAGACTGCCCCGGTCACTTGCCGTGACTACCTGCCCGTCCCTCCAGAGACTGCCCCGGTCACTTGCCGTGACTACCTGCCTGTCCCTCCAGAGACTGCCCCGGTTACTTGCCGTGACTACCTGCCTGTCCCTCCAGAGACTGCCCCGGTCACTTGCTGTGACTACCTGCCCGTCTACCCAGAGACTGTCCCTGTCACTTGCCGTGACTTCCTGTCCGTCTCCCCGGGCGCCACCCGCTCCTTTACAAGGAAAGCCTCCTTGTATAATAAAGCTCAGAGGTTCCGCCTCCCAGACCCGTTACACCAAATCTACAGTGGAAGGTGCCACCCATAGATAAGAAGTGCGGAGAGGATTGTTAATAAAAATAAGATTTTTATTGAGATTCAACTTCTTAAAAACATACATAAATGAAACATATTTAACAGAGATGAGGGGAGATTCCAAAAGTAAAAGAAAAGGGGAAAGGGTGGGATATGCCAACGTGATTCACACCAATATATGCACAGATCACAAGTAACCATGAAACACATATATAACAATATATTAACAAGGCACTAAACATCTCAGAAATAGGAGCATTGAAGCCTCCATCATTGTCATTAGAATGCCCTGGGGTAGTGCAGGAGTGGAAATCCAGTGGCATTGATTCCCCGCGCCCGACAAGGATATGGAACAGCACGGCTTCCATCCAATCTTCAAGCGAGCACTCACTTCCCTATATATAGCTCCCACACCTCGTATACTCCACCACGCCCCGGAAGAAGTGACTACACTAAGCGGTGCCCGTCGGGTGCGGGGAATCAATGCCACTGGATTTCCACTCCTGCACTACCCCATTGTCAGCGTTATTGCCTTGCAGCGCTTAGGTATGTAGATGGGATGAATACCCACGATTTATTTTAGGTTGATTGCCTTATGAAAGTCTATGTTTTGATGTATGCTACTCAGCACCTTAACATTGCTATCATTCCTTTGGCTGGCTTACATGGGGAAGGTTCACAAGTTCTATGATACCCTTTCTCTCACTGCATCTACTATGTTAAGGGCATTCTAATGACAATGATGGAGGCTTCAATGCTCCTATTTCTGAGATGTTTAGTGCCGTGTTAATATATTGTTATATATGTGTTTCATGGTTACTTGTGATCTGTGCATATATTGGTGTGAATCACGTTGGCATATCCCACCCTTTCCCCTTTTCTTTTACTTTTGGAATCTCCCCTCATCTCTGTTGAATATGTTTCATTTATGTATGTTTTTAAGAAGTTGAATCTCAATAAAAATCTTATTTTTATTAACAATCCTCTCCGCACTTCTTATCTATGGGTGGCACTTTCCACTGTAGATTTGGTATTATGTAGGGTATAGATAGGTTGCAATTACTATGTTATGTAGCATGTGACCACAGGGAGGTACTGATGGATCACAGGTCCAGATCTTAGTTACATAGTTCCCTTGGCTGTGTCAGGTAATGGAAACTCCTGCCAGTAGAAAACTAAGTCCAAAATGAGAAACTGCTTCTTATCTCCTAGGCTGTTCCCTCCTACTCTCTGCGCCCACCCCTGGGATAGGCTGCCTTCCTCCACCCATATCTGAGAGTATGTTTTTCCAGGCAGAACCGTGGATGGCCCATAACTTTCCGCTCGAAGCTCTGAATGGAACAGCAGAGGTGCCACTGGATTCTGCTGGATTTGATCTGCGCATAGAGACTAAATATGCCTACCATATGTAATTCTTGGTAGCTATGCTTTGTAACTCAATGACACAGGGTGCTACAGGTGGCTGCTGGGCATGGACGTGTGGGGAAGGAATGCCGAGTCCAATTATGTGCTTGGCTAGTCTCAAAGATATTGCATTCTATTATTATAGGTCATTTTCCAGATTCCATATCTCAGAGCCATGCTGTGACCTGTGATGCCTGAGTTAATCCCTTAATGTCCATTGACGTGCACAGTCCGTCATGGCAGGATGTCAGTTCCAGCACCAGGACGGACTGTGCACGTCATGCCTTTGAACTACCACTGCGTGTAAACACGCAGTGGTAGTTCAGTGCCGACAGCTGTCTATGACAGCTGACAGGCATGGCAAGAGGTTCGGGGATCCTTGCAGTCAGTCCCCGCACCCACAGCGCTGTGATTGGTCAGTCAAGCTGACTGACCAAAACACAGCAGCGATCGGGCAGGAGAGGCTGAAATTTCAGCTTCTCCTGCCTGATCAGTGCAGGAGCTCAGAGCTGCAGTGGCTGAGCTTCCTGCACTGACAGTCAGGAGTGGCATCCGTGCCGCCCTGGCTGTTAACCCCTTGATTGCTGCGATCGAGCACGATCGCAGCGTTCAGGGGGGAGGCAGAGGGTCGCGAGCTCCCTCTGCCTCCGATCGGCGTCTCCGCTATGTAATCGCAGGGCACGATCTCAGCCATGATGACCCGGGGTTGTCATGACAACCTCCGGGTCATCCAGCTATGGAAAGCCACTGAGACAATGCTCACAATATGGTCTCAGAAGCTTTCACCATAGGTATAATGCATTGCAATGTTGGAGCATTGCAATGCATTATATCTGCAATCAAAAGTGAAAAAGTGAAAGTCTCATAAAGGGACTAGGTAAAAAAAAAACATTTTTAAAAAAATTTGTAAAAAAAAATATTAAAAAATAATTAAAGAAAATTCCCCTAAAAAATACACATTTTTATGTAAAAAAAAAGCAAAAAACAAAAACATACACATGTTTGGTATCGCCGCGTCTGGAAAAATCCAATCTATAAAAGCGTAACCCTAGTAAACCCCTTCAGTGAAAGCCGTAAAAAAAAGCACAAAAAAGGAGTAAATTATACTTTTTCCAAGCTTGGAAAAAGTGCAATAATAGGCAATCAAAAGAATGAATAAAAATAAACATGGTACCACTGAAAATGTCTTCTTTTCCCGCAAAAAACAAGCCACCATACAGCATCATCAGCGAAAAAATAAAAAAGTTATAGTTCGCAGAATAAAGTGATGCAAAAATAATTATTTTTTCTATAAAAGTTTTTATTGTGTAAAAAACGCCAAAACATAAAAAAGGATATAAATGAGGTATCACTGTAATCGTAGTGACCCAAAGAATAAAGCTGCTTTATCAATTTTACCACACGTGGAACAGAGAAAAAAAAACCCAATTCCTGAATTGCTGGTTTTTGCTCATTCTGCTTCCACAAAAATCGGAATAGGAAGCAATCAAAAAACGTTATGTGCCTGAATATGGCACCAATAAAAACGTCCACTCGTTCCGCAAAAAATAAGCCCATACATGACTCTGTCGGCAGAAATATGGAAAAATTATAGCTCTCAAAATACGGAAATGCAAAAATTTCTTACAAAAAATTCTTTAAAAAAAAGCGTCTTTTAGTGTGTGACAGACGCTAAACATGAAAAAAGGATGTAAATCTGGTACACTGTAATCGCACCAATCCGAAGAATAAAGTCGCCTAATCACTAATACCGCACGAGGAACGGCGTAAAAAAGAAAAACAATTCTTCACCTTTTGTGGATTTGTTCATTCTGCCTCCCAAAGATCACAGTAAGGCGATCACAGTGGTTTACCCCCACATATGGGGTATCAGCATTCTAAGGACAAATTGCACAACAACTTTTGGGTCCTATTTCTCCTGTTACCTTATAAAAATAAAAATTTGGGGGCAAAAAGATAATTTTTGTAAAAAAAATGATTTTTTTTATTTTCACGGCTCTACGTTATAAACTTCTGTGAAGCACTTGGGGTTTCAAAGTGCTCACCACACATCTAGATAAGTTCCTTGGGGGGTCTAGTTTCCAAAATAGGGTCACTTGTGGGTGGTTTCTACTGTTTAGATACATCAGGGGCTCTCCAAACGCGACATGACGCCCGCAGACTATTCCATCAACGTCTGCATTCCAAAACGGCGCTCCTTCCCTTCCGAGCTCTGCCATGCACCCAAATAGTGGTTTACCCCCACATATGGGGTATCAACATACTCAGGACAATTTGGGGGCGAAAAGATCATTTTTGTGGAAAAAATATGATTTTTTTAATTTTACGGCTCTACGTTATAACCTTCTGTGAAGCCCTTGGGGGTTCAAAGTGCTCACCACACATCTACATAAGTTCCTTGGGGGTCTAGTTTCCAAAATGGGGTCACTTGTGGGGGGTTTCCACTGTTTAGGCACATCAGGGACTCTCCAAATGCGTCATGGCGTCCAATCTCAATTCCAGCCAAAAAAGTCAAATGGCCCTGCTTCCCTTCCGAGCTCTTTGATGCACCCAAATAGTGATTTACCCCCACATATGGGGTATCAGCGTACTCAGGACAAATTGCACAATAACTTTTGGGGTCCTGTTGCCCATTGGAAAATAAAAATTTGGGGTGAAAAGATCATTTTTTTGGAAAAAATATGATTTTTTAATTTTACAGCTCTACGTTATAACCTTCTGTGAAGCCCTTGGGGGTTCAAAGTGCTAATCACACATTTAGATATGTTCCTTTGGGGGTCTAGTTTCCAAAATGGGGTCACTTATGGGGGGTTTCCACTCTTTAGGTACATCAGGGGCTCTCCAAACATGACATGGTGTCCGCTCTCGATTCCAGCCAATTTGACATTCAAAATCTCAAATGATGCTCCTTCCCTTCTGAGCACTGCCGTGCGCTTAAAAATTGGTCTTCCTCCACACATGGGGTATCGATGTACTCAGGAGAAATTGTACAACAAATACTGTGGTTCATTTTCTCCTAATACCCTTGACAAAATAAAAAAAATTGTGTCGAAAGAAAAATGTTGTGGGAAAAAAGTTAAATGTTCATTTTTTCCTTCCACATTGCTTCAATTCTTGTGAAGTACCTAAAGGGTTAATAAACTTCTTGAATGTGGTTTTGAACACCTTGAGGGGTGTAGTTTTTAAAATTGTGTCACTTTGGGGTATTTTCTGTCATATTGCCCCTCAAAGTGACTTCAAATGTGAGGTGGTCCCTAAAAAAATGGTTTTGTAAATTTTGTTGCAAAAATGAGAAATCGCTGATCAATTTTTAACACTTATAACTTCCTAACAGAAAAAAATTTTGGTTCCAAAATTGTGCTGATGTAAAGTAGACATGTGGGAAATGTTATTTATTATTTTTTGTGACATATCTCAAAATTTTCGCCATATTTCTGTTTTTTTCATAAATAAACAAGTTATATCGAAGAAATTTTACCACTATCATGAAGAACAACATGTCCTGAGAAAAAAGACTCAGAATCGCCAAGATCCGTTGAAGCGCTCCAGAGTTATAAGCACATAAATTCACAGTGGTCACAATTGTAAAAATTGGCCTGGTCACTAACCTACAAAATAGCTTGGTCCTTAAGGGGTTAAACGAAGGAATCCAGTTTTGCTGTAGCTGACAAAGTTTAATTAAAGGAAAACAATGATCCTTGGGAATGATTGTCAAGGGAGGGGGCTGAGTGGTATGAAGCAAGTATTTTGGGGCCAAACTGTATCTTGATGGGGAATTCCTTCAGAAGTCAAAATGCTATAATTTAGATATCATTTTCCCATATCTCACAGTAGCGTTTTTCAGTACATTATTTGAGTGTTTTTGACACTGCATTTTTTTTTCATTTTTTGATCTGTCATATTTTAGATAAAGCAGCTTTATTTTTGATACTTACAGGCATTTTGTATTTATTTTATTGATGCAGTCATGTGCGGATTACATGCTTCTTTACCTTTAAATTTTCTTTTTTTCTTCTTGCTCTCAAGTGATATGTTTTGCACTTAAAACACGGAACGCAGGTCTGTTTAGTTTATGGAGGGTGAAATAAAAGCATATTGGGCATCAAATTTGTATACATCTCATCCACTTTGCTGTCACTTTAAGGCGCGGCGTTTCTTACGCAGAAAAAATACACATTGTCAAAACCTCACGAAAAGCTCATCAATGAAACTTAACCCTATAAACTGTTCCCAAGTATTAGCGTATGGTGGGAATATTTCATGACATTGTTGCTGTCGTTGTCCTTACAGCTATAAGTAACTTGCATAGTGACAATTATAATTAAATTCTACTGTTATGGCATAATTTATTTATTTCAATGGTTTGTTCTCTACTAAATGGATCATTTAAGCGCACTGATATTCATTCGGCAGAAGAATTGGTGTTGTTATAATCTGTGTTCAATTGTTTGTAACAACAATAATACATTTCAAGCTAGAAACTAGACTTGGGAGGAACAGCTGCATAAATACCTCTGATCATTAGCAGCAGACTAATGAAGGGGTTGGCAGTGTAATGCGGTAGATGGAAGCTTGCGGATGTGCCGCTTTGTGTGCAGCTGCATGAATATTTCGGTACCCCTCTTTGATTGAATGCTGGCACATACAAGCCATGATTATTTTATGTGGATGTTTATGGATAGATGGTAAGTTTGATTAAATAAATAATTTCAACCTGGAAATCTGCTAATTTCTATTTTGTTTAAGAGAGACGGAAAATTGTAGTATATTATTGATTAACCGAATTGATTCAGAATCGGTATTACGTCAGCATTTTCTGCTTATTTATATTGAGTGGAAACATTTATGGGCAACAGAAATAATTAATTCTAATAGCCTTATTCTTGTCTACACCATCTCTGATGATCTTGAAACGTCTGGATTGTTAATATCTGTTGTGCAACTGATATAGCCCTGAAAGGCATGGCGTAGATGCTAAAAGGGGGTGTGCAAAGTCAGAAAAAAACAACAACTTTTTTTCCTTTTCCAGAAATGTACAAGAATAAGGCTACAATACTAACCACAGCCTACGGAAGAAGGCAGTTCAACTTCAGGAACAGGTAGATCTAATCATGTTTAACCCCTTACTGCCATCGGACGTACTATCCCGTCCATGGTACCTGGGCCCGTATGACCGGGGACGGGATAGTACGTCATAGGCGATCAGCTGCGCTCCTGAGGGGAGCGCAGCTAATCGCCGCCGGGTGTCAGCTGATTATCACAGCTGACACCCATGACTGTGTGTCAGGAGCGGTCACGGACCGCTCCCGGCACATTAACCCCTAGCACACCGCGATCAAACATGATCGCGGTGTACTGGGGGCACAGGGGAGGATCGCGCAGGGTGGGGGCTCCCTGCGCGCCCCCCTGAGACCCTCAGAGCAGCGCGATGTGATCGCGCTGTTCTGAGGGCTTCCTCCCTCCCAGGACCCGGATCCAAGATGGCGCCGGGGTCCTGGAGGGAGGCGGCTACCTCAGTGCCTGCCGAGAGCAGGCACTGAGAAGCCTGCATCTATGCCTGTGCGATCGCTGGTGTGACAGAGTGCTGTGCACACTGTCACACCAGCGATCTGATAAAATACTGTGATGTCCCACCCTGGGACAAAGTAAAAAAGTTAAAAAAGTAAAAATAAACATGTGTAAAAAAAAAATCCAAAATAAATAAAAAAAAAAAAAATATTCCCCAATAAATTCACTTCTTCCTATAAATAAAAAAAACAAAACAATAAAAGTACACATATTTGGTATCGCCGCGTCCGTAACGACCCCCCCTATAAAATTGTCCCACTAGTTAACCCCTTTAGTGAACCCCTTAAAAAAAAAAAAAAAAAACGAAGCAAAAAATCAATGCTTTATCATCATACCGCCGAACAAAAAGTGGAATAACACGCGATCAAAAATACCGATATAAGAAAACATGGTACCGCTGAAAACGTCATCTTGTCCCGCAAAAAACGAGCCGTCATAAAGCATCATCAGCAAAAAAATAAAAAAGTTATAGCTCGCAGAATAAAGCGATGCAAAAATAATTATTTTTTATATAAAATTGTTTTTATTCTATAAAAGCGCCAAAACATGAAAAAATGATATAAATGAGGTATCGCCATAATCGTACTGACCCGAAGAATAAAACTGCTTTATCAATTTTACCACACGCGGAACGGTATAAACGCCTCCCCCAAAAGAAATTCATGAATTGCTGATTTTTGTTCATTCTAACCTCCCAAAAATCGAAATAAAAAGCGATCAAAAAACGTCACGTGCTCAAAAATGGTACCAATAAAAACGTCAACTCGTCCCGCAAAAAATAAGACCTCACATGACTCTGTGGGCCAAAATATGCAAAAATTATAGCTCTCAAAATGTGATGATGCAAAAACTATTTTTGCAATAAAAAGCGTCTTTTAGCGTGACAGCTGCCAATCATAAAAACCCGCTATAAATAGTAAATCAAACCCCCCTTTATCACCCCCTTAGTAAGGGAAAAATAATAAAATTAAAAAAAAGCATTTATTTCCATTTTCCCATTAGGGTTAGGGTTAGGGTTGCGGCTAAAGTTAGGGTTAGGGTTGGCGCTAAAGTTAGGATTAGGGTTAGGGTTGGGATTAGGGGTGTGTTAGGGTTAGGTTTGTGGTTAGGGTTGGGACTAGGGTTAGGGGTGTGTTGGGGTTAGGGTTGGAGTTAGAATTGGGGGGTTTCAGCTGTTTAGGCACATCAGGGGCTCTCCAAATGTGACATGGCGTCTGATCTCAATTCCAGCCAATTCTGCGTTGAAAAAGTCAAACGGTGCTCCTTCACTTCTGAGCTCTGCCATGCGTCCAAACAGTAGTTTATCCCCACATATGGGGTATCAGCGTACTCTGGACCACAAGAGTTATTGTGCAATTTGTCCTATTTCTTCTGCTACCCTTGGGAAAATAAAAAACTGGGGCCGAAAATATCATTTTTGTACAAAAAAAAATATTTTTTTTTTTTTACGGCTGTACATTATAAACTTCTGTGAAGCACTTGGGGCTTCATAGCGCTCACCACACATCTAGATAAGTTCCTTGTGGGGTCTATTTTCCAAAATGGGGTCACTTGTTGGGGATTTCCACTGTTTAGGCGCATCAGGGGCTCTCCAAATGCGACATGACGCCCCCAGACCATTCCATCAAAGTCTGCAATCCAAAACGTCACTACTTCCCTTCCGAGCCCCAACGTGTACCCATACAGTAGTTTTCTCCCACATATTGGATATCAGCGTACTCAGGACAAATTGGACAACAACTTTTGGGGTCCAATTTCTCCTGTTACCCTTGTAAAAATAAAATATTGGGGCCAAAAAATCACTTTTGCAAAAAAAAAAAGGATTTTTTATTTTTACGGCTGTGCGTTATAAACTTCTGTGAAGCACTTCGGGGTTCAAAGTGCTCACCACACATCTAGACAAGTTCCTTGTGGGGTCTATTTTCCAAAATGGGGTCACTTGTGGGGGGTTTCCACTGTTTAGGCGCATCAGGGGCTCTCCAAATGCGACATGTCGCCCCCAGACCATTCCATCAAAGTCTGCAATCCAAAACGTCACTACTTTCCTTCCGAGCCCTGACGTGCGCCCATACAGTAGTTTTCTCCAACATATTGGGTATCAGCGTACTCAGGACAAATTGGACAACAACTTTTGGGTTCCAATTTCTTCTGTTACCCTTGTGAAAATAAAATATTGGGGACGAAAAAATCATTTTTGTAAAAAAAAAAAAGGATTTTTTATTTTACGGCTGTACGTTATAAACTTTAGTGAAACACCTGGGGGTTAAAAGTTCTCACCACACATCTAGATAAGTTCCTTGAGGGGTCTAGTTTCCAAAATGGCGTCATTTATGGGGGTTTCCACTGTTTAGGCAGATCAGGAGCTCTCCAAACACGACATGGCGTCCAGCCAATTCTGCGTTGAAAAAGTCAGACGGCGCTCCTTCCCTTCCAAACTCTGCCATGCACCCAAACAGTGGTTTACCCCCACATATGGGGTATCAGCGCACTCAGGACAAATTGCACAATAACTTTTGGAGTCTTGTTACCCTTGGAAAAATAAAAATTGGGGTGAAAAGATCATTTTTGTGGAAAAAATATGATTTTTAAATTTTACGGCTCTACGTTATAAACTTGTGTGAAGCACTTGGGGTTCAAATTGCTCACCAAAGATCTAGAAAAGTTCCTTAGGGGTCTAGTTTCCAAAATGGGGTA
>JARQOD010000006.1:107238073-107284405 GCA_033576555.1 Oophaga sylvatica
TAGGCTGCCTTCCTCCACCCATATCTGAGAGTATGTTTTTCCAGGCAGAACCGTGGATGGCCCATAACTTTCCGCTCGAAGCTCTGAATGGAACAGCAGAGGTGCCACTGGATTCTGCTGGATTTGATCTGCGCATAGAGACTAAATATGCCTACCATATGTAATTCTTGGTAGCTATGCTTTGTAACTCAATGACACAGGGTGCTACAGGTGGCTGCTGGGCATGGACGTGTGGGGAAGGAATGCCGAGTCCAATTATGTGCTTGGCTAGTCTCAAAGATATTGCATTCTATTATTATAGGTCATTTTCCAGATTCCATATCTCAGAGCCATGCTGTGACCTGTGATGCCTGAGTTAATCCCTTAATGTCCATTGACGTGCACAATCCGTCATGGCAGGATGTCAGTTCCAGCACCAGGACGGACTGTGCACGTCATGCCTTTGAACTACCACTGCGTGTAAACACGCAGTGGTAGTTCAGTGCCGACAGCTGTCTATGACAGCTGACAGGCATGGCAAGAGGTTCGGGGATCCTTGCAGTCAGTCCCCGCACCCACAGCGCTGTGATTGGTCAGTCAAGCTGACTGACCAAAACACAGCAGCGATCGGGCAGGAGAGGCTGAAATTTCAGCTTCTCCTGCCTGATCAGTGCAGGAGCTCAGAGCTGCAGTGGCTGAGCTTCCTGCACTGACAGTCAGGAGTGGCATCCGTGCCGCCCCTGGCTGTTAACCCCTTGATTGCTGCGATCGAGCACGATCGCAGCGTTCAGGGGGAGGCAGAGGGTCGCGAGCTCCCTCTGCCTCCGATCGGCGTCTCCGCTATGTAATCGCAGGGCACGATCTCAGCCATGATGACCCGGGGTTGTCATGACAACCTCCGGGTCATCCAGCTATGGAAAGCCACTGAGACAATGCTCACAATATGGTCTCAGAAGCTTTCACCATAGGTATAATGCATTGCAATGTTGGAGCATTGCAATGCATTATATCTGCAATCAAAAGTGAAAAAGTGAAAGTCTCATAAAGGGACTAGGTAAAAAAAAAACATTTTTAAAAAAATTTGTAAAAAAAAATATTAAAAAATAATTAAAGAAAATTCCCCTAAAAAATACACATTTTTATGTAAAAAAAAAGCAAAAAACAAAAACATACACATGTTTGGTATCGCCGCGTCTGGAAAAATCCAATCTATAAAAGCGTAACCCTAGTAAACCCCTTCAGTGAAAGCCGTAAAAAAAAGCACAAAAAAGGAGTAAATTATACTTTTTCCAAGCTTGGAAAAAGTGCAATAATAGGCAATCAAAAGAATGAATAAAAATAAACATGGTACCACTGAAAATGTCTTCTTTTCCCGCAAAAAACAAGCCACCATACAGCATCATCAGCGAAAAAATAAAAAAGTTATAGTTCGCAGAATAAAGTGATGCAAAAATAATTATTTTTTCTATAAAAGTTTTTATTGTGTAAAAAACGCCAAAACATAAAAAAGGATATAAATGAGGTATCACTGTAATCGTAGTGACCCAAAGAATAAAGCTGCTTTATCAATTTTACCACACGTGGAACAGAGAAAAAAAAACCCAATTCCTGAATTGCTGGTTTTTGCTCATTCTGCTTCCACAAAAATCGGAATAGGAAGCAATCAAAAAACGTTATGTGCCTGAATATGGCACCAATAAAAACATCCACTCGTTCCGCAAAAAATAAGCCCATACATGACTCTGTCGGCCGAAATATGGAAAAATTATAGCTCTCAAAATACGGAAATGCAAAAATTTCTTACAAAAAATTCTTTAAAAAAAAGCGTCTTTTAGTGTGTGACAGACGCTAAACATGAAAAAAGGATGTAAATCTGGTACACTGTAATCGCACCAATCCGAAGAATAAAGTCGCCTAATCACTAATACCGCACGAGGAACGGCGTAAAAAAGAAAAACAATTCTTCACCTTTTGTGGATTTGTTCATTCTGCCTCCCAAAGATCACAGTAAGGCGATCACAGTGGTTTACCCCCACATATGGGGTATCAGCATTCTAAGGACAAATTGCACAACAACTTTTGGGTCCTATTTCTCCTGTTACCCTTATAAAAAAAAAATTTGGGGGCAAAAAGATAATTTTTGTAAAAAAAATGATTTTTTTTATTTTCACGGCTCTACGTTATAAACTTCTGTGAAGCACTTGGGGTTTCAAAGTGCTCACCACACATCTAGATAAGTTCCTTGGGGGGTCTAGTTTCCAAAATAGGGTCACTTGTGGGGGTTTCTACTGTTTAGATACATCAGGGGCTCTCCAAACGCGACATGACGCCCGCAGACTATTCCATCAACGTCTGCATTCCAAAACGGCGCTCCTTCCCTTCCGAGCTCTGCCATGCACCCAAATAGTGGTTTACCCCCACATATGGGGTATCAACATACTCAGGACAATTTGGGGGCGAAAAGATCATTTTTGTGGAAAAAATATGATTTTTTAATTTTACGGCTCTACGTTATAACCTTCTGTGAAGCCCTTGGGGGTTCAAAGTGCTCACCACACATCTACATAAGTTCCTTGGGGGTCTAGTTTCCAAAATGGGGTCACTTGTGGGGGGTTTCCACTGTTTAGGCACATCAGGGACTCTCCAAATGCGTCATGGCGTCCAATCTCAATTCCAGCCAAAAAAGTCAAATGGCCCTGCTTCCCTTCCGAGCTCTTTGATGCACCCAAATAGTGATTTACCCCCACATATGGGGTATCAGTGTACTCAGGACAAATTGAACAATAACTTTTGGGGTCCTGTTGCCCATTGGAAAATAAAAATTTGGGGTGAAAAGATCATTTTTTTGGAAAAAATATGATTTTTTAATTTTACAGCTCTACGTTATAACCTTCTGTGAAGCCCTTGGGGGTTCAAAGTGCTAATCACACATTTAGATATGTTCCTTTGGGGGTCTAGTTTCCAAAATGGGGTCACTTATGGGGGGTTTCCACTCTTTAGGTACATCAGGGGCTCTCCAAACATGACATGGTGTCCGCTCTCGATTCCAGCCAATTTGACATTCAAAATCTCAAATGATGCTCCTTCCCTTCTGAGCACTGCCGTGCGCTTAAAAATTGGTCTTCCTCCACACATGGGGTATCGATGTACTCAGGAGAAATTGTACAACAAATACTGTGGTTCATTTTCTCCTAATACCCTTGACAAAATAAAAAAAATTGTGTCGAAAGAAAAATGTTGTGGGAAAAAAGTTAAATGTTCATTTTTTCCTTCCACATTGCTTCAATTCTTGTGAAGTACCTAAAGGGTTAATAAACTTCTTGAATGTGGTTTTGAACACCTTGAGGGGTGTAGTTTTTAAAATTGTGTCACTTTGGGGTATTTTCTGTCATATTGCCCCTCAAAGTGACTTCAAATGTGAGGTGGTCCCTAAAAAAATGGTTTTGTAAATTTTGTTGCAAAAATGAGAAATCGCTGATCAATTTTTAACACTTATAACTTCCTAACAGAAAAAAATTTTGGTTCCAAAATTGTGCTGATGTAAAGTAGACATGTGGGAAATGTTATTTATTATTTTTTGTGACATATCTCAAAATTTTCGCCATATTTCTGTTTTTTTCATAAATAAACAAGTTATATCGAAGAAATTTTACCACTATCATGAAGAACAACATGTCCTGAGAAAAAAGACTCAGAATCGCCAAGATCCGTTGAAGCGCTCCAGAGTTATAAGCACATAAATTCACAGTGGTCACAATTGTAAAAATTGGCCTGGTCACTAACCTACAAAATAGCTTGGTCCTTAAGGGGTTAAACGAAGGAATCCAGTTTTGCTGTAGCTGACAAAGTTTAATTAAAGGAAAACAATGATCCTTGGGAATGATTGCCAAGGGAGGGGGCTGAGTGGTATGAAGCAAGTATTTTGGGGCCAAACTGTATCTTGATGGGGAATTCCTTCAGAAGTCAAAATGCTATAATTTAGATATCATTTTCCCATATCTCACAGTAGCGTTTTTCAGTACATTATTTGAGTGTTTTTGACACTGCATTTTTTTTTCATTTTTTGATCTGTCATATTTTAGATAAAGCAGCTTTATTTTTGATACTTCCAGGCATTTTGTATTTATTTTATTGATGCAGTCATGTGCGGATTACATGCTTCTTTACCTTTAAATTTTCTTTTTTTCTTCTTGCTCTCAAGTGATATGTTTTGCACTTAAAACACGGAACGCAGGTCTGTTTAGTTTATGGAGGGTGAAATAAAAGCATATTGGGCATCAAATTTGTATACATCTCATCCACCTTGCTGTCACTTTAAGGCGCGGCGTTTCTTACGCAGAAAAAATACACATTGTCAAAACCTCACGAAAAGCTCATCAATGAAACTTAACCCTATAAACTGTTCCCAAGTATTAGCGTATGGTGGGAATATTTCATGACATTGTTGCTGTCGTTGTCCTTACAGCTATAAGTAACTTGCATAGTGACAATTATAATTAAATTCTACTGTTATGGCATAATTTATTTATTTCAATGGTTTGTTCTCTACTAAATGGATCATTTAAGCGCACTGATATTCATTCGGCAGGAAGAATTGGTGTTGTTATAATCTGTGTTCAATTGTTTGTAACAACAATAATACATTTCAAGCTAGAAACTAGACTTGGGAGGAACAGCTGCATAAATACCTCTGATCATTAGCAGCAGACTAATGAAGGGGTTGGCAGTGTAATGCGGTAGATGGAAGCTTGCGGATGTGCCGCTTTGTGTGCAGCTGCATGAATATTTCGGTACCCCTCTTTGATTGAATGCTGGCACATACAAGCCATGATTATTTTATGTGGATGTTTATGGATAGATGGTAAGTTTGATTAAATAAATAATTTCAACCTGGAAATCTGCTAATTTCTATTTTGTTTAAGAGAGACGGAAAATTGTAGTATATTATTGATTAACCGAATTGATTCAGAATCGGTATTACGTCAGCATTTTCTGCTTATTTATATTGAGTGGAAACATTTATGGGCAACAGAAATAATTAATTCTAATAGCCTTATTCTTGTCTACACCATCTCTGATGATCTTGAAACGTCTGGATTGTTAATATCTGTTGTGCAACTGATATAGCCCTGAAAGGCATGGCGTAGATGCTAAAAGGGGGTGTGCAAAGTCAGAAAAAAACAACAACTTTTTTTCCTTTTCCAGAAATGTACAAGAATAAGGCTACAATACTAACCACAGCCTACGGAAGAAGGCAGTTCAACTTCAGGAACAGGTAGATCTAATCATGTTTAACCCCTTACTGCCATCGGACGTACTATCCCGTCCATGGTACCTGGGCCCGTATGACCGGGGACGGGATAGTACGTCATAGGCAATCAGCTGCGCTCCTGAGGGGAGCGCAGCTAATCGCCGCCGGGTGTCAGCTGATTATCACAGCTGACACCCATGACTGTGTGTCAGGAGCGGTCACGGACCGCTCCCGGCACATTAACCCCTAGCACACCGCGATCAAACATGATCGCGGTGTACTGGGGGCACAGGGGAGGATCGCGCAGGGTGGGGGCTGCCTGCGCGCCCCCCTGAGACCCTCAGAGCAGCGCGATGTGATCGCGCTGTTCTGAGGGCTTCCTCCCTCCCAGGACCCGGATCCAAGATGGCGCCGGGGTCCTGGAGGGAGGCGGCTACCTCAGTGCCTGCCGAGAGCAGGCACTGAGAAGCCTGCATCTATGCCTGTGCGATCGCTGGTGTGACAGAGTGCTGTGCACACTGTCACACCAGCGATCTGATAAAATACTGTGATGTCCCACCCTGGGACAAAGTAAAAAAGTTAAAAAAGTAAAAATAAACATGTGTAAAAAAAAAATCCAAAAAAAAAAAAAAAAAAAAAAATATTCCCCAATAAATTCACTTCTTCCTATAAATAAAAAAAACAAAACAATAAAAGTACACATATTTGGTATCGCCGCGTCCGTAACGACCCCCCCTATAAAATTGTCCCACTAGTTAACCCCTTTAGTGAACCCCTTAAAAAAAAAAAAAAAAAACGAAGCAAAAAATCAATGCTTTATCATCATACCGCCGAACAAAAAGTGGAATAACACGCGATCAAAAATACCGATATAAGAAAACATGGTACCGCTGAAAAGTCATCTTGTCCCGCAAAAAACGAGCCATCATAAAGCATCATCAGCAAAAAAATAAAAAAGTTATAGCTCGCAGAATAAAGCGATGCAAAAATAATTATTTTTTATATAAAATTGTTTTTATTCTATAAAAGCGCCAAAACATGAAAAAATGATATAAATGAGGTATCGCCATAATCGTACTGACCCGAAGAATAAAACTGCTTTATCAATTTTACCACACGCGGAACGGTATAAACGCCTCCCCCAAAAGAAATTCATGAATTGCTGATTTTTGTTCATTCTAACCTCCCAAAAATCGAAATAAAAAGCGATCAAAAAACGTCACGTGCTCAAAAATGGTACCAATAAAAACGTCAACTCGTCCTGCAAAAAATAAGGCCTCACATGACTCTGTGGGCCAAAATATGCAAAAATTATAGCTCTCAAAATGTGATGATGCAAAAACTATTTTTGCAATAAAAAGCGTCTTTTAGCGTGACAGCTGCCAATCATAAAAACCCGCTATAAATAGTAAATCAAACCCCCCTTTATCACCCCCTTAGTAAGGGAAAAATAATAAAATTAAAAAAAAGCATTTATTTCCATTTTCCCATTAGGGTTAGGGTTAGGGTTGCGGCTAAAGTTAGGGTTAGGGTTGGCGCTAAAGTTAGGATTAGGGTTAGGGTTGGGATTAGGGGTGTGTTAGGGTTAGGTTTGTGATTAGGGTTGGGACTAGGGTTAGGGGTGTGTTGGGGTTAGGGTTGGAGTTAGAATTGGGGGGTTTCAGCTGTTTAGGCACATCAGGGGCTCTCCAAATGTGACATGGCGTCTGATCTCAATTCCAGCCAATTCTGCGTTGAAAAAGTCAAACGGTGCTCCTTCACTTCTGAGCTCTGCCATGCGTCCAAACAGTAGTTTATCCCCACATATGGGGTATCAGCGTACTCTGGACCACAAGAGTTATTGTGCAATTTGTCCTATTTCTTCTGCTACCCTTGGGAAAATAAAAAACTGGGGCCGAAAATATCATTTTTGTACAAAAAAAAATATTTTTTTGTTTTTACGGCTGTACATTATAAACTTCTGTGAAGCACTTGGGGCTTCATAGCGCTCACCACACATCTAGATAAGTTCCTTGTGGGGTCTATTTTCCAAAATGGGGTCACTTGTTGGGGATTTCCACTGTTTAGGCGCATCAGGGGCTCTCCAAATGCGACATGACGCCCCCAGACCATTCCATCAAAGTCTGCAATCCAAAACGTCACTACTTCCCTTCCGGCCCCAACGTGTACCCATACAGTAGTTTTCTCCCACATATTGGATATCAGCGTACTCAGGACAAATTGGACAACAACTTTTGGGGTCCAATTTCTCCTGTTACCCTTGTAAAAATAAAATATTGGGGCCAAAAAATCACTTTTGCAAAAAAAAAAAGGATTTTTTATTTTTACGGCTGTGCGTTATAAACTTCTGTGAAGCACTTCGGGGTTCAAAGTGCTCACCACACATCTAGACAAGTTCCTTGTGGGGTCTATTTTCCAAAATGGGGTCACTTGTGGGGGGTTTCCACTGTTTAGGCGCATCAGGGGCTCTCCAAATGCGACATGTCGCCCCCAGACCATTCCATCAAAGTCTGCAATCCAAAACGTCACTACTTTCCTTCCGAGCCCTGACGTGCGCCCATACAGTAGTTTTCTCCCACATATTGGGTATCAGCGTACTCAGGACAAATTGGACAACAACTTTTGGGTTCCAATTTCTTCTGTTACCCTTGTGAAAATAAAATATTGGGGACGAAAAAATCATTTTTGTAAAAAAAAAAAAGGATTTTTTATTTTACGGCTGTACGTTATAAACTTTAGTGAAACACCTGGGGGTTAAAAGTTCTCACCACACACCTAGATAAGTTCCTTGAGGGGTCTAGTTTCCAAAATGGCGTCATTTATGGGGGTTTCCACTGTTTAGGCAGATCAGGAGCTCTCCAAACACGACATGGCGTCCAGCCAATTCTGCGTTGAAAAAGTCAGACGGCGCTCCTTCCCTTCCAAACTCTGCCATGCACCCAAACAGTGGTTTACCCCCACATATGGGGTATCAGCGCACTCAGGACAAATTGCACAATAACTTTTGGAGTCTTGTTACCCTTGGAAAAATAAAAATTGGGGTGAAAAGATCATTTTTGTGGAAAAAATATGATTTTTAAATTTTACGGCTCTACGTTATAAACTTGTGTGAAGCACTTGGGGTTCAAATTGCTCACCAAAGATCTAGAAAAGTTCCTTAGGGGGTCTAGTTTCCAAAATGGGGTAATTTGTGGGGGGTTTCCACTGTTTAGGCACATCAGGGGCTCTCCAAATGCAACATGGCATCCAATCTCAATTCCAGCCAATTTTGGTTGGAAAAAGTCAAATGGTGCTCCTTCCATTCCGAGCTCTGCCGTGCGCCCAAACAGTGGTTCCCACCCACATATGGCGTATCAGCGTACTCAGAACAAATTGGACAACAACTTATGTCCAATTTCTCCTGTTACCCTTGAGAAAATAAAAAATTAGTGACTAAAAGATAATTTTTGTGGGAAAAAAATAGGATTTTTTATTTTCATGCCCGGGCATTATAGACTTGTGTGAAGCACTTGGGGGTTCAAAGTGCTCACCAAAGATCTAGATAAGTTCCTTAGGGGGTATAGTTTCCAAAATGGGGTCACTTGTGGGGTGTTTCCACTGTTTAGGCTCATCTGGGGCACTGCAAACGGAACATGACCCCCATCAACGTCTGCATTCCAAAACGTTACTACTTCCTTTCCAAGCCCTGCCGTGCACCCAAACAGTTCCCCCCCCCACATATGGGGTATCAGCGTACTCAGGACAAATTGGACAACAACTTTTGGGGTCCAATTTCCTTGGGAAAATTCAAAAATTTGGGACTAAAAAATCATTTTTGTGGAAATTTTTTTTTTTTTTCACACCCAGGCATTATAAGCTTTTGTGAAACACTTGGGAGTTCAAAGTGCTCACAACAGATCTAGAGAAGTACCTTAGGGGGTCTAGTTTCCAAAATGGTGTCACTTGTGGGGGTTTCCACTGTTTAGGCGCATCAGGGGCTCTCCAAACACGACATGGCGTCCAATCTCAATTCCAGCCAATTTTAGTTTGAAAAAGTCAAACGGCGCTCCTTCCTTTACGAGCTCTGTCGTGTGCCCAAACAGTGGTTTTCCCCCACATATTGGGTATTGGCGTACTCAGGAGAAATTGCATAACAACCTTATCTGTCCATTTTCTCCTTTTACCCTTGTGAAAATAAAAAAAAAGTTTGTAAAAGATCATTTTTGTGGCTAAAAAGTTAAATATTCATTTTTTCCTTCCACGTTGCTTTAGTTCCTGTGAAGCACCTGAAGGGTTAATAATCTTCTTGAATGTGGTTTTGAGTACCTTGAGGGGTGCAGTTTTTAGAATGGTGTCACTTTTGGGTATTTTCTGCCATATAGACCCCTCAAAGTGACTTCAAATGAGAGGTGGTCCCTAAAAAAAATGGCTTTGTAAATTTTGTTGTAAAAATGAGAAATCGCTGGTCAACTTTTAACCCTTATAACTTCCTAACAAAAAAAAATTTTGGTTCCAAAATTGTGCTGATGTAAAGTAGACATGTGGGAAATGTTATTTCTTAACTATTTTATGTGACATATTTCTCTGTTTTAAGGGAATAAAAATTCAAAGTTTGAAAATTGCAAAATTTTAAAATTTTTTGTCATATTTGCGTTTTTTTCAAAAATAAACGCAAGTTATATCGAAGAAATTTTACTTCTAACGTGAAGTACAATATGTCACGAGAAAACAATCTCAGAATCGCGAAGATCCGTTGAAGCGTTCCAGAGTTATAACCTCATAAAGAGACAGTGGTCAGAATTGTAAAAATTGGCCCGGTCATTAAGGTGCAAACCACCCTTGGGGGTGAAGGGGTTAACGGGAACCTGTCCTGATGAAAATGCAGTCCAATCTGTAAACACAGTGTTAGAGAGCAGGATGAGCAGAGTAAATCACAACATGGTTTTGGGACAAAAGATTCACTATAATTTGTTTCAGCCATTCAAACCTCTGCTTTTTCTGGTATTTTTGGTCCAGTGGTCCTATCAGTGACTGACAGCTGTCTCTCATGCAGTCTGATACAAAGAAAGCTGTCAGTCATTGATAGGACAGCCCACTGGACTGAAAACCCCAGAAAGAGCAGATGTTTAAATGATTAAACCAAACTATATATCAATCTACTCAGCACTTCTGTTTTGCAACAGGATGTCTGCAGTTTGAACAGCATTTTTATGGTGACAGTTTCCCTTTAACCCTTTAGCTACTGTGCTTTTGAGCAATTTTGATGTCACATGAATTAAAAAAAAATGGTTTATCAATATAATTGATTTCTCATATTTCTAGCAATGTCACATCTATACCCTACCAGCTCAAACTCCTCGTCCTTGTTACTGGACCTAATATGTAGAACCAAAATAGTGCTCCTCTTGGAGCACTCCATAATAGTGGCCACAACTGTGCTCTTTACAAAGTAAAGTGCTATTTTAGTGTCCTTTAGATGATAAGATTGAATTCCTAATTTTCTCTTTCCACTTCACAGTATGATGCTCCGCAGCTCCCCTATGCACAGTATGATGGTTCACATCACCCCAATACACTGTATGATGCTACACAGCTCCCCTATGCACAGTATGATGCTCCACAGCTCCCCTATGCACAGTATGATGCTCCACAGCTCCCCTATGCACAGTATGATGCTCCACAGCTCTCCTATGCACAGTATGATGGTTCACATCACCCCTATACACAGTATGATGCTCCACAGCTCTCCTATGCACAGTATGATGGTTCACATCACCCCTATGATGCTCCACAGCTCCCCTATGCACAGTTTGATGCTCCACAGCTCCCCTATGCACAGTATGATGCTCCATAGCTCCTCTGTGCACAGTATGATGTCCCCACAGCCCACAAACTCTCAGCTCCAAATATACAGTGTGATGTTCCTACAACTCGCCAAACATAGTATGAAAGACCTATAGCTCCCCTATACAAAGTACAATACCCACATACTGTTTGATGCTACCCACAACTTCCTATGCATTGTAAAATGCCCCATATATAAAGTATAATGCCACTCTATGCATAGTTTTGCTCTCAGTATAATGCCCCCACAGTAGTCTCCCCACTTTTTGATACCTCCACAGTTGTCTTTGCAAAGTATGCTGGCCCCGATATTAGATCCCGATCTGTATGATGGCCCCACACTACCCCTACAAGTACTGAAGAATAAAATATAAAATAAATATCATATATTCACCTATCCCTGTATTCTGGCAAGTCCATAGGTAAATAGCGGGAAGGCATGATGTTATCGCATCAGGAAATGCAAATGACATCAGAGTCTCGGCATAATGATGTCATCATGTTGCTCCTCCCTTGCCTGGGACTCGTCCAGTGTTTCACCCTGCCATTTTGTAGGCCACGGGCATAAAGCCACATCTTGTCTACAGAACAGAGAGAAGTAACTCACAGTAGAGTTTAACTGTATTGACGTGCTGTACACACCGATACATTTGAGAGAGGCAGTTACTTTCATTAGTCCCCTCCGAGTAAGGTGTCTGGAGCACCTAAGAATGACCCAGTTACAGTGAAAAAAAAATCAAGAAACTGAAAACAAAATGTCCCCTAGAGATCTTTCGTGATTTTTGAGGAACAAATTGCATAAGATAAATATGTATATGTATTTAAAAAATACATGTGCAAAACATAAGTAAGTCATAAAACGCTCCCACTACAAAAGATACAAAAAGGGTTTTTTGCATATAAAATACATTATATGTAAAATATTTCATAGATATTTCATAGATCTAAGAAAACAATCCACATAAACATAATAACATGTAGCATTAATCAATTTAATTAGTGCTAAACCGAAACAGTCTAGCCTGAGTGATTACACATGTGCAACACTTTATCCTGCCTCACATGACCATGTCTCATTCCTGGCACTTCCTGTTAGTAAATTGCCAGGCGAGGTGGACAGCAGCATCAGAGTGATGCTGGGATCACACATGCGAGAAACTTGCACAATTCTCGTGCGAGTCTCTCGCATGAACACCGGCACTCCCGCCAGCACTTGGACCGGAGCATGCAGCCGCACGCTCCTGTCCGAGTGTCGGCAGCAGTGTCAGGTGTTCATGCGAGAGACTCGCACGAGAATCGTGAGAATTCCTTGCATGTGTGATCCCAGCCTGATTAGAGTCTTGGGAGCAGCTAACTTCTGACCTTCTCTGTTGGTGTTTCATTTAGGTCCGAACTGCGGACAGCTAGTTTTTCGTAGCTATAGACACTGCCTTATTGTGATTGCGGGGTGAAAGTACACTCATAAAGCTGAACAAAATAAAACACACAGTTGAATGAAAAAAAAAATTAACTCATTAGACCAGTAATTTTGGTGCCCTGCATCTCCACAACGGACAACAAGAACAAGAAAAAAGCGTTTTTATGGGCAGGAATGTACAATTTATAGAACACAATTTAGTGAAGGGTCCTCTTTAAAGTGTATGTCCAGCTTCATAGTAATTTGGACCAATCTGTATGAGAATAAAAATATCGGCATCACTTGTTGACTTCTGCTCCAGCATCATGTCTTTGCTACACACCGGCAGTCTTTCTTACCATGTCTGTAGCAGTGGCATCATGTCTACAGTATATGGCTGCTTTAGCCAATCACTTGACTCAGTGGTCATGCAGACGTATATGACATGATGAGACTGATGTACCCAGTGATCATAAGCTACTACTTCAGCCATGTTAATAAGACTTCGGAGAGCAGGGAAGAGGCAGTGCTGGAGCAACAGTGCAAGATAAGAAGAAAAGTAGACACCTCAACATTAATTTTAGGATTTTGTACTTTATCTGGACGGTCGATCCATTAATGTATTTTATAATTGGCTAGCAAAAGAATTTTGAGCATAATCCTTCTGGTTCTAAGGCTGCATATATCATGTATATGAACAAGACAATATCTACAATTAATATGTACTAACTAGAGTTGAGCATTCCGATACCGCAAGTATTCGCTGTATCGGACTTTAGATACTTAGTTCCGATATTTTCCATATATCGTATACCGGAATCGGAAGTTCCCATAATTCTTTGAGAGGCAATGTGATTTTAGTCAGCCAATGAGTAATCCTACGAAGTGTGGGCACATCCTGTACTGCTGCGGTCATGTTAACTAATGGCATGGCTGTGATTGGATGCTGAAATGATGTCAGAATGCACTATAAAAGGCCATTTTAGCGTCACTGTGCTGTGAATTCAGTTAGGGACAGAACGCTGCTCTGCTGACTCTGAGGGACAGTTAGAGATTGCGATTTTGTGTACTGTGCTTTAGGCAGGCTAGTTTAACAACCGCTGTGTAAAGCTTCCTTTAGCCTTGCAGTGTTGTTTTCACAGCTCTGCAAGGTCTGTGTGTGAATGCAGGTGACGCTGCAGTTTGCTCTGCATCCAACGCTGTTTGTAGGCATCTGCATGTGTCACTCACAGACTCTTTTTTTTTTTCTTTAGTGTAATTCTTGCAGCTCCATTCAATTGAAATTATAGTGTGACGTGCTTCCATCCGTATCCAATACATTGGTTGCAAACACTATAGAAGTCCACAAAGGAGCCTTTCACAGATAGTGACCAGTTGTGTGCACTGCAGTGTCACTCTAGTCTGTGATATATATTTTTTTTTTTGCTGAGTGCAGATCATGCTCCAGTTAGTTCTTAAACCACTGCTGGTTATAGTCTGCTGAACGTGTGTCACTGCCTCATCCTTGTGATTTGTCTAGAATTGTTGCTGCTCCATTCTATTTAAAATAACTCCAATCTATTAGTGTGACGCGCTTCCATCCGTATCCAATACATTGGTTGCAAACACTATAGAAGTCCACAAAGGAGCCTTTCACAGATAGTGACCAGTTGTGTGCACTGCAGTGTTCACTCTAGTCTGTGATATATTTATTTTTTGCTGAGTGCAGATCACGCTCCAGTTAGTTCTTAAACCACTGCTGGTTATAGTCTGCTGAACGTGTGTCACTGCCTCATCCTTGTGATTTTTCTAGAATTGTTGCTGCTCCATTCTATTTAAAATAACTCCAATCTATTAGTGTGACGCGCTTCCATCCGTATCCAATACATTGGTTGCAAACACTATAGAAGTCCACAAAGGAGCCTTTCACAGATAGTGACCAGTTGTGTGCACTGCAGTGTTCACTCTAGTCTGTGATATATTTATTTTTTGCTGAGTGCAGATCACGCTCCAGTTAGTTCTTAAACCACTGCTGGTTATAGTCTGCTGAAATGTGTCACTGCCTCATCCTTGTCATTTTTCTAGAATTGTTGCTGCTCCATTCTATTTAAAATAACTCCAATCTATTAGTGTGACGCGCTTCCATCCGTATCCAATACATTGGTTGCAAACACTATAGAAGTCCACAAAGGAGCCTTTCACAGATAGTGACCAGTTGTGTGCACTGCAGTGTTCACTCTAGTCTGTGATATATTTATTTTTTGCTGAGTGCAGATCACGCTCCAGTTAGTTCTTAAACCACTGCTGGTTATAGTCTGCTGAACGTGTGTCACTGCCTCATCCTTGTCATTTTTCTAGAATTGTTGCTGCTCCATTCTATTTCAAATAACTCAAATCTATTAGTGTGACGCGCTTCCATCCGTATACAATACATTGGTTGCAAACACTATAAAAGTACACAAAGGGGCCATTCACAGCTAGTGAACAGTTGTCTGCAGTGTTCACTGCAGTCTCTGAAGAATAACAACACTTAGGCCTTTTAACTTTTCTGACTTTTTTTATCAATCTACCAAGATGAAGAAGGCAGGGAGTAAGGCACATGGTTGTGGCCGTGGAGTTTCAGCAGGGAGAGGACGTGGGGATTCTGTGGCTGCTGCCGCCCCCAGTGACACAGCATCCACCAGTTTTCCCCGTGAGCGTTCCTTTATGTGCAGTTTTGTAGGAGCTCGGCGTACCCCCCTGCTGCGGGAAGAACAAATTGAAACCGTTGTTGGTTGGATGGCAGCCAATGCATCGACTTCAATTGCTTCCACCTCCTCTCAGGACCACAACACTGTTGAGCAACCATCTGTCTGTTCACTGCCTGTCAAATTGCCCAGGCAGTCAGAGAGTTCTGAACTGGAGCCAGCTGAGTCTCTGCTTCTGTTCTCAGAATCTGTTGGCTTGCAAACAGGGGCCCAGCCAAGCAGCATTCTGGAATGTGAAGAAGAGGGAGTATGCAGTGATGCGCAACAGCTGTGTCTCTCTGAATCAGAAGAGGCGGGTGAGCCAGTGCCGATGGTCAGCACACCGCAGAACGCATCTGATGATGATGAGACTCAGGTGCCAGTTTCTGTTGAGCATGGTGCTGGCCAGACCACCCAACAGCAGCAGGTGTTGGAAGAGGGTAGTGGAGATGATGAGGTCCAAGACCCAACATGGCGTGAGGGACAGGAAGGTGGTGGGAGCAGCTCTGAGGATGAGATTGTCCCAACGGTACAAACAGGAGGGAGAGGTAGGCTGCAGACTCGGTTGCCTCTAGCCTCCAGTTTGGCACCTGTTGGGAGCAGTTCTCTTCCAAAAGTCAAAATGGGCGCTCCCAGGACTTGCACTGCGTGGTCCTTTTTTGACAGACTTGCAGATGATATTTGCTATGTTAAATGCAAGCTGTGTAAGCAAAAAGTAAAAAGAGGTAAAAATTGCAGTAACCTCAATACCACAAATATGTGGAAACATGTGCGGACAAAGCACGTAGTTGAGTTACAAAGACACACTGGAGATGTAGGCCAACCTACAGCAGCACCTACATCTTCAGGTCGTGTTGGAGCCTCTACCTCCAGCTCACACACAGCTGGTTCTGCTTCCTCAAACGATCGCCATGGAAGAACCTCGGTCACTGTTGTCCAGAGACAAAGTGTTATTCCACCCACAGCAGCAAGTTCCCTGTCATCTTCACACTCCCAGGCCACAAAACAGCCATCGGTACCACAGGCATGGGATAAAAGACGGCCATACTCGGCAAACCATCCACGAGCACAGGCTCTGAATGCTGGCATTGCAAAACTCCTGTCCCTTGAAATGCTGTCATTCAGGCTGGTGGAGACTGACAGTTTCCATAACTTAATGGCATTGGCAGTCCCACAATACAATGTGCCAAGCCGATTTTATTTCAGCAGGCAAGCCGTCCCTGGTCTGCAAAAACATGTCGAGGGAAACATTAAACATGCGCTACTAAACGCCGTCTGTAGCAAGGTCCACCTGACCACCGATGCGTGGACCAGTACCCATGGCCAGGGACGATACCTTTCCCTCACTGCCCATTGGGTCAACGTTGTGGAGCCGGGTACAGATCTTGCGAGTGGCGCTGTACGTGTTCTGCCAACTCCAGGGATTGCAGGAATCCAGTCTGTACACATTGACTCCTCCTCCTACTCCAGTTCCTCAGAATCATCGCTGCAGGAGCCGTCACGGTCTACCTCCACATGGACCCGTGAACGCTTACCTGTTGCGACCAATATGAGCACAGCCATGGCCAAACGTCAATAGGCCGTCCTGAAATTAATTTCCATGGGGAATCGAAGCCACACAGCGCAGGAGGTCTGGAATGCCATCAAGCAGGAGAGCGACGTGTGGTTTTTGCCAGCGAATCTCCAGCCAGGCTTGGTAGTGTGTGACAATGGCCAAATCTGGTGGCAGCTCTGGGCCTTGGCAACCTCACTCACATACCATGTCTGGCACATGTGCTCAACTTGGTCGTGCAGAGTTTTTTGAGGGAGTATCCAGATCTTGCTGAACTGCTGCAGAAGGTCCGCCTAGAGTGCGCTCACTTGCGACGTTCCAGCATAGTCAGATCGCGCATTGCTGCTCTGCAACGCAGATTTCGCCTTCCTGAACATCGCATCATATGTGACGTACCCACCAGGTGGAATTCCACCTTACATATGTTGGAGCGGTTGTGTGAGCAACAGCCAGCAGTAATGGAGTATCAGCTGCATCAGGCGAAATCAACTTGCAATTTGCGCCGTTCACACTTCACCACTACTGAGTGGGCCTCTATGAAGGACATCTGCCACGTTTTGCGTGCGTTTGAAGACTCAACACGGATGGCGAGTGCAGATGATGCACTAGTCAGCATGACTGTCCCCCTTATCTGCCTGCTTCAAAAATCACTGCAAGCACTAAAGGATGAGGTTTTGGAAGAGGTGGAGGAGTCACAAATTCACTCACCTTCTGGACAGTCAGCGCAACTTGGTTCCTCACAAAGGGCTGGGCAGGGCTCACTTTGTGAGGAGGATGAGGAGGAGTCAATGGAGGAGGAAGAAATCCCTACAGAGGGAGGTACACAATGCTCTAGTCAGTATGTAGAGCGAGGGTGGGGCGATGCAGAGCAGGCAGAGATGACGCCTCTTCCAGAGGACAGCGTTTGTTGGGCAGTTGGGAGTCTGCAGCACATGGTTGATTTCATGCTGCAGTGCCTGAGAAATGACCGCCGCATCGCCCACATTCTCACCACATCAGATTATTGGGTGTACACCCTCCTAGACCCTCGCTACCGGGACAACTTACAAAGCCTCATCACACCGTTGAACCGGGAGCGTAAAATGCGGGAGTACCAAGACAGACTGGTGCAATCCATAATATTCTCCATTCCAGCCGAGAGCACTGCTGCTGCTACTGCTTTACAAAGAATCTCTGTGCGTCGAGGCAGTGGAGACACCTCTGCAACAAGAGGGAGCACAAGCAGCGCCTCTGCACAGGGCAAGAGCAGTATGTTACAAATGTGGCAAAGTTTTGTGTCAGCGCCACCAATGTCTACACCATCCGAGACGACTCCACTCACCATGAGGCAACGTTTACGTAAGATGGTGACAGACTACATGTCTTTCCCTCTCAGTGTACTCCCAGATGGCTCTTCCCCTTTCAAGTTTTGGGTCTCTAAGCTGGATACATGGCCAGAGCTTAGCCAGTATGCATTGGAGGTGCTGGCTTGCCCTGCTGCCAGTGTATTATCTGAGCGCGTCTTTAGTGCTGCAGGTGGTGTACTAACAGACCGTCGCATGCGACTATCCTCAGAGAATGTAGACCGGCTTACTTTTCTGAAAATGAACAAGGCATGGATCTCACCTGAATTTGCCTGCCCGTTTTCAGATTAAATAACTGTTTGCCAACGTTTTCCATGTCTCCTGTTATGTTCATCTTTCTACCACCTGAACTCTACTCCCTGGGCTACAACACTGCCAGTCACAGGGGAATGATCAGTTACAAAACAAAATGTTATCCCCAACAAATAGACTCAACGTAGGGTCACGGAGTTGCGCCGTACCAAAATTGTCACCTGACACATTTAAGTATTACAATTCTGGTCCCGGTTGCAAATCTTCCATCTCCCCAACTAACACTTCTATAGGAGAGGTGTTTTCCTCCTCCACCGAAGGCAAAGGTAATACTGACCACTGCACACATGTGTTATGCATTGTGAGACTGATAGTAGCCAAAGTTGTTGTCCATGGGCTCAGTCAGGTGGGGGCAATCAGCTCTCACATGTCATGGTTCTTGGCACCGCCAACAGATTATGGGGCCCCTTTCGTTCCCCGACCCTTCCTGGGCGGCCCTCAGAGTCTCTGCGCAGAGCTGTGGGTGAAGGCTTGGTGAATTTAATTGGTAGCTTCCGGGTAGTCTCTCCCTGTATCTCCTTGGTAGGCCCATATCTTTCAATGAGGTCTACCATTTGGAGACCATCAGTAGGGGCTGCCTGTCCAACCCATGTTTGAAGGGTGTGGGGCAAAGTTCGCCCGAATTTATCAGTCACTATACGATCCAGCATATCCGGGGTGACAACACCTCAGGCTGAAAGCACTTTTCTATCAGGTGTATCAAGTCATAATACTGGGACCGAGCTGGCTCGGAAGGGGAAAACTTCCATTGTTGTACACGCTGGGCCAGGAAAAAAACATTTACCCCAAGACGTGCAAGTATCTCACCATTCACGCTCTCATAGTCCTCCTGTTGCTGGGGGGGTAGGTCCCTATAGGCTTTAGCGGGTCCTGAAGTCAAAAACGGAGCCACGATCTCGGCCCACTGGTCCCGGGGCAGTCTCTCCCTTTTAGCCACGCCTTCAAACATCTCCAGCTACACCTCAACGTCATCTGATTGCTCCATCTTTCGGATCGCTCTACGCACCGCTTTCCGGACATCATGGCATCCCCAGGCAGCTCTTACTGTCTGCGGCGCTGTGATGTGCTATTGGTTTCCTGTTGCTGTCGATTAAATATCTGCTGCTACATAGCCTGCTGCTGTATAGCCTGCTGCCGCTACATAGCCTGCTTTGTATAGCCTGCTGCTGCTGCATAGCCTGCTGTTGCTGCTGTGTAGCCTGCTGTTGCTGTCGCATGGCCTCCACTAGCATTTTTACTTTGTTCTCCATCTTCGGACAGTTATCCAGCCGGTTTTGGTGCACTTTCTAAAACCAGGACATTTACTGTCATGCAAGAAAAAACAGCCTGACCTCACTGCGTTGCCCGCATTCTCCACCAATTGTAGGGAACCGCTGTGGTAGGCAGGGCTGGGCCACAGTAATGAGGCAAACACACAGCCTTTTATTTCAAAGTTCAGTGATTTTAATCATGAGTTCAACAAAAAGTCCATATAACAAAATGAAAACACAACATAAATCACTCCAGTTTGGAGAACCACTGGTCACAGACTCACCCTTGCTTGTGACGGGTTAACTAAGCGGCTGTCAGGTCAGCTGAGACCGCCAGGTCACATTCCGGGTGGTCTGTTACTCGCTTCCTGGTGCACACTGCCACACAGTAACAAAACAATGTTCCAGGCTTACTCCAGCCAAACTCCTTCCTTCCACACAACAACTACAACAGCTCCTTGTTTTATAGGCCTACAAAACACCATCAGGTGACGTACACATCAGCTGACCAGATCACGTGACTATGACCTCATCACAGGTCGTAGTAATCATGGAAAATCATGAGCATACTTCAGTCTGGTTGAAGAAATATATCTCCCATCTTGTCAAATCAATTGTCTACCACCTCTTCTATAATATTACGCAGGCGATTTCTGTAGAAATAATGCACTTGTAGAGTTTCAATAAAGTGAGAAGGGGGCTAATTGAATTTTTCCATAATCGCCTTGGATGTCAGCCACCTACACTCTTTTAGGTGCATGAGATGGAATACTGTATGTATACCTTTAGTATGCCACGTCTCAAAAACGCGGTCTGTCACTCCCACTGGGAATTCTGGGTGAGCCCATAAAGGCATGTGTTTAGATAACTGAGAAGACAACCCATGCGCTCGTCTGGTTGCCTTACAGGCAATTACTGTATCGCGTAGTAGCGCTGATCACTATGACCGGGAGTTTACAAATCACAGTGTCAACACATGAGGCCAAAATACAACCCTCTGTCAGTCCAGATTCCAGCAATACATCTGAGTAGGACTAAGTCCCCTTAAACAATCTCTCCCCACTCTGATCAAGCACGAAAAGTTATAACTCCTAACGTTTGGCACGGCCAGGCCCCCATCTTTTACTGCACGCATAATTTTTCGTATTGCTATTCTGGGCCGTTTTCCCCTCAAGATGAATCTGGTCAATGCTTTTTTTATCCGTGAAACATCATCTTTACGTAACAGGATTGGAATAGTCTGAAGCGGGTATAATAGCCTTCCAAAAATAATCATCTTAAGAAGGTGACAATGGCCCAGAAGAGACAGGGGCAAATCATGCCACCGCTCCAATTGACGTACAACCTTGTCCAATTAGGGTTCATAGTTAAGTTTGTATTGAGAACTAGAATCTCGTCCTATTTTGATTCACAGATATGTTATAAATAAATGTTTTAATTACTTCTGTCCCCCATCAGTAAGCACACCAAAGCTCACGAGGATTAGGCTTTAACAATTGAAAAATTTCACTCTTTAGTCTTTGAAGCTGAAACCACAGAATTAGTTAAAAAATTTTTATCCAGTCTAATAGCCCTTTGAGATGGTCTTGGGGATGTGCCATATAAATGAGTATATCGTCTGCAAACAATGTGAGTTTGATCTGCCGACCCCCTACTTTTATACCGTCATATACTGGTTATCCTCCACGTGTGTAACTAATGGCTCAAGGGCTATATCAAAGAGCAAAGGTGATAATGGACATCCCTGAGGAGTTCCCCTCTGTATTGTGAAAGTAGCCGAAAGGTGACCTGTGTTGTGTATTTGTGCCTGTGGGTTGGCGTAGACACCTGATAGGAAAGTCATAAACGTGCCTCTCATGGCAATTTTGTCCAGGACCATTGGCAATCAACTTCAGCTCACCCTATCAAATGCCTTATCGCCATCTAAGGATAGCATGACAGGACTCGATGTTGTCAGACAACGATATTTATCTACAACTGCTATTACTTTCCTAATGTTATTCATGGGCGATCTTGGTCTAACAAAGGCCACTTGTGATGGCCCTATCAGCGTAGGAAGAATGCTACTCAAACGATCTGCCATGATAAAATGGATAAAAGCTTGATATCCTGGTCAATGAGTGAGAATGGACGATAGGATCCAGCCACATGTGAAGGTTTGTTGGGTTTTAGTAGCACCTTCATGTGTGCCATGTTTGAATGGATGGGCAACCCTCCTGTCTCCAATATATGATTGAAGGTGCCTACCAATGTGGACGGGATATCCTCACTCAATAATTTTAATAATTTGGCTGTAAACCCGTCAGGTCCTGGAGCTTTCCCGGATTTAAAGTCACTTATCGCCGCTGTCACTTCCGTCACCTCAATTGTTTTTTTTAAAAGGAGAAGCTGATAGTTTGTGAAGGATGGTAACCGTATTCCATCTAGAAAGGTCTGACCCTCCGCACTATCCGTATGTTCCACCTTATATAAGTCTGAGTAGTATTCTTGTAGAATCGTGATTATGCTTCGAGGGTCTGTGTTCATGATCCCATGTTTATTCGTTAACGCAGTAATATGTTGATGACGAATGTGATTTCCTTTCGCTAGTCGTGCTAATAGTCTCCCTGATTTGCTACCATAACGATATACATCGGCTCTATAATTCATATTACTGCTTCTCTCGCGTCGATATACCCATACGTGTAAGTCAGCCTTAGCCTGCTTACATCTATTTTTATCCTGTGTTGATGAAGTTGTCTTGTTTGCCGTGTAGCTATCGCGTAATATCCTGCTAGCCTGCGAGTAGTTTGTCGCTATCTTCTTTTTTAGCGTTGTCTGATAACCTATTAGTTTCACGCCATTAATGCCTTCCCTGCTGCCCATAAAAGTTCCGGCCTATCCCTACTATCCCCATTATCAGTTACATATTCCAAACACCATTGCTTCACCTGATGTCGAAACTTCTCATCCATTAACAAATAGGTAGGGAAGCGCCAAGTTTGGTCTGGCCCCATCTGAACCATATCTGGCAGGGTCACTGATACGGGCGTGTGGTCAGATATAGCTACGTTGTGCACATCTGCCTCTTCCACTCCCCTTACTAGCTCCTGTGATAGCAATATATTATCTCTTCTGGACCAAGAGTCATGTGGCGCCGAATAGAAGGAATATTCACTGCCATCTGGGTTCAGGTGTCTCCAAAATTCTACAAAGTTATTCGTGTCTAGCAAGGGTTATAAACGTGTGTCATGTGATCGCACATTCGTTTGCATCAACCTACAGTTCTTCACTGGTTCGATTCACCGTATTTAAGTCACGACCGGGGGTGGTTTTAATGCTCTCCTATCGGCCCGATATGCTTGGACACCTGGGAGAAATTCAGGAGCGTCTCCAAACTCCCTCCTCACATGTCAGCGCAGGAACCGGAAGAGGGAACGTGCTTGTTTTGTTGCTCATAGGTGGAGTTTTATACAGTAAATGATTACTGCTGTCTTATTTTTTGCGTCCCTAGGGCAGAATAAGGCTGCGTAAAGTCACATTTTACAGACACTCATATAATAGACACACGCTACCCTACCCGTCACACAAGGAAGGTATTGTTACAGGATAAAGCCTTGCGCAACCAGACATGCTTTTACCCTCTTCAACATTCTACAAGCCAAAAATGCATGATTGCAGCCGCAGCCTTTATTGACGTACAGTATAACATCGACATTACCCATCAGAGGCTGCCCACTGTCTACAACAGACATAGTATATACCTTTGCTATCCGTAGCCTTTGTTTCACCTCCACTTGCAGGCACCCACTTAAATTGTGACAATGTTTTTTTTTATAAAAATTTATTTTTTTTTTATCGTACATTAGTGCGTCATCTCATCACTTTGATGAGTCCATGCTGGACATGTAATAAATGCTGTCCGAAATAACAATTTTCGTGAGTGAAATAATTGAAATCTGTGTGACTGTCACAGATTTCTTGTAATGATGATGATGAGTGACTATTACAAAATCCATTGTCTTCACTTGTTATGGTTTAACATAGCGTTCCTTACGCATCATTCCTAAATACAAAAATGGACTTTTATTCATAAATTTACATCACTATATTTTGTAAAAATAATTTTGGGTGGTGTGTTGTTCCATTTCTTGTTGCCATGTGCTTATATGCGTTTATATTTTAAGGGTGTTTATTTTTATTCTTGGAATTGAAATTCATCATTTTATTGTCCTAGTAAAACTTCATTTTTTATAGTTTGAAGTACATACATTTGCAATGGCCACGTAACAAGGCAATAACTCAATATTTAAATTTAAAACCCTTCTTGACCCTGGGCTTCAACAACGCCAGTTGCTGATCAGAAGTGTTGAATGCACAGATCAAAACAATCGCTGATGTGTTTGTGGGGTTCAGTATCGCCTGCTGTTCCCCTGCTGGGTGTCTGGCAAAAATTTTTGCTGCTAACTTCAAATTTAACTTCAAACATCTCATATTAGGCCTCTGCCTACACCCTCCTTGACCCTGGGCTCCAACACCGCCAGTTGTTGCTCGGAAGTTCTGTTAGCACAGTCAACACTTGCTCCTGTGTTACTGGGGTTCACTAATGTCAGCTGTTCCCTTGCTGTGTGTACGGCAAAAAGTCCTGCTGCCTCCACCCTGTTCTCTTCTCATCCCTGAATTATTTAAGAAATTAAATGAAATTAAATGGAAATTAAATTCAGGGAAATTAAATTCATAGAAAGAGGTTATACTTTACACTTTATGGGTTAATATGAAGAAGAATAATAGTTTAATAAGAACAATCTGAGTAATGTTAACAAAAAGATGAATAGCAAGAAGTTTAAGAAGAAGATAAAGAAGGTGAAGATGAAGAATAATTTGATGACAAAGATGATGCTGCTGAAGATTATGAAGGAGAAATTGTGGCAAAAGTTAAAAAGGTGAAGAGCATGGAAGTTTTGAAACATACATATTTGCCAAAATAGAAAAAAGGTTAACAACATTGTCAATTTCTTCGTCAATCCGAACGTATTTAAAAAAAATATATATTAATGCTATTCCATTGGATTGGGTTAAACATCTATGCCTTTAATGTCTCCTCAACCTGCCCCAATACATTCTACATTACTCTTTGTTGTTTTCCTTCATGTACAATTATCCAACAAGGCAAGAATGGTTTTTTTTTAATTCCGATATTTTGTTCCCATAGACTTACATTGGATTTCCGGTATCGGTATCGGGTATCGCCGATATTTTGTGTGTATCGGCAATACCATTCCGATCCGATACTTTTGGATATCGGAAAGTATTGCTCAACTCTAGTACTAACAATAAGATATGTGTTGCTAAAAAATAAAGATGAAATAAATTAAGAGGCATAACTGAGAGAAGAGTGCATGCTTCATTGCGGAGCACAGAGCCCTGGTGTAATGCGATGAATTATTTTATTTACTTCTGATTCACTGTTAAAAGCTGGCATATATACAAACTTAGCTTTAGCATTAAGAAAGTTGGCAAGCAAGGAACAGGCTCCTAATGCCAAGACTTGATTGCCAGTGTGATTTTAATTAAAAATATTCAGGAAAACTTGTTAATTAACAAATATAATACAACTGATAGTAGATGACACATCTCAGGCTGCAACCGTAATCTACATTTCAATATGAAAAAAATCATAATATGATGTAACATAATGTTCTCATGTCAATTGCAATGCATCTAATGTTACGAGCAAATTAGAAACATTTCAGATCATATTAAATTGAGTTACTCATGTGTATACATAAGTTTAGATTCCCTAAGGAATTCATTTCAGGAAACCGACTTTTACCCCAATCTCTGCTTTTCACTTTCAAATTTGTTTTTCTTTTTAAAGGCTAATGACTTGCTCACACATAGCATTTTTGCTGCATTTTTCATGCGGAAAATGGTTGTACAGGAAAAAGAAGAGTAAAAAGAAGCACAGAAAAGTGAAAAAAATTGATGCAGCTGATACCGACAACCAAGGGCGAGGGGGCTATAGAAGCAAAATACTATACAGATAGAAAAGCCCCCTGTCTCCTCTGGACACCTATGAGAATGAACAGATTGTACAGTACATGCTGTGTACCCAGGCCTGCTGATAATGCCCAATGCTACTTGTCCTGTATTTTTAAGCTAGGATCACGCAAGCATAAAAAATTTGGTCTCGTTTTCATCTAGAAAAGTTAGATAATTTTTTCTGTGTACAATTTTTTTTACTCAGCAGCTATTAATGATTTATAAAACTATTTACTATATTCTGTGCTACAGAATTGCAATGTATCTGTAAAAATGGGATGCCATTCTGATGGGTTCGTATGACATCCAATTTTTTTCTCGCACCTATTCGATTTTGGAGTGAATTTTTTTCTCACTCGGAATACAGCTGAGTAAAAATACACAGATCTGCACTGAATAGCATTGGTCAGAGTGCAGTCCCTTTTTATCGGATTGCACTTGTCCGAGTTGTACTCCCGTGTGAGCGAGCCCTTAGGCTGTGTGCTCGTGATGAGTCTTTGGTGAGTTTTTTACGCTACATGTTTACGCAGGGTCTTACACTTCCAGAAAGTGGATGGAATTTTTAGAAATCTTATGTCCACTGTCCTTTTGTTTTACTTAGTGTCAACTCATCTATATCTTATTTCATATCTGCAAAGTGTCAATTCCTCTTGTGGGTACGCTGAGTTTTATGTACAGATTTTGCCCGCAGACTTGTATTAGATGTTGAAAATCTGCAATTAAAAAAACACATATATCCTGTTTAATTTTCACACCTGTTAGCCTCTTTTTCTCATTCCTCTATCAATCTATCTAGAAGAAAAAATGGAACAGCACCATATAGATGAATTCAGGGTACAAGGCCCTCCAAACAAATATAAATTTGTATAAATAATATAGAAGAAAAAAGGAGGCAGCACTCCAATAAATGATGAAAAAAGTGGACTTTATTAGCCCATATGGTGTGGCAATGTTTCGGCTGTGGCCAGCCTTTCTCAAGCCTAGAGATAGACTGGTCACCGCTGAAACATTGCCACACCATATGGACTTTTTTCATCATTTATTGGAGTGCTGCCTCCTTTTTTCTTCTATGTCTCTCTCTCTCTATCTATCTACCTATCATCCCTTCTTTTTTCTAGCCCCGCTAATTACCACTTAGTATTGGCCTCTTCCCTTTCAGATCACATACAGCATGAAAGAGAGGGATAGAACATGAAATCCACTGATCATCTATTCCCACCACCTAAATTGGACACAGACTACAACCACAGGTGAAACAGCAGCGGGCACTTCCATATATATGAAAATAAAATATACATACAAAATTGCACTATTTTTAAATGGATTTTTATTGACAATACACTTCTTTTGACATGCCCTATATAGTTTTTTAATATTACTGGTATAACTGACTTGCACAATAATGCGAAGCATTAACCACAAGTAACTGGTTATCACCCACCTGTGCCACCTCCAGGCGATTTTCAATTTGAAAAGGATTCACCTATAAATGGCCATACATCACCCCATAAACAGTCTGAGAAAGTATTGTGCAACAATCTTTTATTATCTTTATTCTAGCTTGATCTTTTTCCTATCATTCTTTCATAGTGTGTTCCTCACACTGGCCATTATTATTTAACTGCATGTCTCTCCTTTTTTATTTTAAATCCTGTTTTTCTTATATTTTACTCAGCAGTCTCTGACTCATTTACAGTAAATCACATTTTTCCAAAGCTACTGCAATGTCCGTTATTGATCAAAACATTACAAACCAAGGGCAGAATGGCAAATGGTATTTCTTCCCATAAATACTATCAATATTTTCTTAATGCTACTAATTTTTCAGTCAAAATAAACCTGTAGATATCTATCTAGAGTCTTTTTATTATTCTATGAAATCTATATGCCTCATAGCTACCATCTACCTCATATTCATAGCTATCTTTTAGAGTTAAGAAAATCTTCCAAAATTTGTTTCAGGCAGATCTGATTTTCATCAAATGACTTCAGTTCAAATCAAATCTGCCAGGAGTGGGTCAAAAGCCAATAAACAATTATATTCACCTATCCTCAGCCCTCCCCATATCTGTCCCCCGCAGCTGCCACTCTCATTTAGATATTGTTTTTGCTACTCTACCTTCTTGTCCGTTCAATCAGGCATGCTCTGCCACTGACTAGGTGCAACACAGTCTCAGGGATGCGACACATGTCATAGATGTTAATGACATGTGAGGTCACGTGGGCTGTGACCCATTCCATTGACATGCCTCACAACCTGCTGGTAGCAATAAAAAGAAGAAAAAGGAAATTAATCCAACTGAAAGAGAAGATAAGGAGTGACCAGACAATATGATGAGGACCAGAGAGAGGCAAGTCTCGGAGCTTCATGTTTTATTAAACTCTTCCCACTAAGAATCAAGCAATTTGATGACTGGCTGCTCGACATTTTGATTGATTTACCCAAATTTTGAATTAATTGGAATTCAAATTTTGGGGGAAATTTTAATGAATTTGATTAGTTTAGAAATAATTTACATCTATCTAGCTATCTTATCTCACTATCGTACCATACTTTACATCTGATCTGAGTTTGTATCTAATTGGTTTCTTGCTTTGGCAAGATTAGGGAGGTTTTCCACCCCTCCCTTATGAGCCATGCACATATAGGCCGTCCTCTGCAGTGTGTCCACATCGGACATTACCTGTCTGAATCCTGCTCATATAGGTACTATACACATGACCAGGTTTTTAAATACATCAGTTAGGGACTTCATGATATGGGTTACCTTGACATTTGCAAAAAACGTATCAACCAAATAGCCTGTTTTTTATAATCTTTTTACTAGCACTTGCTGTTTACAGTTACTTTTTTACAACAGAGTATTTTTATATGATTGTTTTACTATGCTTTTCTGTGTTTCATACTTTAAATCTGTAGTAACTGCAACTTGCAAAGGACAAATTGCACTGAGCTAACTAATCATCAGCACTTGGCAGAGCCAGTATTTTCAATGTTTGTTTTGTTTCTACAGAGATTTTATCAGTTCCTACCAGCATTTTAAACAGATGGCTAATTGTTATAAAAAGGCATATAGCTATTCTCCTAAATATGCATACTTCTGATAACATATGGCTTCTATAAATCGTATCGTACAACTATTTCAACAGAAGGACAAAGAATGTAAGCCTAAGACTGCCTTGTGCAGACATTCTTTACTCTGTATGAACAGTTTAACTTAGGTATAACCTTGGCATAAAGATCACAAAGACCACAATATTACAAAGTATTTATCTGTCATGAATTAAAAAATATACTGTACATTTTTAGGAAATTAGATATGTGAAAATTTTCTGGTGCATCAGAAGAAGCTGTGAAGGCGAAACTCTGCATCGGCTTATGCACATCATGCCACTGTTTTTAATGTTTTATGTTGAAATTGGATTTTAAACTTGTGTATATTTATAATAATAATAATAATTTTATTTCTATAGCGCCAACATATTCCGCAGCGCTTTACATTATAGAGGGTACTTGTACAGACAATAGACATTACAGTATAACAATAAACACAGATCAAAGTAGATACCAAGAGGAATGAGGGCCCTGCTCGCAAGCTTACAATCTATGAGGAAAAAGGGGAGACACGAAAGATAGATGGTAACAGTTGCTTTCATTGTTCAGACCAGCCATAGTGTTCTAATCGGGTGTACATGTAATTCTGCATGAACCAGTTAACAGCCAAAGTACAGTGCCATGCGAAAGTATTTGGCCCCCTAGAACTTTTCAACCTTTTCCCACATATCATGCTTCAAACATAAATATACCAAATGTAAATTTTTGGTGAAGAATCAACAACAAGTGGGACACAATTGTAAGTTGAAAGAAATTTATTGGTTATTTTTAATTTTTGTGGAAATACAAAAACTGAAAAGTGGGGCGTGCAATATTATTCGGCCCCTTTAACGTAATACTTTGTTGCGCCACCTTTTGCTGCGATTACAGCTGCAAGTCGCTTGGGGTATGTCTCTATCAGTTTTGTGCATCGAGAGACTGAAATTCTTGCCCATTCTTCCTTGGCAAACAGCTAGAGCTCAGTGAGGTTGAATGAAGATCATTTGTGAACAGCAGTTTTCAGCTCTTTCCACAGATTCTCGATTGGATTCAGGTCTGGACTTTGACTTGGCCATTCTAACACCTGGATGTGTTTATTTGTGAACCATTCCATTGTAGATTTTGCTTTATGTTTGGGGTCACTGTCTTGTTGGAAGACAAATCTCCGTCCCAGTATCAGGTATTTTGCAGACTCCAACAGGTTTTCTTCAAGAATGGTCCTGTATTTGGCTCCATCCATCTTCCCATCAATTTTAACCATCTTCCCTGTCCCTGCTGAAGAAAAGTAGGCCCAAACCATGATGCTGCCACCACCATATTTGACAGTGGGGATTGTGTGTTCAGGGTGATGAACTGTGTTGCCTTTACGCCATACATATCGTGTGGCATTGTTGCCAAAAAGCTCAATTTTGGTTTCCTCTGATCAGAGCACCTTCTTCCACATGTTTGGTGTGTCTCCCAGGTGGCGTTTTGCAAACTTTCAACAACACTTTTTTATATATATATTTGAGAAATGGCTTTCTTCTTGCCACTCTTACATAAAGGCCAGATTTGTGCAGTGTACGACTGATTGTTGTCTTATGGACAGACTGTCCCACCTCAGCTATAAATCTCTGCAGTTCATCCAGAGTGATCATGAGCCTCTTGGCTGTATCTCTGATCAGTCTTCACCTTGCTTGAGATGAAAGTTTAGAGGGACGGCCGTCTTGGTAGATTTGCAGTGGTATGATATTCTACCATTTCAATAAGATTGCTTGCACAGTGCTCCTTGGGATGTTTAAAGTTTTGGAAATCATTTTGTATCCAAATCCGGCTTTAAACTTCTCCACAATAGTATCACGGACCTGCCTGTTGTGTTCCTTGGTCTTTATGATGCTCTCTGTGCTTCAAACAGAACCCTGAGACTATCACAGAGCAGGTGCATTTATACGGAGACTTGATTACACAGAGGTGGATTATATTTATCATTAGTAATTATTTAGGGCAACATTGGATCATTCAGAGATCCACAATGAACTTCTTGCGTGAGTTTGCTGCACTGAAAGTAAAGGGGCTGAATAATATTGCACGCCCAACTTTTCAGTTTTTGTATTTCCAAAAAAAATTAAAATAACCAATAAATTTCGTTCAACTTCACAATTGTGTCCCACATGTTGATTCTTCACCAAAAATTTACATTTGGTATCTTTATGTTTGAAGCATAATATGTGGGAAAAGGAGGAAAAGTTACAGGGGCCGAATACTTTCGCAAGGCACTGTATGTAACAGTACAGACACAAAGGGCTATTAAATGCATAAAGAGGGTGAGAACATAATACGAGGTACCTGATTATGGTAGAAAATTTTTGAATAGGCCAACAGGAATAGTTAGGTTAATGCATTGAGGCAGTATGCCAGTCTGAACAAATGCGTTTTTAGGGCACCCTTAAAACTGTGGGGATTGGGGATTAATCGTATTAACCTGGGTAGTGCATTCCAAAGAATTGGCGCAAGCACGTGAAAAGTCTTGGAGACGGGAGTGGGAGGTTCTGATTATTGAGGATGCTTACCTCAGGTCATTAGCAGAATGGAGGGCAAGGGTAGGATGGTAGGCTGAGACAAGGGAGGAGATGCAGGGTGGTGCTGAGCCATGGAGTGTTTTGTGGGCGAGGGTAATAAATTTGTACTGGATTCTGGAATGGATGGGTAACCAGTGTAATGACTGGCACAAGGTAGAGGCATCGGTATAACGATTGGTGAGGAATATGATTCTGGCTGCAGCATTCAAGACAGATTGGAGAGGAGAGAGTTTGGTAAGAGGGAGACCGATTATTAGAGAGTTACAATAGTCCAGACGAGAAAGAATAAGAGAAACAGTTAGAGTTTTTGCAGAGTCGAAAGTAAGAAAAGGTTGAATTCTAGAGATGTTTTCGAGGTGGAGATTACAAGAGCGAGCCAGTGATTGGATGTGGGGGGTGAATGAAAGCTTGGAATCAAGTATGACCCCAACACAGCGGGCATGTTGCTGGGGAGTAATGGTGGAACCACACACGGAAATGGCAATGTCGGGCAAAGGTAGGTGTTATGATTTGGTAGCTGAGGAGAGCAGGCAAAAAAGGAAATACACCAGAGCAGTTGGAAACTATGAGATTGCAGTACACTGACTAACCACCACAACTAGAGGCAGCCGTGGAGCGTTCCTACGTTGGTCCTAGACGCCTCGTCACAGCCTGAGAAACTAACTACACCTAAAGATAGAAAGAGGAAAGCTATCTGCCCCGGAGCAGATCCCCAAAGAACATAGAAAGCCCCCAAACATGTAATGGCGGTTAGACAAGAAGAAATACTGACACAGACAGAAAATAGTATGAGCAAACGTTGGGGCCAAAACTTACTAAATAGAAAAGGATAGGAAGGGCACTTAATGCAATCCCAAAAAACCCTGCAAAGCACCAACTCTACTAATTTCAAAAACACCTGAGATCACACGACCTCTACCACCTAAATTAGTTCTCTGGTGTAACCAAAAACAAAACAGCAGCCACTGAAAAAACTGGAAAAAGCAAATGTACAAACATCAGTGGCTGAACTGAACTGAGAGGACAAAAGCCCCCAGAAGGGACCCTGAAGGCCCCCACAGAAGTGCAGGACAAAATGCAAAAATCAAGCACAAAAACAAAAAGAAGAAAATGTCTTATCTGTTAGCAGGAGATTCAGACATGACACAGCAGGCTACCAAGGAAACAGGAATCAAGGATTGAGACCAGAACAATTGATCACCGGCAACCCTGATGGGAAGGCGACTCCCTTATATAAGACCAGTCAGTAACACCTGATTCCCAATCCTCACAATCTTCACTGGACAGTCCAGTACCGTTTGTAACCACCAGAGGGAGCTTCTGCTCAGAACTCATTTCCAGCCTATTCACAACAGTACCCCCCCTCGAGGAGGGGTCACCGAACCCTCATTTGAGCAACCAGGTCGGTCAGGATGAGTTCTATGATAAGCACGGATGAGTCTCCTAGCATGGATGTCCGAAGCAAACACCCAAGAATTGTCTTCCTGACCATAACCTCTCCATTTAACCAAATACTGGAGTTTCCGTCTAGAAAAACGAGAATTCAATATTTTCTCAACCACATACTCCAGATTGCCCTCAACCAAAACAGGGTCAGGAGGCACAGTAGTAGGAACCACTGGCTCAACAAACCTCTTCAACAAGGACTTGTGGAACACGTTATGGATCTTAAATGTCCCTGGAAGAAGCAAATGAAAAGAAACAGGATTAAGAATCTCCATGATCTTATAAGGTCCAATAAACCTAGGCTTAAATTTAGGAGATGCCACTCTCATAGGAATATTTCTTGAGGACAACCAGACCAAGTCCCCCACTTTAAACCGAGGACCATCAGTCCTATGCCGGTTAGCAAACCGCTGGGCCCTCTCCTGAGAGAGGGACAACCTCTCCACTACCTGGTCCCAAATCTGTTGCATACGCTCCACAACAGAGTCAACACCTGGACAGACAGAAGCCTCCGTCTGTCCTGAGGAAAATCGAGGGTGAAACCCAGAATTACAATAAAATGGAGACATCAAAGTGGCAGAGCTAGCCCTATTATTAAGAGCAGACTCAGCCAAAGGCAAAAAAGAGACCCAGTCATCCTGATCAGCAGACACAAAGCATCTTAGATAAGTCTCCAATGTCTGGTTTGTTCTCTCAGTTTGACCATTGGTCTGAGGATGAAACGCCGAGGAGAAAGACAATTGAACACCAATTTTAGAACAAAAGGTCCTCCAAAATCTGGAAACAAACTGGACTCCTCTGTCAGACACAATGTTCTCAGGAATGCCGTGTAAACGAACCACGTGCTGAAGGAACAAAGGCACCAATTCAGAGGAGGAAGGCAACTTAGGTAATGGCACAAGATGTATCATCTTGGAAAACCTATCGCAAATCACCCAGATGACGGTCATTCTCTGAGAAACAGGGAGGTCAGAAATGAAATCCATAGAGATATGGGTCTATGGTCTCTTGGGCACAGGTAATGGCATCAACAAACCACTAGAACGAGAGCAAGACTTGGAGCGAGAGCAAGTCCCGCAGGACTGCACAAACTCCCTGACATCACGAGACAAGGTAGACCACCAAAAGGACCGACTAACTAAGTCTCTGGTACCAAAAATTCCGGGATGACCGGCCAACGCGGAACAATGAATCTCAGACACTACACTCTTTTTCCACTGGTCCGGGACAAACAATTTCCCAACAGGGCAGCGCTCGGGCTTATCCTCCTGACACCCCTCCAGAGCCAGTCTCAAATTGGGCGAGATGGCGGAAAGAACTACACCCTCTTTCAAAATAACAGAAGGATCAGATAACTCAGGAGAGTCCGCCAGGAAACTCCTCGAGAGGGCATCCGCCTTAACATTTTTATGCCAGGAAGAAATGAAACCACAAAATTAAAACGTGTGAAAAACAAGGCCCACCTGGCCTGTCTAGGATTAAGTCGCTTGGCAGATTCCAGATAAACTAGATTCTTATGATCCGTAAGGACCACCACCTGATGTTTGGCTCCCTCCAGCCAATGTCTCCACTCTTCAAAAGCCCACTTCATGGCTAATAACTCCCGATTACCCACGTCATAATACGTTTAGTGGGAGAAAATTTTCGAGAGAAAAAGGCACAAGGGTTACTTTTAGAGGTCTCTGGATCTCTTTGGGACAAAACGGCACCTGCCCCAATTTCAGAGGCATCCACCTCCACCTGAAATGGTAGAGAAACATCAGGCTGCCGTAGAACAGGAGCAGAAGTGAATCTCTGCTTAAGTTCCTGAAATGCAGAGACTGCCTCAGGAGGCCAATTCACCACATCAGAACCCTTCTTGGTCAAATAGTTAATAGTTTAACAATAACAGAGAAATTACCAATAAATTTACGATAAAAATTGGCAAAACCCAAGAATCTTTGAAGAGCCTTTAATGAAGTAGGTTGGACCCAATCACAGATGGCCTGAACTTTGACCGGGTCCATTTCAATAACAGATGGGACAAAATGAATCCGAGAAATGAGATCCTCTGAACGCCAAAAAGACACTTTGATCCCTTCACATACAGAGCATTCTCTCTCAAAATCTGGAACACAGTCCGAACATGTTTTACATGAGAGTCCCAGCCATTGGAAAAAATCAAGATATCATCCAAATAAACAATCAGAAATTTATCCACAAAATCCCTGAAAATGTCATTCATGAAGGACTGGAAGACAGACGGAGCATTAGTGAGCCCAAAGGGCATCACAAGGTACTCAAAATGCCCTTCAGGGGTATTAATGCCGTCTTCCATTCATCCCCGTGCTTAATGCGAATAAGGTTATATGCCCCCCTGAGGTCAAGCTTGGTAAACCAAGTAGCACTTTTCACCCTGGAAAAAAGGTCAGAGATCAAGGGTAACGGATATTGATATTTCACAGTAATATTGTTCAAGAGACGATAATCAATACACGGCCTTAATGAACCATCCTTTTTGGCCACAAAGAAAAAACCGGCACCTAAGGGTGAAGAGGATGGTCTGATATGACCCTTCTCCAATGACTCCTTGATATAAGACCGCATAGCGTCATGTTCAGGTACAGACAAGTTAAAAAGGCGACCTTTAGGGAATTTACTACCAGACACTAATTCAATAGCGCAGTCATAGCTCCTATGGGGAGGTAAGGATGCAGATTTACTTTCGCTAAACACATCAGAAAAATCAATCAAAAAGTCAGGAACATCCTGAGCCTGGGGGGAGGCAGAAAAAACGGGAGTGTTGGTATTAACACATTGGCAGCCCCAACTGGTAACAGACACAGATTTCCTATCCAAAACAGGATTATGAGACTGTAACCAAGGGAAACCCAGTACGATAATGTCATGCAGATTATAAGAACCAAAAATTTGCAAGTCTCCTGATGATCAGGTTCTACCCTCATTATCACCTGAGTAGAGAACTGAGGTTTATTCTCAGCCAAAGGGTAGAATCGATCCCCAGTAGGGGAATAGACTTCCGTAGGGGTATCAAGGGAAACCCACAACGTTTAGCAAAATCAAAATCCATCATTTTAATAGCTGCTCCAGAATCAACAAAAGCCTGAGCAGAAAATGAGACAGAGAGCATATCAGGGTAACAGTTAATAAAAACTTAGTCTGAACACTACCCAAGACAACTGAGCGTGCAAAACGTCTTCCCCGCTTAGGGCAGAGTGAAATAGCATGAGAGGCATCACCACAGTAGAAACATAACCTATTGCGCTTTCGAAATTCATGACGCTGTGCCCCAGAAACCACTGTATCACACTGCATGGATTCAGAAGCAGGTTCACAAGGCAACATTATTCCACGCATACCTTTCCGCTCACGCAAACGTTTGTCAATTTGAATCGCTAATGACATAGAATCATTGAGACCAGAGGGAACAGGAAATCCCACCATAACATCCTTTACATTATCTGACAGTCCCTTCCGAAAAAGAGCTGCCAAAGCGTCGTCATTCCATTTGGTCAGGACTGCCCACCTACGGAATCTCTGACAGTACAACTCAGCGTCTTCAAGCCCCTGATTTAATGCCAACAAAGTTTTTTCAGCTTGATCAGTGACATTAGGCTCATCATACAATAACCCCAGAGCCAGAAAAAATGCATCAACATCACTCAAAACAGGATCCCCAAGTGTCAGGGAAAAAGCCCAATCCTGAGGATCGCCGCGCAGGAGAGAGATTGAACCTGCTGTGCTGCGTTCCCTGAGGACTTAGGTTTTAAGGCAAAAAACAACTTACAGTTATTTTTGAAATTCAGAAATTTAGCTCGATCCCCCAAAAATAAATCTGGCATGGGGATCCTAGGTTCCACAACCGGCAACCCTGCAAGACAGGAAGCAATACTCCGAACCTCAGTGGCAAGCTGATCCACACGGCCAGACAACTGTGCAAACTCCATTGAGAGAAAAAAAAAATCCTCCTCAGCACCCAGAGAAAAAGAGGGAAAAAATGCAACAAACAGAGAAGGAAAAAAAAAAAATTTTGACAACTTTCTCTTTTCTTTTTCCTTTTACTATTTTTCCCTTCTGTTGAGTACCATATATTTTCAGTTTGGCCGTGATACTGTTATGATTTGGTAGCTGAGGAGAGCAGGCAAAAACGGCAATACACCAGAGAGGTTGGAATCTACTGGATTGCAGTACCCTGACTAACCACCACAACTAAAGGCAGCCGTGGAGCGTACCTACGTTGGTCCTAGACGCCTCGTCACAGCCTGAGAGGTTAACTACACCTAAAGATAGAAAGAGGAAAGCTATCTGCCCCGGAGCAGAACCCCAAAGAACATAGGAAGCCCCCAAACATGTAATGGCGGTTAGACAAGAGGAAATACAGACACAGACAGAAAATAGTATAAGCAAACGTTGGGGCCCAATCTTCCTAGACAGAAAAGGATAGGAAGGACACCTACTGCAATCCAAAAAACCCTAATAAATACCAACTCTACTAATTGCAAAAACACCTGAGATCACACAACCTCTACCACCTAAATTAGTTCTCTGGTGTAACAAAACTAAGCCGCAGCCAATGAAAAAACTGGAAAAGGCAAATGAACAAATAACAGTGGCTCCAGAAGAACTGAGAGGAGCCCAAGCCCCCCGGGGGGGCCGGGGAGACCTGGCTAACCTCACAGAAATGCAGAGAAATATGCAAATGGTAAGTACAAAAACAAAAAACAGAAAATATCTTATCTGAGAGCAGGAGAAGAGGCAAGACTCAGCAAGCTTCCAAGTGAACCAGGAACCACAGTTGAGACAAGAACAATTGATCACCGGCAACCATGATGGGAGGGAACCTCCCTTATATAAGACCAGTCTGTAACTCCTGATTGCCAATCTTCATTGAATGGTTCAGTACTGTTTGTAACCACCAGAGGGAACTTCTGCTCAGAATTCATTTCTAACACATTCACAACAGTCCTCCCTCTATCTGAAACTGAACCTGTCAAAAACGGAACTCATGTTTCCTCCATCTACTAACCTACCTGTTGTGAATAGGCTGGAAATGAGTTCTGAGCAGAAGCTCCCTCTGGTGGTTACAAACGGTACTGGACTGTCCAGTGAAGATTGTGAGGATTGGGAATCAGGTGTTACTGACTGGTCTTATATAAGGGAGTCGCCTTTCCATCAGGGTTGCCGGTGATCAATTGTTCTGGTCTCAATCCTTGATTCCTGTTTCCTTGGTAGCCTGCTGTGTCGTGTCTGAATCTCCTGCTAACAGATAAAACATTTTCTTCTTTTTGTTTTTGTGCTATATTTTTGCATTTTGTCCTGCACTTCTGTGGGGGCCTTCAGGGTCCCTTCTGGGGGCTTTTGCCCTCTCAGTTCAGTTCAGCCACTGATGTTTGTACATTTGCTTTTTCCAGTTTTTTCAGTGGCTGCTGTTTTGTTTTTGGTTACACCAGAGAACTAATTTAGGTGGTAGAGGTCGTGTGATCTCAGGTGTTTTTGAAATTAGTAGAGTTGGTGCTTTTCAGGGTTTTTTGGGATTGCAGTAAGTGCCCTTCCTATCCTTTTCTATTTAGTAAGTTTTGGCCCCAACGTTTGCTCATACTATTTTCTGTCTGTGTCAGTATTTCTTCTTGTCTAACCGCCATTACATGTTTGGGAGCTTTCTATGTTCTTTGGGGATCTGCTCCGGGGCAGATAGCTTTCCTCTTTCTATCTTTAGGTGTAGTTAGTTTCTCAGGCTGTGACGAGGCGTCTAGGACCAACGTAGAAACGCTCCACGGCTGCCTCTAGTTGTGGTGGTTAGTCAGGGTACTGCAATCTCATAGTTTCCAACTGCTCTGGTGTATTTCCTTTTTTGCTTGCTCTCCTCAGCTACCAAATCATAACAGTATCACCGGCCCAAAACTGAAAATTATATGGTACTCACAGAAGGGAAAAATATTGTGGAAAGAAAAAAGTTGTCAGAGTTGTCAGAGATTTTTTTTTTTTTTTTCTGTTTGTTGCATTTTTTTTCCCTCTCTATCTCTGGGTGCTGAGGAGGATTTTTTTTTTCTCTCTCAATGGAGTTTGCACAGTTGTCTGGCCGTGTGGATCAGCTTGCCACTGAAGTTCTGAGTATTGCTACCTATCTTGCTAGGTTGCCTGTTGTGGAACCTAGGATCCGGATGCCAGATTTGTTTTTAGGGGATCGAGCTAAGTTTCCGAATTTCAAAAACAACTGTAAATTGTTTTTTGCCTTAAAATCTAAGTCCTCGGGGAACGCAGCGCAGCAGGTTCAATTGTCATAGGTTATGTTTCTACTGTGGTGACGCCTCTCATGCTATTTCAGTCTGCCCTAAGCGGGGAAGACGTTTTGCACGCTCAGTTGTCTTGGGTAGTGTTCAGACTAAATTTCTGTTGATGTCAGGCACACCGCACTGCACTTGCTCACTGAGCCAGTGCGTGTGTCCTAAGTGAACAAACTGTGCACAACGATACCTGTATAGTAGAACCGCAGCAGAGAAGAAGTGTGCTTCTGAAGACACAGGACCTTCCGCACCATGTGACTGCCAAGGGGCGGAGCCAGCACAGGTCTCTCAGAGGCAGCAGTATCAGAGAATGTTTCAGGCCGAAGGACCTGCAGGCACGTGACTGCCTAGGGGCGTGGCCTAAGCTCCAGAGATCTAGGAGGTAAAGGAAAACTCCTAGAAGGGTAACTACGAAATAAAGTTACCAAGGGGCATAGACAGAATGGATAGTCAGGATAGCCAGGTCATACACATAGAGGGCGACGAAATACAAAAGGAGCAGGCAGAGAATAACCAGAACACAGCCAAGGGGTCATACACAGACGGAGCAACGCAGTACAAAAGGGACAGGCAAAACTCGTAACAGGGACACAGCCAAATCAGAACCAAGCAAGCATAAAATGTAGCACAGGCACAAAGCACTGGCACAAGCACAGGGTCAGACACACTCAGCCAAAGGTCAGAGTATAAATGACAAAGGCTGGCTTCACAGTGAGGCTATAAAAAGCCTCCCAGGACCCAGAAAGAGGCCAACCCAGTTAACCCCGCGACTACCTGATCCAAGAACCCAGTAAACCATGACAGTACCCCCTTCTTAATGGGGGGGCCTCTGGACCCCCAGGTTTCCCAGGATTCCGAGCATGGAATGCCCGAACCAGACGGTCAGCGTGTACCGATCTGGCCGGCACCCAAGACCGGTCCTCTGGACCGTACCCCCTCCAATGCACCAGGTACTGTAAGGACCCCGAGACCGCCGGGAGTCTACAATATGTTGTACCTCAAATTCCATGTGCCCATCAACCAAGACGGGGAGGGAACAGCAGCTGGTTCTTCTACTACCGATCCCAAGGGTTTTAGCAAGGATCTGTGGAATACGTTATGGAGTTTCAAAGCGGGGGGGAGGCGAAGACGATACACCACAGGGTTAATTACCTCAACGATCTCATAGGGACCTATGAACTTGGGCCCCAGTTTGGCGGAGGGTAGACGAAGACTTATGTTTCGCGTGGAGAGCCACACCTTGTCCCCACACTGCAACACCTGACCAGGGTTCCTTTTTTATCTGCAAAACGCTTATAAGTCTCCTGAGCCCTGAACATATTCAACCGAACTTTTGACCACGATCCCTGATTCGGTTAACACAGTCCTCAGCTTCTGGACAGCCCAAATCTAAACGTGAGAATTCCCCAAAATGAGGGTTCAAACCATAATTAATAAAAAACGGTGACCTACGGTAGATTGATTGGTACGGTTTGTTGAAGGCGAACTCCGCTAATGGTAGGGCATCACACCAGTCGCTTTGCAGAGTAGAAACCAAACATCGAAGAATTTGTTCAAGCGACTGGTTGGTGCGCTCCGTCTGCCCGTTACTCTCTGGGTGGTAGCCTGAGGAAAAGGACAAAGATATCCCCAACCTTTTGCAAAAAGCCCACCAAAACTTGGCCACAAATTGTGCCCCTCTGTCAGATACAATATTCATAGGTACCCCATGTAACCGCACAATCTGTGCGAGGAAATGCTTAGCGAGAGTCTCTGCAGAAGGTAGACTTGCCATAGGTACAAAATGCGCTAACTTAGAAAACCTGTCCACAACTACCCAGATAACCGTGTTACCCGAGAAGAAGGAAGGTTGGTAATGAAGTCCATGGACAAGTGGGTCCATGGCCTTCCTGGAATTGGCAAAGGCACCAAATTCCCCGGCCGGCCGGCAATGAGAGCTCTTAGAACGAGCGCATACCCCACACGCAGCGACATGCTTCTTAATATCTGAAGCCATCAAAGGCCACCAAAAAACTCTAGCCACTGCCTCTCGTGTGGCAGAAATGCCTGGGTGAGCACTCAGTTTTGAATCATGGAACTCCCGCAGGAGCCTGGTGCGTAACTGCTGAGGAACAAACAATTTGTTTTCGGGTTTGGACCTTGGAGCTAAAGATTGAGCCCCCACAATCTCCCGCTCCAATTCGACGACACTTCAGCTATAATGACATTGGGTTGAAGAATGGGGGACGGCGGGTCAGGGGCGGAAAGCGGCTCAAAACTACGTGATAAAGCATCAGCTTTCACGTTTTTGACCCTGGGCGAAAAGTTATAGAAAATTGAAATCTGGAAAAAAAAAGTGACCAACGGGCTTGCCTAGGAGTCAGTCTTTTAGCACATTTGATATACTCTAGGTTTTTGTGGTCGGTGATGACTGTGATGGGGTGAGCCGCCCCCTCCAAAAAATGCCTCCATTCCTCGGACGCCAATTTGATTGCTAAGAGTTCTCTATTACCAACGTCATAATTTCTCTCAGCATGAGAACATTTTTTCGAGAAATAGGCACAAGGTTTGAGGTTAGTCAGAGAAGTAGGTCCCTGTGACAACACTGCCCCCACCCCAACCTCCGAAGCATCAACTTCAACCACAAACGGACTTGGCTGAGTCAGGTTGAACCAGAACAGGAGCGGATGTGAAACAATTTTTCTAAGTTAAAAAAGATTGTTTGGCCGACGGGGACCAGTTCCTAACATCTGCCCCTTTACGTGTGAGATCTGTGAGGGGTTTCACAATCTGAGAAAAACCCTTGATAAACCTGCGATAGTAATTCGCGAATCCCAAGAAGCGCTGGAGTCCTCTAAGGTCCCGAGGCTGGACCCACTCCATAATGGCTTGCACCTTCTTGGGATCCATACGAAACCCCTGTGGAGAGATTATAAGACCCAAAAATGATAGCTCCTGAACAAAGAAAGAACATTTCTCCAGCTTAACAAATAAATGATTTTCCCTGAGTCTTTGAAACACAGTTTTAACATGTGATAAATGTGAATGTCTGTCAGAGGAATATATCAGTATATCATCCAAATAGATCACAACAAAACGGCCAATGAGGTCCGAAAAAACTACATTAATGAAATTTTGAAACACAGCTGGAGCATTATTGAGACCAAAAGGCATGACGAGATTCTCAAATAACCCCTCAGTAGTAAGAAAAGCAGTTTTCCACTCATCCCCTTCCCGTACTCTTATCAAATTATAAGCCCCCCTGAGGTCCAATTTTGAAAACCACTTGGCCCCAGAGAGCTGGTTACAGAGATCAGGAATCAGAGGCAGGGGGTATGTATTCCTGACTTGATTTTATTAAGTTCTCGAAAGTTGAGGCAGGGACGTAGACCGCCATCCTTCTTTTTAACAAAGAAGAAACCCCGCAGCTACTGGGGACACTGAGGGCCTTATATGCCCTTTGCGAAGACTTTCAGCGATGTATTGCTTCATAGCCAGGCGCTCTGGGCCTGACAAATTAAACAGGAGGGCCTTGGGCAATTTGGCTCCCGGGACAAGATCAATAGCACAGTCAAATGATCTATGCGGGGGCAGAGCCTCAGCCTCACTTTCAGAGAACACGTCCTCAAAGTCTTTCAGGTACTCCGGAATACCCTCCAGACCAACAGAAGACACTGAGACAGGTTTTGCAAGTTTTATACAATAAACAGGTTTATGGCAACAGTCGACACATTAGGATCCCCATTTAATAATCTCCCCTGATTCCCAGTCAATCACCAGGTTGTGGCGTTGAAGCCATGGCATACCCAGCACTAGCCCTGTGGGCAATTTGTCCATGACAAAACATTCCATGTCTTCCTTGTGGGAAGAACCGACCTGCAAAGAAACCTTTTGGAAACATAAAGAATCCCTGTTCGGGTAAGAGGGGAAGAGTCGATAGCAACAATTTTAAGGGGTGTCTCCAGCCTGACTGTCCCTATCTTATGTTGGGAGACGACACAGGAACTGATCAGATTGAGAGATGAACCACTGTCCACCAATGCTGTCGAGAAAAAACGATAGTTGTCTACCAACAGTTCCACCTTTAACACGACTTTAGAACATGAGGAAAATAGTACCTGAAGGTCTGGGCAGCCTCCTCGACCGCTACCCAGACCTAGAAGTTTTCCGCCGTCTTAGATGATGGACAGGTGGGGCAATCTTTTCTCCAATGTCCGGACTCTCCACAATAGAAACAGAGTTGTTTCTCCCGGCGATGTCTTCTCTCCTTCTCTTTTAGCGAGGTGGTGCCAATGTCCATGACCTCAGTAGTGGCTCCAGTCTCTTTGCTGCCAGCAAACAGTGAGGTTTCACATTGCATGATACCCCTGGCGCGTAGCCTGCGGTCCATTCGTACGGCCTGGGTTATGGCGTTCCCCAAATTATCAGGTGGAGGATGAAGGGCCAGGGCGTCCTGGAGACGTTCAGACAGGCCTCTGCGGAATAGCCCTCGAAGGGCGGCATTACTCCAGGAGACCTCCGCTGCCCAACGTCGGAACTCCGAACAGAACCACTCGGCTGAATGTTTACCCTGACGAACACTCATTACCATGTCCTCAGCCATACGGACCCTGTCAGGCTCATCATAGATGCGGCCCAGGGCATGAAAAAACATATCAACAGTCATCCTCTCAGGAGCAGAAGGAGAGAGAGAAAAAGCCCAGGCTTGTGGGGCCCCCCGAAGTAGGGAAATAATGACCCCCACCCTCTGGAACTCATCCCCAGAAGACGAGGCCTCAGGGAGAAAAAAAGTTTACACCCCTCCCTGAAGGCTCTGAACTCATTTTTGTCCCCTGAGAAGTAGTCGGGCAGTTTAACTGGAGATTCAGGAGACACCAATGACACATCCTTACCACCAGAACCAGAGACCCCGCAGCGACAGCCCCCAGTATGGTATCTACCAGCTGCTGCTGGGTCTGAGCCATCATGCGCTGCTCAACATTCAACTCCTGGAACCTTTGCGTCAGATGTTTCACCTGACCTGCTAAAACCTGCATGGGATCCATGGGGATAACACTCCTAAATCTCCCCCTCAGAAAAAAAAAAAATGTAACGGTCGTTTATAATGTCAGGCACACCGCACTGCACTTGCTCACTGAGCCAGTGCGTGTGTCCTAAGTGAACAAACTGTGCACAACGATACCTGTATAGTAGAACCGCAGCAGAGAAGATGTGTGCTTCTGAAGACACAGGACCTTCCACACCATGTGACTGCCAAGGGGCGGAGCCAGCACACGTCTCTCAGAGGCAGCAGTATCAGGTAGAGAATGTTTCAGGCCGAAGGACCTGCAGGCACGTGACTGCCTAGGGGCGTGGCCTAAGCTCCAGAGATCTAGGAGGTAAAGGAAAACTCCTAGAAGGGTAACTAGAAATAAAGTTACCAAGGGGCATAGACAGAATGGATAGTCAGGATAGCCAGGTCATACACATAGAGGGCGACGAAGTACAAAAGGAGCAGGCAGAGAATAACCAGAACACAGCCAAGGGGTCATACACAGACGGAGCAACGCAGTACAAAAGGGACAGGCAAAACTCGTAACAGGGACACAGCCAAATCAGAACCAAACAAGCTAAAAATGTAGCACAGGCACAAAGCACTGGCACAAGCACAGGGTCAGACACAATCAGCCAAAGGTCAGAGTATAAACGACAAAGGCTGGCTTCACAGTGAGGCTATAAAAAGCCTCCCAGGACCCAGAAAGAGGCCAACCAAGTTAACACCAACGACTACCTGCTCCAAGAACCCAGTAAACCATGACAGTTGACTGTTACCCTATTTGCTCCCTGTCCACATTTTCTGCTCAGTCTTTTGTTGATTCGGGAGCAGCTATTAACCTGATGGATTTTGATTTTGCTAAACGTTGTGTGGTTTCCCTTGATACCCCTACGGAAGTCTATTCCCCTACGGGGATCGATTCTACCCCTTTGGCTGAGAATAAACCTCAGTTCTCTACTCAGGTGATAATGAGGGTAGAACCTGATCATCAGGAGACTTGCAAATTTTTGGTTCTGTATAATCTGCATGACATTATCGTACTTTGTTCCCTTGGTTACAGTCTCATAATCCTGTTTTGGATTGGAAATCTGTGTCTGTTACCAGTTGGGGCTGCCATGTGTTAATACCAACACTCCTGTTTTTTCTGCCTCCCCCAGGCTCAGGATGTTCCTGAATTTTTGACTGATTTTTCTGATGTGTTTACGAAAAGTAAATCTGCATCCTTGCCCCCCCATAGGACTATGACTGCGCTATTGAAATTAGTACCTGGTAGTAAATTCCTTAAAGGTCGCCTTTTTAACTTGTCTGTACTGAACATGACGCTATGCGGTTTTATATCAAGGAGTCATTGGAGAAGTGTCATATCAGACCATCCTCTTCACCTTGGGTGCCGGTTTTTTCTTTGTGGCCAAAAAGGATGGTTCATTAAGGCCGTGTATTGATTATCGTCTCTTGAACAATATCACTGTGAAATATCAATATCCGTTACCCTTGATTTCTGACCTTTTTTCCAGGGTGAAAAGTGCTACTTGGTTTACCAAGCTTGACCTCAGGGGGGCATATAACCTTATTCGCATTAAGCACGGGGGATTTAATGGAAGACGGCATTTAATACCCAGAGGGGCATTTTGAGTACCTAGTGATGCCCTTTGGGCTCACTAATGCTCCTTCTGTCTTCCAGTCCTTCATGAATGACATTTTCAGGGATTTTGTGATAAATTTTCTGATTGTTTATTTGGATGATATCTTGATTTTTTCCAATGACTGGGACTCTCATGTGAAACATGTTCGGAATATGTTCCAGATTTTGAGAGAGAATGCTCTGTATGTGAAGGGATCAAAGTGTCTTTTGGCGTACAGAGGGTCTCATTTCTGGGATTTTATTTGTCCCCATCTGTTATTGAAATGGACCCGGTCAAGGTTCAGGCCATCTGGATTGGGTCCAACCTACTTCATTAAAGGCTCTTCAGAGATTCTTGGGTTTTGCCAAATTTTTATCGTAAATTTTATTGGTAATTTCTCTTTTTATTTGTTAAACCATTGACTGATTTGACCAAAAAGGGTTTGATGTGGTGAATTGGCCTCCTGAGGCAGTCTCTGCGTTTCAGGAAATTAAGCAGAGATTCACTTCTGCTCCTGTTTCTACGGCAGCCTGTTTTCTCTGTCATTTCAGTGGAGGTTGATGCCTCTGAAATGGGGGCAGGTGCCGTTTTGTCCCAAAGAGATCCAGAGACCTCTAAAAGTAACCCTTGTGCTTTTTCTCTCGAAAATTTTCTCCAACTGAACGTAATTATGACGTGGTAA
>JARQOD010000006.1:107284505-107354910 GCA_033576555.1 Oophaga sylvatica
AAGGGGAAAATGCAGGGTGGGGGCGACCCAGGGAGTGTTTTGTGGGCAGGGAAATTAAAATTTGTAGGGATTCGAAAGGGGGGGAAACCAGTGTAATGACTGGAAAAAGGGGTAGAGGCATGGGTATAACATTGGTGGGAAATTTTTTTTCTGGCTAAAGAAAAAAGACAGTTTTGGAGAGGGGATTTTGGTAAGAGGGAAAAACCGTTTTTAAGAGTTCAATGGTCCAGCCCCAGAAAGATAAGAGAAACGTTAGAGTTTTTGCAGAGTCAAAGTAAAAAAAAGGGTTTTGAATTCTAGGGGAGTTTTGGGGGGGAGATTCAAAAAGGCGACCCAGTGTTGGGTTTTGGGGGGGGGAAAAAAAATTTTTGGGGAATCAAAAATTACCCCAACAAAAGCGGGCTTTGCGGGGGGAGTGGGGGGGGAAAACCCACACCGGAAAAAAAAAGTCGGGAAAGGGAGGTGAAAATATTTGGAGCTGAGGAGAGAAAGGCAAAAAAGGAAATCCCCCAAGCGGTTGGAAAAAATGTTTTTGCAGTACACTGACTAACCAACACAACTGGGAAAAGCCGTGGAGCGTCCAAATTTTTGGGTCCTAGACCCTCTTTCCAAAACCCTGAGAAAACAAAAAAAACCCCCTAAAAAGAAAAGGGGAAAGAAATCTGCCCCGGAGCAGACCCCCAAAAAGAAAATAAAACCCCCCCCCAAAATTTTTAAAAGGGTTTTAGACAAGAAAAAATACGGGACCAACAGAAAAAAAAATGAAAAATTTTTGGGGGCCCAAAAAAACTTACTAAAGAAAAAAATGGAAGGGCACTTTTGCAACCCCCAAAAAAACCCTCAAAGCACCAACTCAAAAAAATTTTTCAAAAAAAACCGAAACACACACCTAAAAACCACCTAAATTAGTTCGGGGGTGTAACCAAAAACAAAACAGCAGCCCCCTAAAAAAAACGGAAAAAGCAAAGTACAAAAAATCAGGGCTGAAGGGAACTGAGGGAAAAACCCCCCCAGAAGGGACCCTGAAGGCCCCCACAAAAGTGCGGGAAAAAAGGGAAAAAAACCCCCCAAAAAAACAAAAAAAAAAAGAAAATTTTTAACGTTAGAGGAGATTCAGACAGGAACAGCAGGCTAAAAGGGGAAAAAGGGAAATTTCAAGGTTTGAGCCCAAAAAATTGATCCCCGGCAACCCTGATGGGAAGGGGGACCCCTTAAAAAAACCAGTCAAAAACACCTGACCCCAATCCTCACAAATCTTCCCCCTTGGACAGTCCAGTACCTTTTGGGAAACCACCAGAGGGAGCTTCTGCCAGAACTCTTTCCGCCTTTTCCCACAAACAGTACCCCCCCCCCCTCGAGGGGGGTCCCCAAACCCCTCATTTGAGAAAACCAGGTGGGGCCCGGAGGGTTTTTTTTTAAAACCGGTGAGTTTCCCAAAACAGGATGCCCCAAGCAAAACCCCCAAGAATTGTTTCCGGGCCAAAAAACCCCTCCATTTAAAAACCCAAAAACTGGATTTTCCCCCTCTAGAAAAACAGAATTCAATATTTTCTCCCCCCCCCCATACTCCCCAATTTTCCCCCCAAAAACCCAAAAAGGGTCGGAGGCACAGAAATAAAGGGAAACCCCTTTGGGTCAACAAACCCTTCAAAAAGGATTTTTTTGGAAAAAGTTATGGATTTAAATGCCCCGGGGGAAAAAGCAAAAAAAAGAAACGGATTAAAAACCCCAAAGTTTTTTAAGGCCCCCAAAAAAAACCCCGGTTAAAAAATTTTGGAGATGGGCCCCTTATGGGGGAAATTTTTTTGGAAAACCAGACCAAACCCCCCCTTTTAAAAAAAGAGGACCATCATCCATCCGGTTAGCAAACCGCGGGGGGGGGGGGCCCCCTCCCGAGAGGGGGCAACCCTCCCCCACTACATTTGGGCCCAAATTTTTTTTTGCCTTTTCCCCCCCCAAACAGATCAAAAACCCGGGGACAACAGAAAACCTTTCCCCTGTCCGAAAGGGAAAAACGAGGGTAAAAACCCCGAATTTTCAATAAAAGGAGAATCAAAGGGGGCAGAGGGAAGCCCTATTATTAAAGCAGACTCAGCCAAAGGCAAAAAAGAGACCCAGTCCCCTGAATCACAGACAAAAAAACTTTTAAAAAACCCCCCCAATTTTTTGGTTTGTTCTCTCATTTGCCTTTGGGGTTTGGGGGAAAAAACCCCCGAGGAAAAGACAATTTGAACACCAATTTTGAACAAAAGGTCCCCAAAATTGGAAAAAAACGGGGGCTCCCGCAACCAATGTTTTTAGGAATCCTGTAAACGAACCACGTGCTGAAGGAAAAAAGGGGACCCTTTTAGAGGAGGGAAAGGGAACTTGGGGTTTGGGAAAAATTTTTCCCTCTTGGAAAACCTTCCAAAAAAACCCGATGAAAGGTCATTCCTGAAAACGGGGGGGTCGAAATGAAATCCTAGAGATATGGTTTTGGTTTTTGGGCACGGTATGGGGACAAAAAACCCCCTAGAAGAGAAAAGATTGGGCGAGAAAAATCCCGCAGGACTGCAAAAAAAACTCCCGGGCATCACGGGGGACAAGGGTAAAACCACCAAAAAGGGGCCGACTAACAAGTCCCCTGGGCCCAAAAAAATTTCCGGGGTCCCGGGGCCCAAAGGCCCCCCAGAATCTCAGACACTCCCACTTTTTTTTTTCCCCTGGCCCGGGGGAAAAAAAATTTTCCCCAAAAGGGCACCTCGGGCCTTACCCCCCCGCACCCCTCCAGAGCCCGTCTAAAAATTTTGGGGGGGGAAGGGGGGAAAGAACTCCCCCCTTTCAAAATAACAAAGGGGTCAGATAACTCAGAGAGTCCCCCAGGAAACCCTGGGAGGGCATCCCCTTTTAAAATTTTATCCCCGGAAAAATGAAACCAAAAAAAAAAAACGTTTTAAAAAAAAGGGCCCCCCCGGGGCCCGTCTAGGTTTTAAACGCTTGGAAATTTTTCCGATAAACTAGTTTTTTTTGTTTCCCTAAGGAAAACCCCCACCTTTATTTTTTGGGTCCCTCCAGGGCCCAAGTCCCCCCCTTTCAAAAACCCCCTTTCAAAGGTTTTAAATAACCCCCCGATTCCCCCCGCTAAACGTTTGTGGGAGAAAATTTTGAGAGAAAAAGGCAAAAGGGGGGACTTTAGAGGTTTTGGACTCTTGGGGCAAAAGGGCCCCCCCCCCCAATTAGGCCTCCCCCTCCCCCTGAAATGGTAGAAAACATCAGGCCCCGTAAAAAAGGGGGCAAAGTAATTCTGTTTAAAATTCCTGAAATCAGAGACGCCTCGGGGGCCCCAAATTTTCCCCACATTTAAAAACCCCCCTTTTTGGTAAAATTTTGTTAATATTTTTTTAAAAAAAACAAGAAATTCCAAAAATTTTTTTGAAAAAAATTGGGGAAAACCCCCGAATTTTTGAAGACCTTTAATGAAGTGGGTTTTTGGCCCCAAAACAAGATGGGCCCGAACTTTTACCGGTCCATTCAATAACAGATGGGGACAAAATGAATCCGAGAAATGAGACCCCCTAACCCCAAAAAAAAAAAATTTTTTCCCCTTTTACATACAGAGCTTTTTCTCCCCAAAAACGGAACACAGTCCGAACCCGTTACATGAACCCAACCCCTTTTGGAAAAAAAAACAAGATATCACCCAAAAAAAACAACAAAATTTATCCAAAAAACCCCAAAAAAGTCATTCATGAAGGACTGGAAACAGACGGAGCTTAGGAGCCCAAAGGCATCACAAGGTACTCAAAATGCCCTTCAGGTTATTAAATGCCGTCTTCCATTCATCCCCTGTTAATGCGAATAAGGTTATAGCCCCCCCATAGGTCAACTTGGTAAACCAAGTAGCACTTTTCACCCTGGAAAAAAGGTCAGAGATCAAGGAAAACGGAAATTGATATTTCACAAAAATTTTGTTCAAGAGACGATAATCAATACACGGCCTTAAGAACCATCCTTTTTGGCCACAAAGAAAAAACCGGCACCTAAGGGTGAAGGGGGAGGTCTGATATACCCTTCTCCCCAATGACCCTTGATATAAGACCGCATAGCGTCATGTTCAGGTACAGACATTAAAAAGGCGACCTTTAGGAATTTACTACCAGAACTAATTCAATAGCGCATCATAGCTCCTATGGGGAGGTAAGGATGCAGATTTACTTTCGCTAAACACTCAAAAAATCAATCAAAAAGTCAGGAACATCCTGACCTGGGGGAGGCAGAAAAAACGGGAGTGTTGGTATTAACACTTTGGGCAGCCCCAACTGGTAACAGACACAGATTTCCTATCCAAAACAGGATTTGAGACTGTAACCAAGGGAAACCCTTACGATAATTCCATGCAGATTATAAGAACCAAAAATTTGCAAGTCTCCTGATGACATGTTCTACCCTCATTATCACCTGAGTAGAGAACTGAGGTTTATTCTCAGCCAAAGGGTAGAATCGATCCCCAGTAGGGGAATAGACTTCCGTAGGGGTATCAAGGAAACCCACAACGTTTAGCAAAATCAAAATCCTCATTTTAATAGCTGCTCCAGAATCAACAAAAGCCTGAGCAGAAATGAAGACAGAGAGCATATCAGGGTAACAGTTAATAAAAACTTAGTCTGAACACTACCCAAGACAACTGAGCGTGCAAAACGTCTTCCCCGCTTAGGCAGAGTGAAATAGCATGAGAGGCATCACCACAGTAGAAACATAACCTATTGCGCTTTCGAAATTCATGACGCTGTGCCCCAGAAACCACTGTATCACACTGCATGGATTCAGAAGCAGGTTCACAAGGCAACATTATTCCACGCATACCTTTCCGCTCACGCAAACGTTTGTCAATTTGAATCGCTAATGACATAGAATCATTGAGACCAGGGGAACAGGAAATCCCACCATAACATCCTTTACATTATCTGACAGTCCCTTCCGAAAAAGAGCTGCCAAAGCGTCGTCATTCCATTTGGTCAGGACTGCCCACCTACGGAATCTCTGACAGTACAACTCAGCGTCTTCAAGCCCTGATTTAATGCCAACAAAGTTTTTTCAGCTTGATCAGTGACATTAGGCTCATCATACAATAACCCCAGAGCCAGAAAAAATGCATCAACATCACTCAAAACAGGATCCCCAAGTGTCAGGGAAAAAGCCCAATCCTGAGGATCGCCGCGCAGGAGGAGATTGAACCTGCTGTGCTGCGTTCCCTGAGGACTTAGGTTTTAAGGCAAAAAACAACTTACAGTTATTTTTGAAATTCAGAAATTTAGCTCGATCCCCCAAAAATAAATCTGGCATGGGATCCTAGGTTCCACAACCGGCAACCCTGCAAGACAGGAAGCAATACTCCGAACCTCAGTGGCAAGCTGATCCACACGGCCAGACAACTGTGCAAACTCCATTGAGAGAAAAAAAAAATCCTCCTCAGCACCCAGAGAAAAAGAGGGAAAAAATGCAACAAACAGAGAAGAAAAAAAAAAAAATTTTGACAACTTTCTCTTTTCTTTTTCCTTTTACTATTTTTCCCTTCTGTTGAGTACCATATAATTTTCAGTTTGGCCAGTGATACTGTTATGATTTGGTAGCTGAGGAGAGCAGGCAAAAACGGCAATACACCAGAGAGGTTGGAATCTACTGGATTGCAGTACCCTGACTAACCACCACAACTAAAGGCAGCCGTGGAGCGTACCTACGTTGGTCCTAGACGCCTCGTCACAGCCTGAGAGGTTAACTACACCTAAAGATAGAAAGAGGAAAGCTATCTGCCCCGGAGCAGAACCCCAAAGAACATAGGAAGCCCCAAACATGTAATGGCGGTTAGACAAGAGGAAAATACAGACACAGACAGAAAATAGTATAAGCAAACGTTGGGGCCCAATCTTCCTAGACAGAAAAGGATAGGAAGGACACCTACTGCAATCCAAAAAACCCTAATAAATACCAACTCTACTAATTGCAAAAACACCTGAGATCACACAACCTCTACCACCTAAATTAGTTCTCTGGTGTAACAAAACTAAGCCGCAGCCAATGAAAAAACTGGAAAAGGCAAATGAACAAATAACAGTGGCTCCAGAAGAACTGAGAGGAGCACAAGCCCCCCGGGGGGGCCGGGGAGACCTGGCTAACCTCACAGAAATGCAGAGAAATATGCAAATGGTAAGCACAAAAACAAAAAAACAGAAATATCTTATCTGAGAGCAGGAGAAGAGGCAAGACTCAGCAAGCTTCCAAGTGAACCAGGAACCACAGTTGAGACAAGAACAATTGATCACCGGCAACCATGATGGGAGGGAACCTCCCTTATATAAGACCAGTCTGTAACTCCTGATTGCCAATCTTCATTGAATGGTTCAGTACTGTTTGTAACCACCAGAGGGAACTTCTGCTCAGAATTCATTTCTAACACATTCACACAGTCCTCCCTCTATCTGAAACTGAACCTGTCAAAAACGGAACTCATGTTTCCTCCATCTACTAACCTACCTGTTGTGAATAGGCTGGAAATGAGTTCTGAGCAGAAGCTCCCTCTGGTGGTTACAAACGGTACTGGACTGTCCAGTGAAGATTGTGAGGATTGGGAATCAGGTGTTACTGACTGGTCTTATATAAGGGAGTCGCCTTTCCATCAGGGTTGCCGGTGATCAATTGTTCTGGTCTCAATCCTTGATTCCTGTTTCCTTGGTAGCCTGCTGTGTCGTGTCTGAATCTCCTGCTAACAGATAAAACATTTTCTTCTTTTTGTTTTTGTGCTATATTTTTGCATTTTGTCCTGCACTTCTGTGGGGGCCTTCAGGGTCCCTTCTGGGGGCTTTTGCCCTCTCAGTTCAGTTCAGCCACTGATGTTTGTACATTTGCTTTTTCCAGTTTTTTCAGTGGCTGCTGTTTTGTTTTTGGTTACACCAGAGAACTAATTTAGGTGGTAGAGGTCATGTGATCTCAGGTGTTTTTGAAATTAGTAGAGTTGGTGCTTTTCAGGGTTTTTTGGGATTGCAGTAAGTGCCCTTCCTATCCTTTTCTATTTAGTAAGTTTTGGCCCCAACGTTTGCTCATACTATTTTCTGTCTGTGTCAGTATTTCTTCTTGTCTAACCGCCATTACATGTTTGGGAGCTTTCTATGTTCTTGGGGATCTGCTCCGGGGCAGATAGCTTTCCTCTTTCTATCTTTAGGTGTAGTTAGTTTCTCAGGCTGTGACGAGGCGTCTAGGACCAACGTAGAAACGCTCCACGGCTGCCTCTAGTTGTGGTGGTTAGTCAGGGTACTGCAATCTCATAGTTTCCAACTGCTCTGGTGTATTTCCTTTTTTGCTTGCTCTCCTCAGCTACCAAATCATAACAGTATCACCGGCCCAAAACTGAAAATTATATGGTACTCACAGAAGGGAAAAATATTGTGGAAAGAAAAAAGTTGTCAGAGTTGTCAGAGATTTTTTTTTTCTGTTTGTTGCATTTTTTTTCCCTCTCTATCTCTGGGTGCTGAGGAGGATTTTTTTTTTCTCTCTCAATGGAGTTTGCACAGTTGTCTGGCCGTGTGGATCAGCTTGCCACTGAAGTTCTGAGTATTGCTACCTATCTTGCTAGGTTGCCTGTTGTGGAACCTAGGATCCGGATGCCAGATTTGTTTTTAGGGGATCGAGCTAAGTTTCCGAATTTCAAAAACAACTGTAAATTGTTTTTTGCCTTAAAATCTAAGTCCTCGGGGAACGCAGCGCAGCAGGTTCAATTGTCATAGGTTATGTTTCTACTGTGGTGACGCCTCTCATGCTATTTCAGTCTGCCCTAAGCGGGGAAGACGTTTTGCACGCTCAGTTGTCTTGGGTAGTGTTCAGACTAAATTTCTGTTGATGTCAGGCACACCGCACTGCACTTGCTCACTGAGCCAGTGCGTGTGTCCTAAGTGAACAAACTGTGCACAACGATACCTGTATAGTAGAACCGCAGCAGAGAAGAAGTGTGCTTCTGAAGACACAGGACCTTCCGCACCATGTGACTGCCAAGGGGCGGAGCCAGCACAGGTCTCTCAGAGGCAGCAGTATCAGAGAATGTTTCAGGCCGAAGGACCTGCAGGCACGTGACTGCCTAGGGGCGTGGCCTAAGCTCCAGAGATCTAGGAGGTAAAGGAAAACTCCTAGAAGGGTAACTACGAAATAAAGTTACCAAGGGGCATAGACAGAATGGATAGTCAGGATAGCCAGGTCATACACATAGAGGGCGACGAATACAAAAGGAGCAGGCAGAGAATAACCAGAACACAGCCAAGGGGTCATACACAGACGGAGCAACGCAGTACAAAAGGGACAGGCAAAACTCGTAACAGGGACACAGCCAAATCAGAACCAAGCAAGCATAAAATGTAGCACAGGCACAAAGCACTGGCACAAGCACAGGGTCAGACACACTCAGCCAAAGGTCAGAGTATAAATGACAAAGGCTGGCTTCACAGTGAGGCTATAAAAAGCCTCCCAGGACCCAGAAAGAGGCCAACCCAGTTAACCCCGCGACTACCTGATCCAAGAACCCAGTAAACCATGACAGTACCCCCTTCTTAATGGGGGGGCCTCTGGACCCCCAGGTTTCCCAGGATTCCGAGTATGGAATGCCCAAACCAGACGGTCAGCGTGTACCGATCTGGCCGGCACCCAAGACCGGTCCTCTGGACCGTACCCCCTCCAATGCACCAGGTACTGTAAGGACCCCCGAGACCGCCGGGTCTACAATATGTTGTACCTCAAATTCCATGTGCCCATCAACCAAGACTGGGGAGGGAACAGCAGCTGGTTCTTCTACTACCGATCCCAAGGGTTTTAGCAAGGATCTGTGGAATACGTTATGGAGTTTCAAAGCGGGGGGGAGGCGAAGACGATACACCACAGGGTTAATTACCTCAATGATCTCATAGGGACCTATGAACTTGGGCCCCAGTTTGGCGGAGGGTAGACGAAGACTTATGTTTCGCGTGGAGAGCCACACCTTGTCCCCACACTGCAACACCTGACCAGGGTTCCTTTTTTATCTGCAAAACGCTTATAAGTCTCCTGAGCCCTGAACATATTCAACCGAACTTTTGACCACAGATCCCTGATTCGGTTAACACAGTCCTCAGCTTCTGGACAGCCCAAATCTAAACGTGAGAATTCCCCAAAATGAGGGTTCAAACCATAATTAATAAAAAACGGTGACCTACCGGTAGATTGATTGGTACGGTTGTTGAAGGCGAACTCCGCTAATGGTAGGGCATCACACCAGTCGCTTTGCAGAGTAGAAACCAAACATCGAAGAATTTGTTCAAGCGACTGGTTGGTGCGCTCCGTCTGCCCGTTACTCTCTGGGTGGTAGCCTGAGGAAAAGGACAAAGATATCCCCAACCTTTTGCAAAAAGCCCACCAAAACTTGGCCACAAATTGTGCCCCTCTGTCAGATACAATATTCATAGGTACCCCATGTAACCGCACAATCTGTGCGAGGAAATGCTTAGCGAGAGTCTCTGCAGAAGGTAGACTTGCCATAGGTACAAAATGCGCTAACTTAGAAAACCTGTCCACAACTACCCAGATAACCGTGTTACCCCGAGAAGAAGGAAGGTTGGTAATGAAGTCCATGGACAAGTGGGTCCATGGCCTTCCTGGAATTGGCAAAGGCACCAAATTCCCCGGCCGGCCGGCAATGAGAGCTCTTAGAACGAGCGCATACCCCACACGCAGCGACATGCTTCTTAATATCTGAAGCCATCAAAGGCCACCAAAAACTCTAGCCACTGCCTCTCGTGTGGCAGAAATGCCTGGGTGAGCACTCAGTTTTTGAATCATGGAACTCCCGCAGGAGCCTGGTGCGTAACTGCTGAGGAACAAACAATTTGTTTTCGGGTTTGGACCTTGGAGCTAAAGATTGAGCCCCCACAATCTCCCGCTCCAATTCGACGACACTTCAGCTATAATGACATTGGGTTGAAGAATGGGGGACGGCGGGTCAGGGGCGGAAAGCGGCTCAAAACTACGTGATAAAGCATCAGCTTTCACGTTTTTAGACCCTGGGCGAAAAGTTATAGAAAATTGAAATCTGGAAAAAAAAAGTGACCAACGGGCTTGCCTAGGAGTCAGTCTTTTAGCACATTTGATATACTCTAGGTTTTTGTGGTCGGTGATGACTGTGATGGGGTGAGCCGCCCCCTCCAAAAAATGCCTCCATTCCTCGGACGCCAATTTGATTGCTAAGAGTTCTCTATTACCAACGTCATAATTTCTCTCAGCATGAGAACATTTTTTCGAGAAATAGGCACAAGGTTTGAGGTTAGTCAGAGAAGTAGGTCCCTGTGACAACACTGCCCCCACCCCAACCTCCGAAGCATCAACTTCAACCACAAACGCTTGGCTGAGTCAGGTTGAACCAGAACAGGAGCGGATGTGAAACAATTTTTCTAAGTTAAAAAAGATTGTTTGGCCGACGGGGACCAGTTCCTAACATCTGCCCCTTTACGTGTGAGATCTGTGAGGGGTTTCACAATCTGAGAAAAACCCTTGATAAACCTGCGATAGTAATTCGCGAATCCCAAGAAGCGCTGGAGTCCTCTAAGGTCCCGAGGCTGGACCCACTCCATAATGGCTTGCACCTTCTTGGGATCCATACGAAACCCCTGTGGAGAGATTATAAGACCCAAAAATGATAGCTCCTGAACAAAGAAAGAACATTTCTCCAGCTTAACAAATAAATGATTTTCCCTGAGTCTTTGAAACACAGTTTTAACATGTGATAAATGTGAATGTCTGTCAGAGGAATATATCAGTATATCATCCAAATAGATCACAACAAAACGGCCAATGAGGTCCGAAAAAACTACATTAATGAAATTTTGAAACACAGCTGGAGCATTATTGAGACCAAAAGGCATGACGAGATTCTCAAATAACCCCTCAGTAGTAAGAAAAGCAGTTTTCCACTCATCCCCTTCCCGTACTCTTATCAAATTATAAGCCCCCCTGAGGTCCAATTTTGAAAACCACTTGGCCCCAGAGAGCTGGTTACAGAGATCAGGAATCAGAGGCAGGGGGTATGTATTCCTGACTGTGATTTTATTAAGTTCTCGAAAGTTGAGGCAGGGACGTAGACCGCCATCCTTCTTTTTAACAAAGAAGAACCCCGCAGCTACTGGGGACACTGAGGGCCTTATATGCCCTTTGCGAAGACTTTCAGCGATGTATTGCTTCATAGCCAGGCGCTCTGGGCCTGACAAATTAAACAGGAGGGCCTTGGGCAATTTGGCTCCCGGGACAAGATCAATAGCACAGTCAAATGATCTATGCGGGGGCAGAGCCTCAGCCTCACTTTCAGAGAACACGTCCTCAAAGTCTTTCAGGTACTCCGGAATACCCTCCAGACCAACAGAAGACACTGAGACAGGTTTTGCAAGTTTTATACAATAAACAGGTTTATGGCAACAGTCGACACATTAGGATCCCCATTTAATAATCTCCCCTGATTCCCAGTCAATCACCAGGTTGTGGCGTTGAAGCCATGGCATACCCAGCACTAGCCCTGTGGGCAATTTGTCCATGACAAAACATTCCATGTCTTCCTTGTGGGAAGAACCGACCTGCAAAGAAAACCTTTTGGAAACATAAAGAATCCCTGTTCGGGTAAGAGGGGAAGAGTCGATAGCAACAATTTTAAGGGGTGTCTCCAGCCTGACTGTCCCTATCTTATGTTGGGAGACGACACAGGAACTGATCAGATTGAGAGATGAACCACTGTCCACCAATGCTGTCGAGAAAAAACGATAGTTGTCTACCAACAGTTCCACCTTTAACACGACTTTAGAACATGAGGAAAATAGTACCTGAAGGTCTGGGCAGCCTCCTCGACCGCTACCCAGACCTAGTAGTTTTCCGCCGTCTTAGATGATGGACAGGTGGGGCAATCTTTTCTCCAATGTCCGGACTCTCCACAATAGAAACAGAGTTGTTTCTCCCGGCGATGTCTTCTCTCCTTCTCTTTTAGCGAGGTGGTGCCAATGTCCATGACCTCAGTAGTGGCTCCAGTCTCTTTGCTGCCAGCAAACAGTGAGGTTTCACATTGCATGATACCCCTGGCGCGTAGCCTGCGGTCCATTCGTACGGCCTGGGTTATGGCGTTCCCCAAATTATCAGGTGGAGGATGAAGGGCCAGGGCGTCCTGGAGACGTTCAGACAGGCCTCTGCGGAATAGCCCTCGAAGGGCGGCATTACTCCAGGAGACCTCCGCTGCCCAACGTCGGAACTCCGAACAGAACCACTCGGCTGAATGTTTACCCTGACGAACACTCATTACCATGTCCTCAGCCATACGGACCCTGTCAGGCTCATCATAGATGCGGCCCAGGGCATGAAAAAACATATCAACAGTCATCCTCTCAGGAGCAGAAGGAGAGAGAGAAAAAGCCCAGGCTTGTGGGGCCCCCCGAAGTAGGGAAATAATGACCCCCACCCTCTGGAACTCATCCCCAGAAGAGCGAGGCCTCAGGGAGAAAAAAAGTTTACACCCCTCCCTGAAGGCTCTGAACTCATTTTTGTCCCCTGAGAAGTAGTCGGGCAGTTTAACTGGAGATTCAGGAGACACCAATGACACATCCTTACCACCAGAACCCAGAGACCCCGCAGCGACAGCCCCCAGTATGGTATCTACCAGCTGCTGCTGGGTCTGAGCCATCATGCGCTGCTCAACATTCAACTCCTGGAACCTTTGCGTCAGATGTTTCACCTGACCTGCTAAAACCTGCATGGGATCCATGGGGATAACACTCCTAAATCTCCCCCTCAGAAAAAAAAAATGTAACGGTCGTTTATAATGTCAGGCACACCGCACTGCACTTGCTCACTGAGCCAGTGCGTGTGTCCTAAGTGAACAAACTGTGCACAACGATACCTGTATAGTAGAACCGCAGCAGAGAAGATGTGTGCTTCTGAAGACACAGGACCTTCCACACCATGTGACTGCCAAGGGGCGGAGCCAGCACACGTCTCTCAGAGGCAGCAGTATCAGGTAGAGAATGTTTCAGGCCGAAGGACCTGCAGGCACGTGACTGCCTAGGGGCGTGGCCTAAGCTCCAGAGATCTAGGAGGTAAAGGAAAACTCCTAGAAGGGTAACTAACGAAATAAAGTTACCAAGGGGCATAGACAGAATGGATAGTCAGGATAGCCAGGTCATACACATAGAGGGCGACGAAGTACAAAAGGAGCAGGCAGAGAATAACCAGAACACAGCCAAGGGGTCATACACAGACGGAGCAACGCAGTACAAAAGGGACAGGCAAAACTCGTAACAGGGACACAGCCAAATCAGAACCAAGCAAGCATAAAATGTAGCACAGGCACAAAGCACTGGCACAAGCACAGGGTCAGACACAATCAGCCAAAGGTCAGAGTATAAACGACAAAGGCTGGCTTCACAGTGAGGCTATAAAAAGCCTCCCAGGACCCAGAAAGAGGCCAACCAAGTTAACCCCACGACTACCTGCTCCAAGAACCCAGTAAACCATGACAGTTGACTGTTACCCTGATTTGCTCCCTGTCCACATTTTCTGCTCAGTCTTTTGTTGATTCGGGAGCAGCTATTAACCTGATGGATTTTGATTTTGCTAAACGTTGTGGGTTTCCCTTGATACCCCTACGGAAGTCTATTCCCCTACTGGGGATCGATTCTACCCCTTTGGCTGAGAATAAACCTCAGTTCTCTACTCAGGTGATAATGAGGGTAGAACCTGATCATCAGGAGACTTGCAAATTTTTGGTTCTGTATAATCTGCATGACATTATCGTACTTTGTTTCCCTTGGTTACAGTCTCATAATCCTGTTTTGGATTGGAAATCTGTGTCTGTTACCAGTTGGGGCTGCCAATGTGTTAATACCAACACTCCTGTTTTTTCTGCCTCCCCCCAGGCTCAGGATGTTCCTGACTTTTTGACTGATTTTTCTGATGTGTTTAGCGAAAGTAAATCTGCATCCTTGCCCCCCCATAGGAGCTATGACTGCGCTATTGAATTAGTACCTGGTAGTAAATTCCTTAAAGGTCGCCTTTTTAACTTGTCTGTACCTGAACATGACGCTATGCGGTCTTATATCAAGGAGTCATTGGAGAAGTGTCATATCAGACCATCCTCTTCACCCTTGGGTGCCGGTTTTTTCTTTGTGGCCAAAAAGGATGGTTCATTAAGGCCGTGTATTGATTATCGTCTCTTGAACAATATACTGTGAAATATCAATATCCGTTACCCTTGATTTCTGACCTTTTTTCCAGGGTGAAAAGTGCTACTTGGTTTACCAAGCTTGACCTCAGGGGGGCATATAACCTTATTCGCATTAAGCACGGGGATGAATGGAAGACGGCATTTAATACCCCAGAGGGGCATTTTGAGTACCTAGTGATGCCCTTTGGGCTCACTAATGCTCCTTCTGTCTTCCAGTCCTTCATGAATGACATTTTCAGGGATTTTGTGGATAAATTTCTGATTGTTTATTTGGATGATATCTTGATTTTTTCCAATGACTGGGACTCTCATGTGAAACATGTTCGGACTATGTTCCAGATTTTGAGAGAGAATGCTCTGTATGTGAAGGGATCAAAGTGTCTTTTTGGCGTACAGAGGATCTCATTTCTGGGATTCATTTTGTCGCCATCTGTTATTGAAATGGACCCGGTCAAGGTTCAGGCCATCTGTGATTGGGTCCAACCTACTTCATTAAAGGCTCTTCAGAGATTCTTGGGTTTTGCCAATTTTTATCGTAAATTTATTGGTAATTTCTCTGTTATTGTTAAACCATTGACTGATTTGACCAAAAAGGGTTCTGATGTGGTGAATTGGCCTCCTGAGGCAGTCTCTGCGTTTCAGGAACTTAAGCAGAGATTCACTTCTGCTCCTGTTCTACGGCAGCCTGATGTTTCTCTGTCATTTCAGGTGGAGGTTGATGCCTCTGAAATGGGGGCAGGTGCCGTTTTGTCCCAAAGAGATCCAGAGACCTCTAAAAGTAACCCTTGTGCCTTTTTCTCTCGAAAATTTTCTCCAACTGAACGTAATTATGACGTGGGTAATCGGGAGTTATTGGCCATGAAGTGGGCTTTTAAAGAGTGGAGACATTGGACTGGAGGGAGCCAAAAATCAGGTGGTGGTCCTCACGGACCATAAGAATCTGGTTTATCTGGAATCAGCCAAGCGACTTAATCCTAGACAGGCCAGGTGGGCCTTGTTTTTCACACGTTTTAATTTTGTGGTTTCCTTTCTTCCTGGCACTAAGAATGTTAAGGCGGATGCCCTATCGAGGAGTTTTCTTGCGGACTCTCCTGAGTTATCTGATCCTGCTGTTATTTTGAAAGAGAGGTGTAGTTCTTTCCGCCATCTCGCCCAATTTGAGACTGGCTCTGGAAGGGTGTCAGGAGGATAAACCCGAGCGCTGCCCTATTGGGAAATTGTTTGTCCCAGACCGGTGGAAAAAGAGTGTGATGTCTGAGATTCATTGTTCCCGTTGGCCGGTCATCACGGAATTTTTGGTACCAGAGACTTGGTTAGTTGGTCCTTTTGGTGGCCTACTTTGTCTCGTGACGTCAGGGAATTTGTGCAGTCCTGCGGGACTTGCTCTCGCTCCAAGCCTTGCTCTCGCTCTAGTGGTTTGTTGATGCCATTGCCTGTGCCCAAGAGACCATGGACCCATATCTCTATGGATTTAATTTCCGACCTCCCTGTTTCTCAGAGAATGACCGTTATCTGGGTGATTTGAGATAGGTTTTCCAAAATGATACATCTTGTGCCATTACCTAAGTTGCCTTCCTCCTCGAATTGGTGCCTTTGTTCCTTCAGCACGTGGTTCGGTTACACGGCATTCCTGAGAACATTGTGTCTGACAGAGGAGTCCAGTTTGTTTCCAGATTTTGGAGGACTTTTTGTTCTAAATTGGTGTTCAATTGTCTTTCTCCTCGGCTTTTCATCCTCAGACCAATGGACAAACTGAGAGAACAAACCAGACATTGGAGACTTATCTGAGATGCTTTGTGTCTGCTGATCAAGATGACTGGGTCTCTTTTTTGCCTTTGGCTGAGTTTGCTCTTAATAATAGGGCTAGCTCTGCCACTTTGATGTCTCCATTTTTCTGCAATTTTGGGTTTCACCCTCGATTTTCTTCGGGACAGACAGAGGCTTCTGTTTGTCCAGGTGTTGACTCTGTTGTGGAGCGTATGCAGCAGATTTGGGACCAGGTAGTGGAGAGGTTGTCCCTCTCTCAGGAGAGGGCCCAGCGGTTTGCCAACCGGCATAGGACTGATGGTCCTCGATTTGAAGTGGGGGACTTGGTCTGGTTGTCCTCAAGAAATATCCCTATGAGAGTTGCATCTCCTAAGTTTAAGCCTAGGTTAATTGGACCTTATAATATCATGGAGATTCTTAATCCTGTTTCCTTTCGTTTACTTCTTCCAGGGACATTTAAGATCCATAACGTGTTCCACAAGTCCTTATTGAAGAGGTTTGTCGAGCCAGTGGTTCCTATGGCTGCGACTCCTGACCCTGTTTTGGTTGAGGGCAATCTGGAGTATGTGGTTGAGAAAATATTGGATTCTCGTTTTTCCAGACGGAAACTCCAGTATTTGGTTAAGTGGAGAGGTTATGGTCAGGAGGACAATTTTTGGGTGTTTGCTTCAGACATCCATGCTAGGAGACTGATCCGTGCGTATCACAGAGCTCATCCTGACCGACCTGGTTGCCCAAATGAGGGTTCGGTGACCCCTCCTCAAGGGGGGGTACTGTTGTGTATGTGTTAGAAATGAATTCTGAGCAGAAGTTCCCTCTGGTGGTTACAAACAGTACTGAACCATTCAATGAAGATTGGCAATCAGGAGTTACAGACTGGTCTTATATAAGGGAGGTTCCCTCCCATCATGGTTGCCGGTGATCAATTGTTCTTGTCTCAACTGTGGTTCCTGGTTCACTTGGAAGCTTGCTGAGTCTTACCTCTTCTCCTGCTCTCAGATAAGATATTTTCTGTTTTTTGTTTTTGTGCTTACCATTTGCATATTTCTCTGCATTTCTGTGAGGTTAGCCAGGTCTCCCCGGCCCCCCCGGGGGGCTTGGGCTCCTCTCAGTTCTTCTGGAGCCACTGTTATTTGTTCATTTGCCTTTTCCAGTTTTTTCAGTGGCTGCGGCTTAGTTTTGTTACACCAGAGAACTAATTTAGGTGGTAGAGGTCGTGTGATCTCAAGTGTTTTTGCAATTAGTAGAGTTGGTATTTATTAGGGTTTTTTGGATTGCAGTAAGTGTCCTTCCTATCCTTTTCTGTCTAGGAAGATTGGGCCCCAAGTTTGCTTATACTATTTTCTGTCTGTGTCTGTATTTCCTCTTGTCTAACCGCCATTACATGTTTGGGGGCTTCCTATGTTCTTTGGGGATCTGCTCCGGGGCAGATAGCTTTCCTCTTTCTATCTTTAGGTGTAGTTAACCTCTCAGGCTGTGACGAGGCGTCTAGGACCAACGTAGGTACGCTCCACGGCTGCCTTTAGTTGTGGTGGTTAGTCAGGGTACTGCAATCCAGTAGATTCCAACCTCACTGGTGTATTGCCGTTTTTGCCTGCTCTCCTCAGCTACCAAATTATAACAGAGGACATGATGTTAGAGACACTGCGGTAAGACAATCACTGGTGTTTTCTAAAAAGGCAGGCGTGATATCAGGAGAAGTATATAATTGGTTGTCATCAGCATAGAGATGGTACTGGAAACCAAACATACTTATTGTTTGTCCAATAGTGGCAGTGTGCAAAGAGAAGAGGAGGGGGCCTAAGACTGATCCTTGAGGAACCCCAAACAGTAAGGGGAAGATGAGAGGAAAAGGAACCAGCAAAAGATACAGTGAAGGAACAGTCAGAGAGATAGGAGGAGAACCAGGAGAGAACGGTGTCCTTGAGGCCGATGGAGTGTAGCTTAGTGAGGAGAGCTGATGGTCCAATGTGTCGAATGCTGCGGAGAGATCCAAGAGAAGCATGGAGTAGTGACCATTAGATTTAGCAGTCAGCAGATCATTAGAGACTTTAGTGAGGGCAGTTTCAGTAGAGTGTAAAGAATGGAAACCAGATTGAAGAGGGTAGAGAAGAGAGTTATCTGTGAGATAGCGGATAAGATGGGTGAGGACCAGGCGTTCCAGGAGTTTAGAGATGAAAGGAAGATTAGAGACAGGTCTATAGTTAGCGGCACAATTTTGGTCGAGGGATGGTTTTTTAAGTAATGGATTTATGATGGCATGCTTAAATGAGGAGGGAAAGCTACCGGAAGAGAGAGAGAGGTTGAATATTTTTGTTAGGTGAGAGGTGACAGCAGGGGAAAGGGACTGGAGGAGATGTGACAGAATGGGGTCACTGATGCAAGTGGTAGGGCGGGAAGATGCAAGGAGCCTGATTATTTCAAATAATTCTTGCTGGAACCAATATTACATAAATGTTTTGAACTATGTATAGTTTTATCTTTTTTAATGATTGAGATTTGCACTGTAATCCCACAAAAATCCTGAAATCAAGTGGAGCAATGCAGGAGTTTGGTGATAAGACAGTTTGAGACAAGTTTATTCTTCTACGAATCACCTGCAGAACAAAAGTTGATCTGTGGCCATTTGGCTGCACGGTATACTGCCAATAGAGAATAAGGATGAGAATACTTGTTTTGGAACCAATTCCTTCATGACCTCATGGGACCCACCTTAGCTTGTATGATATTATAAATCAAATTGATTATTAAGAAAGAAAAATCATTGTTTTGAGATCTGTATGAGATTAATTACAAGTAAGGGAAAAATAAAAATAGCATTCCTATCTTAATCATTTATGTTATGGCATATGCAAAGGATATGCCATGAATACCTGTTGGTTGTGGGTTGCACCCCGTAAATGATCGCAACTAGAGTTGAGCGAAACACGTCGGTCAGATTCAAAAGTCACCGACTTTCGCCAAAGTCGGGTTTCGTTGGCAGAAACCTCACCATAGTGTGCAGTCGGCCATGCGGTCGTCGACCCCAGCACCCAAGTTGATTTTCCCATAATGCTTGCAGGCGCCTTTTTTCAGCCAATGAGCAAGGACGTACACTGTGGCAACGAGATGACATGTGCAGCGTCCACCACAATCTTAGAGAAGGGCATTGCAGTGATTGGCTTGCTTTGGGGGGCCCTGAGCGCCGACCTCCATTTTACTTCTGCGGATATTAACAGTAGTGAGAGGTTGCTGATGCTGTTTATCAGTAAGGAGAGAGTTAGGCAGGAAAGAGAAGTTCTTCTGTGCTTGTGCTGATAGTAATTGTGCTGTACAGTTAGTGTGCAGTGACAGGGGAGGATTTTCTTGTGTGCAGCAGCGCTGGTTATTAGGCTGCCTGATAGCTGTATTGCTGTGTGTACACTGCTGTGCAGACTGCTTTTTACACAGCACTAATACTTTTATTCTTTTTTTTCAGCACACTTACCGACCGTTCATTTTTTCCCACACCATATAGAGCTGTACGATCCTCACACACTACCGTGTACCGGCTGGTATCACGGACAAATACATGCTGACTATCTGTGTGTGATTCCGGAAATATATACGGAGATTGCAATTTTCCCCTACACCGTATACAGCTGTACGCTTCTGAGACAGCACCGTATATCTGCTCTTTGTATTACGGTCAAATCCATACTGAGTGATTGTCTGTGTGTGACTCCAGAAATATATACAGAGATTGCAATTTTCCCCTACACCGTATACAGCTGTACGCTTCTGAGACAGTACCATATGTCTGCTCTTTGCATTACGGTCAAATCTGTACTGAGTGAGCGTCTGTGTGTGACTCCGGAAATATATACGGAGATTTAAATTTTCCCCTACGCCATATACAGCTGTACGCTCCTCATACAGTACATATATCTGCTGGTATTTTTGGTACAAATTCCCAAACATGAGGAAGTATTGTGGAAGAGGCCGCGGACGTGGGCGGGAGGGGCCAGCTGGGAATGATGGTGGTGCATCTGCTGGTAGTGCCAAAAGCCCAATAGCACCTAAGGCAGGAGGTGTTGAGCTTGCGTCATCGTCTGGCTCCAGAAGACTTGGAAGGCTCCCTTTTCTGGGAGTAGGTAAACCTCTTTTAAAGCCGGAGCATCAGGAACAGGTTTTGGCTTACATTGCTGAAACAGCCTCCAGCTCTATCGCCTCCTCTTCTGAACTTTCAAAAAATGCAAGCACTGAGTCATCAGTGCAGGCTCCTAGTCAGGAACGACACCTTTACTTGTGTCCTTCACCCCCACCAAAAGTGAAGGATGCGGCAGGCAACACTTCAGATTACTCCATGGAGCTCTTTTCACATACCATGCTTGGGTTATTAAGTCAAATCCTGAATTCCCCAGTCCAAGATGAATATGACAAGGAGTGCACTGATGCACAGCCACTGCTACCTGATTCTGCTGGTACATTCACCCAGAGCACTACATTGCCCTCGAACCAGAATCTGACCCTGATGAAACTCAGGTGTCCCTTCCCGCATACTCTAACACCTTACACGGTGACACAAAGGAAGGTGCAGATGAAATTGAAAAGGAGGTGATGGATGACCCAGTTATTGACCCAGATTGGAATCCATTGGGTGAAGAGGGTGCCGCTGGCAATAGCACAGAAGATGAGGAGAATCTGCAGCAGCATCGACATCGCAGCTGCGGTTATCTAGCAGGCCCGTAGCAGTCTAAAAACGTGTTAAAAAAACAAAAAGAGTTGCAGGACAGCTTGGCCAGACGGTCAAATTAGCACTGCGCGCAAGCCCTGAAAATTTATCCCATAATAAGAAGAGTGCAGTGTGGCACTTTTTGACCAAAATCCTATTGATGAGGCAAAGGTTATCTGTAAGAAGTGCGGAAGGACCTTTAGCCGAGGGAAAAATCTCCCAAAATTGAATACCAGTTGCATGCTTAGACATTTAAACACTATGCACTTGCAATTGCGGACGGACTACAAAACCTCACTGGCTTTGAACGCCTACATTGCCAAACTGATCTCATTAGAGATGATACCTTCCGTTTGGTTGAAAGTGCAGCGTTCCGAGAGCTCATGGCCTACGCTGTCCCACGCTGTGACCTACCCAGTCGGCACTTATTTTCTAGAAAAGCCATCCCTGCCCTCTACCTGCATGTGAAAGACCGCATTGTCCATGCACTCATACAATCAGTGAGTGGAAAGGTGCACCTCACAACAGATGCATGGGCCAGTAGGCATGGCCAGGGCCATTACATGTCCATCACTGCACACTGGGTTAATGTTGTGGATGCAGGGTCCACAGGGGACAGCGGCAGTGGGTCAGTGCTGCCTAGCCCACGGTATAGGCAACAGTTGGCTGTAGGCGTTCGACCCTCCTCCTCCTCCAGAAGCAAAAGCTCGTTGACAGAGCGCAGTTCGCACGAGCACTCCATCCGCAGCTGCCAGTGTTGCACACGAGGTGTCCCACTATCAATCATCTAGTGGTAAGCATCAGCAGGCTGTTTTAAAGATGATGTCTTTGGGTGACAACAGACACACCGCGGAGGTACTGGCCGACTACTTGCAGCGAGAAACTGAGTCATGGCTGAGCAGTCTACATCTTGAGTCAGGCAAGGTAGTCAGTGATAACGGCCGTAATTTTGTGGCGGCCATAGCCCTGGCAAAACTCAGACACATACCTTGCCTGGCTCACACCTTGAACCTTGTGGTGGAGTGCTTCATAAATAATTATCCGGAGTTACCAGCCCTGCTCATAAGGTGCGAAGACTTTGCTCGCACATCCGTCGCTCGCCCGTAGACTCCCGTCGTATGCAGAGGCTGCAGCGATCGCTCCACCTCCCCAAGCACCGCCTAATCATAGACGTTGCAACAAGGTGGAACTCCACCATGCACATGGTTGAGAGGCTGTGCGAACAGAGGCAGGCTGTAATGCATTTGTGGGAGGATCCACGGGCAGGCAGTTTGAGGGCGGACATGGAGTTGTCAGGGGTGCAGTGGTCAAAGCTGAAAGACCTCTGTTATCTCCTTCAGTGTTTTGAGGAATGCACACGGCTGGTAAGCGCAGACGACGCCATCATAAACATGGGCATCCCACTTATGCGTCTGCTCATGCAAACTTTGACACACATTAAGGATCAGGCGTCTGCAGCGGAGGAGGAGGGAAGCCTTCATAACAGTCAGGCATTGTCTGCTCAGAGAACTGTCCTGGATGAGGCGGAGGAAGAAGAGAAAGAGGAGGAGGATGAGGGGGATGATTATTTTGGGGAGGATGATGCTTCTCAGGGGGCAAGAGAAAATGTTGGCTTGCCAAGGTCAGGTACAGGGTTTGTGAGTGAATGGAGGGATGTCGATTTGGCAGAAAGTGCTCCTCCACTCACCACTGGCAGTGCATCATTGACACCTGGAACATTGTCCAACATGTGTCATTATGTCTTGCGGATCCTAAAAAGGGACCCCCGCATTGCCAAAATTATGAAGGATGACAACTACTGGTTGGCCAGCATCCTCGATACACGCTATGAAGGCAAATTACAGAACATCATGCCACAGGAGAACCTAGAGCTAATATTGGCGATCAAGCAAGCAACTCTGGTAAACCGTTTGTTAGAGGCATTTCCAGTACACAGCAGCGGTGCAGGTTCTCCCACGAGCCGTACTGGGCCAAACGGAACAGGTGTTCGTGGTGCACACAGCCGAAGTGGCGTTGAAGACAGGGTTTCATGACCATGTTGTGGTCTATTTCTCGAGTAACGCTCACACGACTGGTAATACTGAATCGATTGCAACAGCCAGGAGACAACAGTTGTCAACTATGGTTCAAAATTACCTCTACTCCCCTATCGATGTTCTACCTCACACTTCATTCCACTTTGACTACTGGGCCTGTAAACTGGACACCTGGCCTGAATTGGCACAATATGCCTTACGGGAGCTCGCTTGCCCTGCTGGTAGTGTGCTATCAGAAAGAGTCTCTTCAGTGCTGCTGGATCAATCCTGACAGAAAGAAGGACCCGGCTGTCGACCCAAAATGTAGGTGATCTCACCTTCATTAAAATTAACCATGCCTGGGTTTCAAAGAATTTTGTACCACCTTCCCCTGATGACACATAGGTTGCCAGCAAAATGGCTCGTTTTGTCCTCCTCTTCCTCCGACTTCTCCAATTCCTCCATTTGCAGCTGCTGAACGTCCAGCCTACACCTCAACATATGCCAGTTTTTCCACCTCCCTAACTGGGCTGTACCCCCCCAGGGCCGGGGTCAGCACCTGGTGCACCCGGGCAAGTGCCAGGGCCCTGAGCAGGTGGGGGACCCACTCGCCGTCAGAGACATCGGAGTACTATGAGGGCCCTGTGCCAGTTCCCGGCGCCCACAAGTGTGCCCCTCCTGCTAGCTCAGGGCCCCAGCACTTGCAATACTTACCTCTCCCTGCTCCACAGCTGTGACGTCTTCTGCATTTCCTGACAGTGACATTCAGGTCAGAGAGCGCGATGATGTCACGTCTGTGCGCCCTCTGCCTGAGCAGTCCAAGTGCAGAGAGCTGGAAGATGGCGACGCTGAGGAGTCCAGAGTAGAGCAGTGCCCACCGATGAGAGGTATTTCATTTTTTTTAATGGTTGGAGCAATATTTGGGGAGCATTATACACTGGAGAATTATATATGGGGCCCATCATACACTTGAGCATCCTAGATAGGGCCCATTATATACTGGAGTATCATCCATGGGGCACATCATATACTGGAGCATCATATGGGGCCCATTATATATGGCGCATCATATGGGGCACATTATATATGGAGCATCACATGGAGACCATTTTATATGGAGTATTATATATGGGGACCATTATATTTGGAGCATTATATGGGGATCATCATACACTGGAGCATCATATATGGGGCCCATCATATACTAGAGCATCACATGGGGTTCATTATTTATGGGGCATCATATAGGGCCCTTTATATATGGAGCATCATATGGAGCACATATGGGGCCTATTCTGTATGGAGCATTATATGGAGCCCATTCTGTATGGAGCAATATATGGAGCTCATTATTCTGTATGGCGCACTATGTGTTTCTCATAATACTGTATGGAGGACTATACTGTTTTTTTTTTTAGCTATTGTAGAATTTAAAATAGATATCACTCATGTAATGTAAGAAGTGAATTATTTGGCATTGTACTATACCTATATTTCTCTGCCGCATCGGAGCATCATGAATTGTGGTATGTGTTAAAGGGGTCCTCGGAGACTCTTTGGCCCGGGGCCCACGAAAACCTGGAGCCAGCACTGCCCCCCCACAACTGTAGCCAAATAACCCCCAGTTTTCAATGCGTTCCTATTATTATAAAGTTAATTAAGGTTGACAAGCTTAAGTAATAAGAATTGATGTCGTTGGCATTGAAATGGGCACTGTAGGTGTGTTTACTGTCCTCCACTCCCTGCCGACTTTTATTCCCCATTGACTTGCATTGGGGTCGGATTTTCGACTCCGACCCGACCATCTCCTCCAGTCGGCCGACTTCGTTCGACTCGACTTTTGAGAAAGTCAGGTTTCACGAAACCCGACTCGACCCTAAAAAAGGCAAAGTCGCTCATCTCTAGTCGTAACTTTATGTAGGTTAGTAAAACTAGGGGATTTCTAGAAAATAAGTTTTTCCCATTGACTCCATTCACCATGAATTAAGATGCACTGGTAGTATACATGAATTCAACAATGACATTCAGATCACGTATTTGTCACAAGCTTCTTAAGTCCCTCCAAGTAGCTTGTTTTACAGTTTTATTAACACTGAAGAAAGCACTGACATGGAGCGCTTTCCTGCATGTAGTCAACAGCTATTTGTGTGAGATGCAAATCAGGGTTGGGAAGGCAGCTCTCCAAAGATGTGTTTACTCTAGTCTGATCCTCTGGAAAATGTGTGCGTCAAGTCTTGGATGTGAGATGTGAGAAAAGAATATTCATGGAACTTGGATAATCTGTTTGTGTTAGTAAAGAGGTGCATTTGCTTTGACAGGATTCGCTTATTAACCTGTCAAAACAAAGTGCACACATTTGTAGTGAAAATACCTCATTTGACGTGATCCATATCTGGAAATGGTTTGACTTTCAGCATGGATATGACATGCAATTTACTGCAATAAAAGCTTTCACAACATACATAAAGCATTGTACTGTATGCTGGAAAGATTGGCACTTCCTTCTAACCAAGATCCACGTGTAATCACTTGCTATTGTAGTGCATGCAAAATACAATAGGACGTATTTAACCATTTTGAGTGTTGTCGCAGATGCTCAGGATTCAATCCTTTTTCATGTAGTAAACCATAGCAGTAGAAAGAAACATGGACCACACATAAAGAACTTATACATTGATCTATTGTGTCTAAGCAAAAATTTATAAAACTGAACATGATGTTTTTAGTTAAAATTCTGATCAAAATGTATAGAGGCCACTTCCACATCACAGTGAACTTCTTAGAGGATCCCTAGCAAAAAAAAGTGCGGCACCTCTCAGCGTCCACCACCAAAGCAATATCGCAACAGTAGGGTGAGCAACAAAGGTGCCCCACAGCACCCATGCTGCAAGGAAAGCCCAGTAGCTCCATAGCTCTATGTCACAGCACCCCACAGGCACATTTCTGTAGCAACAATGTTCACCACACCGACAGTTTTAAAAAGGAAAGTCTTAAAGAGGAAGTAAAGTCTAAGGTTTTTTTCACATTGCAAATCCTGCAAAATAGAATTAGGCAGTATGCACCGAAGGGGCCACAGAATATAAGGGTGATGACAGAGTCAACGTGTGCTATATTGTGAATAAGCTTTGGACATGTACTAAATGTTAGTGAGCACTAAAATGCTCGGGTGCTCGTTGCTTGAACCGGGTAATTCCTAATACTCGCATGCCCATTTCGAGTAATGAATATAATGGGAGTCAATGGGAAAGCTGAGCTTTTTTCGAGCAGACCCTACAAAGAGGTCTGGGGGGCAGTGAAAATGTTCAAATGGATGGGAAAAGTGCGTAATGGAAGAAAAACAGCATGGGGAAGACGCCTGGAAGAATCTGATTCCCAGATTGCTGCTGAGAACAATGGTGTCACACTTTTACTCCACTTTAAGGAGTGATGATAAAATATTTCAAATACAAGAGAAATTGCATTTTACAGGAAAAAAAGTTTAGAAACCTTTTATTCCTTTATAATTACTTGTATGTAAGGCAAAAAGATTTAAAAAAAATTATAATTCAAGTAAACCAAAATTTACTTTTTTATTAAAAAATAGGAAATTTCAGTGTAATTTATGAAGGAAGCAAGAGCTGCCAAAAATTGGGGACTCAGATACATCCTCTATTAGACATAATGAAGGGCCTTATATACATTCTGCTCAAATTGTCATGTATTGGTACAGCTAGACTTATAAAGAATATGCACTTTTGAGGGTTATATACCAAGGAAATGTACTCCAGATCACGATATAGTCTATGGGTGAGCAATATGATGCCGATAAAGGTATGTGCGTACGTTGAGTAAACTCTCCTGAACCATTTCTGCGTCTCTTGGCAGGAAAAATGCAGCTGCAAAAACACGTGATTTTGCCCCAATTTTGTTGCGTTTTCGCCCTGCGTTTTTGAATGATTTGAGTGAAGTGAATGGTGAAAAACGCAGGGCAAAAACGCACAGAGAATTGACATGCAGCAGATTATTTTCTGCACCAAATCTGTAAGTCAAAAATACTCACGTGTGCAAGACACTTCAGGTTTCTCATTCACTTTGCTGACATCACGGTTTGCTTCAGGATTTGTCACAAAAAACGCATCACAAATGCACCAAATCTGCAACATGTGCACACAGCCTAAAGTTTTGAACACATATTTTGAGGGTTATATAGCAATGAACTGTACCCAAGAAGATGTAGTACCCTATGGATGAACAATATAATACTGATACATTTTGAACAAGTTTTTTGAGGTTTATGTACCACTAAAATCTACCCAAGGGGTCTATAACTTTGAAATCCTACCACTTGATTTGTTTAGTGATGATTGCGTTTTCTGACCTGTCTGTGAAACATCCTCACGATTATAGTACGGCTCAATCCATCTATGTTAAGGTCTGCGGAACGCACCTAATAGAAATAAGTGAGAGTTGCCTTTGCAGCCCGGGGTCCACCGTGCAGGCAGAGCGTGCTGCTTGTAAGATGGCGCTAACTTGCGGTATGAGTGAGCTCTGTTAATCCACAGAGTCACTGATATAGACGCCGTAGCACTATATGGCGGTATGAGCGAACTCTGTTATTCCACAGAGTCGCAGACATAGACGCTGTGGCACTATATGGCGGTATGAGCGGACTCTATGACTCCTCAGAGCCGCTGTGATAGAGACTGTGTCCTGTTAACCTCACAGGAGACATAAATAACTGCTGAGCAAATTGCAGTCCGTGGTCATGCAGTCAGAAATGCAGACAACCAACTCCTCACTGGAGTAGCCGGTATTCTAGAGGCTTATTTCAGCTGGACCCTGAGCACGTGCATACAAACTCCTCACCGGAGGTGCCGGTATTCTAGTGCCGTTTTACAGCCGAGCCCTAATCACACGCGTACATGACCACACTGGCGCAAAGCACGTAACAGGATTGATACTAGCGCACGGCCATGCGGTCATGCAAGCTTTTTATAGCAGCAACAAGTGTAGGACCTTCCAGAAAGGACCAATGGAAGCCTGCCCCAGAACTCGAGCAGCTTCAGGACCTTCCTGGAGGACCAATGGGAATCGCTGCAGTAGCCGAGAATGTGACCCCTGATCTCCTATGAGAGATCTTACCCTGGGCATGCTCAGAAGGAAACACACAGGACTTAGTCCCAAATACGTCTGCTCGCCGCTGACCTGCACTGGTTACAATAGCAGGAGCTGGAGAGGCAGCAGTCATCCTCTGCACAGTATTAGACTGGGCAAGACGCTGGGACCGACGTCTCTGCTGAGCAGGCTCCACCGAGGGACCGCAGCAGGGATGGCTCAAGATTACCCTTGTGCAGAACGGGAACTCGACCCCTAACATTAACCCCCCTCCTAGGGCCCCCCTTCTTTGGGCCTCGCTATGTTCAAAGGCAGCGATGAGCTGCGGAGCGTGAATATGCTCGGCAGGCTCCCAGGACCTATCCTCAGGCCCATAACCCCTCCAATCCACCAAATAAAATTTTTTGCCCTGTACCTTGCACCCTACAATGGCGTTCACCTCGTGATCGTCCGTAGACGAACCCGATGTCCCGGCAGATGACTCGGAAAACCGGGACATGACCACGGGTTTCAGGAGGGACACATGAAAGGAGATATCTAGGTGAGGCGGAAGGGCTAAGCGGTAAACCACCGGATTGACCTGCTCGAGGACCTTGAAGGGACCCAAATAGCGAGGTGCCAACTTGGTGGACTCCACTCGCAGCCTAATGTTTAGAGCGGAGAGCCATACCAGGTCACCAGGAGCAAATGTCGGAGCGCGACGCCGATGTACGTCGGCGGAAGACCTCATCCTCTCCTTGGAGGCCTGAATGGCATCCTGAGTGCGGTCCCAAATGTCCCGTGCCTCCACTGCCCAGTCTGCCACCCTAGAGTCGGTGGAAGACACGGGTATGGGCACCGGAACCCGCGGATGCTGGCCGTAGTTCAGGAGGAATGGAGTCTGCCCGGTGAAGTCAGCTACAGCGTTGGAAGTGCGAACTCCGCCCACAGTAGCAAGGATGCCCAGTCATCCTGCCTGGCAGAGACAAAGTGTCGCAGGTATGTGACCAAGGTCTGATTGGCCCTTTCAACCAACCCATTCATTTCGGGATGATATGCCGAGGAGAGATTTAACTCAATGCTGAGCAAGCGCCAAAGCTCTCTCCAAAACCGAGACGCAAACTGGGGACCTCGGTCACTGACGATTTTATCTGACATGCCATGTAAACGGAAGATATGCCTGATAAACAACGCTGCCAGGGCCCGTGCAGAAGGTAACCGTGGTACCGGCACCAGGTGCACCATTTTGGAAAAATGGTCGGTTATCACCCAAATGATGGTGCAACCCCGGGACTTGGGTAAGCCCACCACAAAATCCATCCCGACCATCTCCCAGGGCCTGTCTGCCACCGGCAAAGGGAAAAGTAACCCAGCTGGCCGTTGTCGAGGGGACTTATTCTTGGCGCAGGAGACGCACGCCTGAACATATTCCCTGATGTCACGAGTCATATGTGGCCAACAGTATGTCCTCGCAAGTAATTCAGATGTCCTTTTAGCTCCAAAATGTCCACCCACCCTGGACGAATGTGCCCAAGAGAGTAACTCCGGCCACAAACTGGTGGGTACAAAAGTCTTGCCCAAAGGCACAGACTCAAGCGAAACCGGGGCCACAGTTTTTAGACTGTCTGTGGGGACAATAAGCTGAGGCTCCTCTTCCACTTCCTTATAAGACACCACGGAGCGAGAGAGAGCGTTGACACGAATGTTCTTCTTGCCGGAGAGAAAGTGGAAGGTGAAATGGAACCGGGAGAAGAACAGGGACCATCTGGCCTAACGAGAATTTAGCAGCTGGGCAGTCTGCAAATAGACCAAATTTTTGTGGTCTGTGAAGACTTGGAAGGGGAAACGAGCCCCCTCCAGAAGATGTCTCCACTTGGAGAAGGCCAACTTCATAGCTAGCACCTCCCTGTCCCCGATGGAATAATTCCTCTCCGCTGGTGTGAATGTCTTGGAAAAGAAGAAGCAAGGATGCTTCCGACCTTGAGCATCCTTTTGAAAAAGGACTGCTCCAGCACCAATGGATGAGGCATCCACCTCCAATATAAATGGCTTATCAACCTCGGGGCGATGTAAGATGGGAGCGCTAGCAAAATGGGACTTAATTGAAGTAAAAGCCTTGGAGACTTCCTCCGACCACAATTTGGGATTGGCTCCCTTCTTGGTGAGGTCTACCAAGGGAGCTACCAAAGTAGAGAAGTGGGGAATGAACTGGCGATAGTAATTAATGAACCCCATAAAACGCTGCACCGCTTTAAGAGAGTGGGGTTCTTGCCAGTCCATTACCGCCTGTAGTTTGGCAGGATCCATAGCAAATCCCTGGGCGGAGATGATATAGCCCAGGAAAGGTAAAGACTCCTGCTCAAACACACACTTCTCCAATTTTGCATACAGGGAATTCGCCCTTAAGAGGTCGAAGACTCTGCAGAAATCCCTCCGGTGGGAGTCCATATCTGGAGAGAAGATGAGAATGTCATCCAGATAGACTACAACTGAGGTGGCGAGCATATCCCAGAAGATTTCATTTACAAGGTCTTGGAACACGGCTGGAGCATTACAGAGCCCGAAGTGCATCACCAAATATTCGTAATGCCCGTCCCTGGTATTAAACGCCGTCTTCCATTCGTCCCCCTCACGGATACGAATCAGGTTATACGCACCCCGCAGATCTAATTTAGTAAATACCCATGCTCCCCGAAGCCTATCAAAGAGCTCAGAGATTAACGGCAATGGGTACTTATTCTTCACGGTGATGGCATTAAGACCCCTGTCGTCAATACATGGACGTAATTCTCCGTTCTTCTTCTGCGCAAAGAAGAACCCCGCTCCCGCTGGTGATACCGACTTCCTAATGAACTCTCTTGCCAGATTCTTTCTGAATATATTGGGACATGGCCTCCGTCTCAGGAAGAGAGAGGGGATAAACCCTTCCCGAAGAGGCTCTGCTCCAGGCAAGAGGTCAATAGGACTGTCATAGGGCGATGAGGCGGAACAGTCTCCGCAGCCTTTTTGGAGAAAACGTCCGCGTAAGACCAATAACTCTTGGGAAGAAGAGTAAGGTCTACGGGTATTTCTGTGGTGGTAACCTGAACACACTACCCGACACATCTGCCTCTACATGTATCACCCAACCCAGAATTCTCCCAGAGGACCACTCAATATGGGGAGAGTGGTGGCGAAGCCAAGGTATACCCAGCAAAACTTCGTCTTTACCCTCAGGAAGGATGAAAAATGATATATTCTCCTGATGGGATGGAGACATAGACAGGGTAAGAGGGACAGTCTGGTGGGTGATTTGTGTGGGCAAAATTGATCAATTCAACACCCGCACCGTTACTGGCGCGAGCATTACCAGAGGCATGGTGTGGCGAGAAGCAAAGGAGGAGGACATGAAATTCCCCTCTGCCCCAGAGTCCACACAAAGCTTGACGGGAAAGGTGGTTGGACCTTGGGTAATTATTCCTTTAAGGAGCATTTTAGAGGCAAAAGCCACCGCGTCCAGTGACCCTGCTCCTATGGTTACTGGACGCGACCATTTATTCGACCGCTGTGGACATCGGTTGGCATAATGTCCCTGCTGCTGGCAAATATTACAAATCAGTGATGCTAGAGCGGCCCGAGATTTAGATCATGCAGGAGCAACCTCCATGACCTCCTGATGTTTGGGCACCTGAACGGGTGACTCTAGAGGGGTGGCGAAGGTAGGAGCCAGCCAAACCCTCTGCCTACACTGGGCCTGTTCTAGCCTCCGCTCGTGGAAACGGAGGTCGATGCAGGTAGAAATAGCGATAAGCTTCTCCAGTGTGGCGGGAATCTCCTTGGTAGCCAAGGCGTCTTGCATATGGCCCGCCAGTCCTCTCCAAAACACGGGAATGAGGACTTTATCTGGCCACTCTAACTCCGAGGCCAGAGTCCGAAATTGGACAGCAAAATGGCTGACCAAGGACGAACCCTATGAACTTGCCAGCAGTTGGAGCGATGTATCGTATGTGACTTGAGGTCCTAGAAAGACCTTTTTTAGAGCCTCCAGAAAATGAGGAGCACTCTGCACCACACGTCGTCACGCTCCCACAGCGGTGTGGCCCACTCCAATGCTCTGCCCGACAGGAGAGATATTACAAAACCCACTTTTGTCCGATCCGTGGGGAAACGTGCAGCCAGAAGCTCGAGCTGTATAGCGCACTGACTCACGAATCCCCGATATTGCTTGCTGTCACCGGCAAACTAGTCTGGAAGCGGGAGGTGGGATAATGTAGGAGCAGAGGTGGCAGTGGACAAACTGGTTGCAGCCACGCTAGCAGCCTGAACAGCGACTGCGGTAACATCCACAGCTGAGGATGTGCGCTCAAGGGCCGCCAACCTACCCTCCAGCTGCTGGATGTACCGCTGTAGACACTGGTCGTCCGCCATTTTACTAGCCAGACCCTGGCGCTAGTATTATGTTAAGGTCTTCGGAACGGACCTAATAGAAATAAATGAGAGGTGCGTTCGCAACGCCGGGTCCACCGTGCAGGCAGAGCCTGCTGCTAGTAAGATGGCGCTAACTGGCGGTATGAGTGAGCTCTGTTAATCCACAGAGTCACTGATATAGACACCGTAGCACTATATGGCGGTATGAGCGAACTCTGTTATTCCACAGAGTCGCAGACATAGACACTGTGGCACTATATGGCAGTATGAGCAGACTCTATGACTCCACAGAGCCGCTGTGATAAAGACTGTGTCCTGTTAACCTCACAGGAGACATAAATAACTGCTGAGCAAATTGCAGTCCGTGGTCATGCAGTCAGAAACACAGACAACCAACTCCTCACCGGAGTAACCGGTATTCTAGAGGCTTATTTCAACCGGGCCCTGAACACGTGCATACAAACTCCTCACCGGAGGTGCTGGTATTCTAGTGGCGTTTTACAACCGAGCCCTAATCACATGCGTACATGACCACACTGGCGCAAAGCACGTAACAGGATTGATACTAACGCACGGCCGTGCGGTCATGCAAGCTTTTTATAGCAGCAACAAGTGCAGGACCTTCCAGAAAGGACCAATGGAAGCCTGCCCCAGAACTCGAGCAGCTTCAGGACCTTCCTGGAGGACCAATGGGAGTCGCTGCAGTAGCCGAGCATGTGACCCCTGATCTCTTATGAGAGATCTTACCCTGGGCATGCTCAGAAGGAAACACACAGGACTTAGTCCCAAATACGTCTGCTCGCCACTGACCTGCACTGGTTACAATAGCAGGAGCTGGAGAGTCAGCAGTCATCCTCTGCACAGTATTAGACTGGGTGAGACACTGGGACTGACATCTTTGCTGAGCAGGCTCCATTGCGGCCGGAGACGGATGGGGGATCACAGCGGGGATGGCTCGAGATTCCCCTTGTGCAGAAGCGGGAAGTCGACCCCTAACAATCTACATATATATTCCATCTGAAGTACCTTCTCCATACTGATAATTGTTTCTGTTCTATTTTTTTCACATTGTTTTGACAATTTGCGCTATTTATCTGTGTTTGGATACATGTGTATATTTTTCTAGCATTGGTGACTTTTGCTGGCCAGTAAAACATACATATTCAGTTTTACACCTACTTCCAATATGCTGTGACCCTGCATGCATGCGTGCGCTGTCCCCACCAGCTTTCTGTGTCTCTATGTGGCAACTGATGTCAGGTCATATGGGCGCCATGTGTTCCTGACGTCACCTGTCTCATGACGCGGACACGAACTGGAATAGTGGTTGCCACAGCAATGCATGCGTCACCTCCGGCCCATGGCATTATTAGTCCAGCCCCTTTTTTTTTTATACCTGTGCACAACTCCCACGGTATGCTCCATGACAAAGGCTGGTTCGAAACACGCATCAGGGCAGACGCACGTGAGCATGGAGCTCCCCTCCATAGTGTCATAGTGGTGTCTTTTCCCAAGGTATGGTACCTTTTAAAAGACTTGTTCCCAGTAGGTTTCATATTCTTACTATTGTCTCTTGCTTATTTCTTGCTATTCTTATTTAGATGACTTCTGACATGCTGCCACTCAGCTTTTATGGATGGGGTATATAGATACAAACTGAATGGACAGAGTACCTCTTTATAACATTAGCTCCTTCCCTGTGCACCTCATGCACTTTTGTACTGTACATATGCACTTTCCTTGCTCCTCCTGCCTGTATATAGTGTTTTTCCAATAAAATTGATTTAGTCTTTGAATCATACTTTGGACTCGTGATCATTCTTTTTTATTCTTTGCTCTATTTCCAATTAATGATTATTCGTCCTTTATAGTCCTAATGTAGGGTAGCATTATGGTTATTCTCTAATAACTTATCGGATTATTGATCATGTTACCATCTCTGTTTTTGAGATCCAAGAATATGTAAAAGTATATGGATGAGCAATATAATACCGATAAATTTATGAACAAGTTTTTTGATGCTTATATAGCAACGAACTGTACCCAAGAAAATGTAATACCCTATGAATGAGCAATATAATACTGATTAAATTTTGAACAAGTTTTTTGAGAGTTATATACCAAGGAAATGTACTTCAGACCACCTAATACTCTATGGGTAATCAATATAATAACGATAACATTTTGAACAAGTTTTTTGAGGCTTATAAACCAACAAAATGTACCCAAGAAGATATAATACCTTGTAGATGAGCAATATACTACCGATAAATTTTTAAACAAGTTTTTTAGGGTTTTATACCATTGAAATGTATCCAAGAACACAATACTGTATGGCTGAGAAATGTAACCCAGCTAAATTTCTAAACAGTTTTTTGAGTGTTATCCCAGAACACAGGTAAGAAATGTGAACAAAGAAGCAAAATTTTCAAATGTTTTTTGGTACTGATATATATAACCAAAATGTGAAAGAAAGCATGTAATACTTTATAGATGAGTAAGCAAATCCTGAAATTTTTTTTACGCTTTTCTATGTTTTACATACCACCGTAATGCAGCAATAATCGTGTTATACTGTATGGATGAGTCATTGAATCCATAAAAATTTTTTGAACAAAGCTATTTTGAAATTGTAGTTGATGTACTTATCATAAAAGCTTTGCAGAAAGTGCAAAGTCAGACAGAAATTATAAGTAGGGTCATTTATAGACCCCTGAAAAGCAACAACTGGTGGGCCTCATTAATATATTGAATATTACAAACATTTTATGTGTTGCTGTCATATCGTGGTGTGGAAAAGTGTGGGTTTATCCAGGCTTTGTTAATTTTGATGAGCGTGAGACTGTGTGCAATCTCTGTTAACAGGTGAAAGCGACTGTCTGTTATGATCCCCCCGGCAGTAAAAACTCACTCAGACAAGACTCTAGTGGCAGGCCAGCACAACGCATCCAAGGAATAGAGGGACAGCAAAAGTTGAAAGTCGCAGAGGAATTATAGGGAGTACGCTGGTTTGGTGAGCCAGGTATTGCTTGACCATCTTTAAAAACCTTTCCCTCCTTGTCAAAAATACCCGGTCATTAGACACTCGGCGCTGGGCTGGTGTCATGAAATTTGCCCACGCCTTCGACACAGTACAGTGTACCCTGCTTCTGCTGTGTGTCTCCCTGGTGTTAACTTCTTGGTTGGGCAAGGAAGCTTGCCCCCTGCCGCTAGCGTTGTCTGCTGGAAATTTTTTAATATGTTTTCTTCAATGGCCTTCTGTTGTAACACCATACCACCATTTTAGAACACCTCTCCACCTCAGGAACAAGATATGCAAAGTTCTCCTTTGTAGCATGGATCTAGCAGGGTAAACAACCAGTGTTCTTTGTTGGCCAAGATGAATGTAACACGAGGATCACGGGAAAGGCAGCGGTACATAAAATCAGCCATATGTGCCAAGCTCCATACAGTCAACACTTCCCTGTCTGCACCATGATGACAACTCTCTATCTCTTCCTCCATCTCTTCCTCCTCATTCCCACCCTCAGACCATCTATGCAGGAGAGATGGGACAAAGGTTGTGTCGCTACTAGCTTCTGTTGTGCTAGCCACCAGTTCCTGTTCCTTCTTTTTCTCCTCCTCAGCACCTACCTCCTCATTGATACCCAATCTGTGCTGAGTAGATGAGATAAGGCTGGGCTAGATACAAACTCTCTGTGCTATGTCTTCTTCCATCCCCACCTAAAAGCTTTATGTTTAATTGTGAGCAACAACTGTTTAAGTAGGAAGTGGGATAGTTGCACTGACTAAAGCGTCATTGCCCCAACCATCGTTGCGGAGTCCTCAAAGTCTTGGAGAACCACGCATATGTCAGATATCCATGTCGACTCTTCAGTTGTTATGTGCAGAAGCTGACCAGAATACCGATGGACATTTTGGAGCTGATACTCAACCATTGACATCTTCTGCTCACAAAGCCTTGCCAACATATGCAGTGTGGAGTTCTGGCAGGGGGTGACATTACACACTAATCGGTGAGCTGGCACTTGCATACACTGCTGCAGCACTGCCAGAGCTGCAGCAGCTGTAGCTGACTTGCAGAAATGGATGCTGATACTGTGTACCTTGACAACAAGCTCTGGCAAATCTGGGTATGTTTTCAGAAACCACTGAACTACCAAGTTGAACATATGTTACAAGCATGTTATGCGTGTGAGCTCACCAAGCTTCACAGCCACCACCAGATTACGCCCATTATCACACAGAACCATGCCTGGTTGGAGGTTCAGCGGCAAAAACCACAGATCTGTCTGGTCTGTTATTCATTTAAATAACTCTGCTGCAGTGTGCAGTTTGTCTCCTACAGAAACTAGTTTCAGCAGAACCTGTTGCCGTTTCACTGAGGCAGTGCTGCAGAGCTTCCAGCTTCTGGATGATGTCGACGATGTGTTCTGAGATACCACATGAAAGATGGAAGATGAGGAGGAGCTGGAGGGGGTGCAGGAACTGCTGTAGGAGGTGGAGGAAACCCTGATGGAAGTAGGGCCAGCAATCATTGGCATTGGAAGCACGTGCACCATGCTAGTATGTAACTCGGCCCAAGCTTAAGTGTGCAATGCCAGTAAGAACTTTTGTAAGAGCACGGTGATGCTCCTGGACACGTGTTGGTAAAAGATGGGGATACCACACTGGGAGAAAAAGTGGCTGAAGAACGAGTACCGAGGGACGGCTGCCGCCATAAGACTACAGAAATCCTCTGTGTTTACCAGACTAAATGGCAACAATTTCACTACAAGCAGCCTGGAAATGTTTCCATTTAACATTTGGCCCTGTGTTAGGGACAGCTGTCCGCTGGGCTGGGACAAGGATTTGGGAGTGCCTGATGATGGTAAGTCAGAATGTGCAAGGATAGATGCAGGGCAGGAAGCATCTACACCAGTGTTTTGACAAGGGATTGGGAAGCATCTAACACAAGGGAGGAAGAGGCAGTGGTGTCACCCGATGGCACCAATTGTGAACCCAGGTGTTTGGCCCACTGAGTCAGGTTTTTAGATGACATGATCTTGATCATGCAGGTGGTGGTTAGATTCTTAGTGGTCATGCCCCTGATCTTGGTATGGCACAGGTTGCAAATGGCCATTTTGTTAGTCTAAGATCTCTCTTTAAAAAAGTCCCAAATTGGGGAACACCTAACTCTTTGACAGAGAAATGCAGGAGTGTCGGTGCTCTGAGGAACAGTTTCCCGCCTTGTCCCTCTAGTCACCTCACTGACTCTTCCTTTCTGTTTTGGTGCTGCCGAACTCTCACATTCAGTGCTGCTAGCCTCACTCTGCATGCCAGCGTCGCAGATTGGGTTGGTGACTTTGTCATTCACCACCTCGTCTTCCACCCCCGCACCCTGGTCCTCCTGACTTCCTGTCTTAAGATTAACAACAGGACTTATCAGCAACTGTGTCTCATCATCTTCCTCCTAATCTCAAATTTGCCATTCCCCACAATCATGTTCTTGTGGCCGTGGCTGCTCTAAGGTTTTCGCATAACTAAACAGCATGTCCTCCTGTCCCTCTTGGAGCATGTTGGTTGAGAGGCCACAATCAAGAAATGATGTAAAGAGCTCCTTGGAATGTTCTAGTGTGGGATCGCTAATCTCCTGGGATTAAGCATGGTGGGAAGAAGGAGAATGAGGGTGAGGATTAAATGATTAGGCTAGTGAGACTGGATCATATGGAAGACTGGGTGGTGCAACCAAACCTGCTGGAAGCATTATCTGCTATCCAACTGACCAACTGTTTGCACTGTTCTGGCTTCAGAAGTGGTGTACCATGCCTCCTTGCAAAGTGGGACAGGAACCTATGTGTTGTGGATGGGCATGTTTCTTGTGATCTAACAACAGGCATAGTCGAACCTTCTCCAGGTCTTTGGCTTCTGCATGCACTATTATTAGTACTTCCACTTCCCTGTTCCTTAACACACGCCTTAGGCATTTTGTAATTGCTAGGTCTCTTGAAACCAAGTTTATTTTTAACTAAAGAAAAAAAATGGTGACTTACAGCAATCAAAGTAGTTTTTGGGAGCTTACTCCAATGTAATGTAACAGAAAGAAAACAAAAGTGTATGGATGACAATCAAATTTAATCCAGAAAAAATGTTTCAATGCTTTTTTTCAGTTTTATAGATAACAGAAATGTACCCAGACCACAAAATACTGTATAGCTGAAAAATGTAGCCCTACAAAATTTTTAAAAGCTTTTTTTTCAGTTGTAGAGATCACAGAAATGTTCACAGACTATGTAACTCTGTATGGCTGAGAAATGGAAGCCTACAACATTTTTAAAAGCTTTTTTCTCAGTTTTTTAGATCACAGAAAAATGTACTTCACTAGTGTATACACCTACTGGACGTGGACACTCAGACGTAGCAGACTGTGTCTGGGTGTCTGCCTCCATTAGGTGTACATGCCTGAAAATGATGCACGGCACAGAACACATTGAATCTGCTGGCACCATTATCTTCTATTGCCCTGTAGGTGCATAAGCCCGAATCCCATTTTGCAGAGGGTTCGGATGCAATCTCCGATGGTAAGTGCTGAACATTGGCAAGAACGCAATGTAAAAGCACCCTTAAAGAAAAATGGAAGTCTGTTGCATTTTCTGGAGTGGCTGAGGGCTGATGTTTTTTAGCCTGGGGGTGCCAATATCCATGGCCCCTCCCCAGGCTATTAATATCAGCCCGAAGCTGTCTGCCTAGCCTTTGCTAGTTCGATTTTATAGGGGACCCATGTCAATTTTTTTCTTTATGGCTATTGGCTCTTTTCCAGAATATTAACATCAGCCCTCAGCCGTCGGCTTTCCCTCTGCTGATTATTATTATTTATTTATATAGCGCCATTAATTCCATGGTGCTGTACATGAGAAGGGGTTACATACAAAGTTATAGATATCGTTTGCAGTAAACAAATTTACAATGACAGACTGGTACAGAGGGGTGAAGACCCTGTAATTGCGGACTTACATTCTACGGGATAATGGGGAAGAAACAGAAGGTCGGGGTGCGGCAGCTGTGGTGGTGGTGGCGGTGAGGCGGCAGCTCTGGTGGTGGTGGCGTGGCAGCAGCTAGGGTTGTTCCGGCAAGGCGGCAGCTCGGGTGATGGCGGCGAGGCGGAATGGTTATTGGGCTGTAGGCTTTCCTGAAGAGATGGGTTTTCAGGTTCCGTCTGAAGGTCCAAGGGTGGTGGATAATCGTACATGTTGAGGGTTGTAATTCCAGAGGATGGGGGATATTCGGAGAAATCTTGGAGGCAGTTGTGTGAAGAACGAATAAGTGTGGAGGACAGTAGGAGGTCTTGGGAGGATCGAAGATTACGTGAAGGAAGATATTGGGAGATTAGTTCAGAGATATAGGGAGGGGACATGTTGTGGACGGCTTTGTAGGTCAGTGTTAGTAGTTTGAATTGGATTCGTTGGGGAATTGGGAGCCAGTGGAGGGATTTGCAGAGGGGAGAAGCAGGGGAGTAGCGAGAGGAGAGGTGGATTAGTCGGGCAGCAGAGTTGAGGACAGATTAGAGTGGTGCAAGAGAGTTGACGGGGAGGCCACAGAGGACGGTGTTGCAGTAATCAAGGCGGGAGATGATGTGGTCATGCACAAGAGTTTTAGTAGATTGAGGGCTGAGGAAGGGACGGAATCTGGAAATGTTTTTAAGTTGGAGCCGACAGGAGGAGGCAAGAGTTTGGATGTGTGGTTTGAAGGACAGTGCAGAGTCGAGAGTTACTCCGAGGCAGCGGATTTCAGGTGCGGGAGAGATCGTGATGCCATAATAGATTGATCAGGTAGGGAAGATACGTGAGATGGAGGAAAGATGATGAGTTCGGTTTTGTCTACATTGAGTTTTAGGAAGCGAGAGGTGAAGAAGGAGGATATGGCTGATAGACACTCCGGGATTCTGGACAGCAGAGAGGTGACATCTGGGCCAGAGAGGTAGATCTGAGTATCGTCCGCATACAGGTGGTACTAGAAGCCATGGGACTTTATGAGTTGTCCTAGGCCAAGGGTATAGATGGAAAAAAGTAGGGGCCCCAGGACAGAGCCTTGAGGGACTCCAACAGAGAGTGGGTGGGATGAGGAGGTAGAGTGGGAGTGGGAGACGCTAAATATGCGGTCGGAAAGGTAAGTGGCGATCCAGGACAGGGCAAGGTCTTTGATGCCATGGGAAGAAAGAATCTGTAGCAGTAGGCAGTGGTCGACTGTGTCAAAGGCAGAGGACAGGTCAAGGAGGAGGAGGATTGAGAACTGTCTATTAGCTTTGGCTGTGAGTAAGTCATTAGTAATTTTGGTCAGGCAGTTTCAGTGGAGTGGTGGGGGTGGAAGCCAGATTGGAGGTTGTCGAGGAGAGAGTTAGATGAGAGGTGGGAGGAAAGTTGAGCGTGGACATGCTGCTCAAGGAGTTTGGAAGCAAACGGGAGCAATGATATTGGGCGATAGCTGGGCATAGCAGTTGGGTCAAGGTTTGTTTTTTTGAGGATGGGTGTGATGGTGGCATGTTTGAAGGCAGAGGGAAAGGTACCAGAAGATAGCGATAGGTTGAAGAGATGGGTTAGAACGTGTTAGTGAGGTTGGGGAGCAGGTGGGAAGGGATGGGGTCAAGTGCACAGGTGGTGAGGTGTGATTTGAAAAGGAGATGAGTAAGCTCTCCTTCAGTGATGTTGGAGAGGGAGGTTAGTAGGGAAGGACAGAGGTCTGGTGTATGGAGTGGTTGGTGTGGTGGAACAGTAAAGGTTTGCCTTATTTGATCTTATTTTTGAAGTAGGTGGCAAAGTCCTCGGCAGAGATGAGGGGAGTTGGAGGTGGCAGTGGTGGGCGGAGGAGAGAGTTGAATGTGCTGAACAGTTGTTTTGGGTTGTAGGATAATGAAGATACAAGGTTTGCGAAATAGGTGAGGGCTATTTTGAAGGCAAGTGTAGCTTGTTTGAAAGCAGTGAAGTCGTCTGGCAGGCGTGTTTTCTTCCAATGCCGCTCCGCGACCCTGGATGATTGTCGAAGTTTTTTGGTGAGATTGTTGTGCCAGGGTTGCCTATTGATTCATCGCACTTTGCCATGCATGAGAGGGGCGACTGAGTCTATGGCAGATGTGAGGGTGGTGTTATAGAAAGCGGTGGCGCTGTCTGTGTCGTGGAGTGAAGATATGGAGGACAGAGATAGAAGAGAGTCTGAGAGTCTGTGAATGTCTAGGTGTGCGAGGTTTCGGCGAAGATGTGCCAGTGGCTGAACATAGGGGGCAGGTGAAGAGGACAGGGATGAGAAGGTGAGTAGGTGGTGGTCAGATAGGGGGAGGGGAGAGGTTGGAAGATTAGATAGGGAGCAGAGGCGGGTGAAGATGAAGTCTAATGTATGTCCGTCTGTGTGGGTAGCTGTGGAGGACCACTGAGTAAGTCCAAAGGATGAAGTAAGTGACAGGAGTTTGGAGGCTGCTGGCTGGCAGGTGTCAGTAGGGATATTAAAGTCACCCATGATGATGGTGGGGATGTCAGCGCAGAGAAAGTGAAGAAGCCAGCTTGAGAATTGGTCAATGAAGGCTGTGGCTGAGCCCGGTGGTCGGTATATGACGGCCATTTGGAGATTAGAGGGAGAGTAGATACGGACCGAGTCGACCTCAAAGGAAGGGAGGATGAGGGAGGGTGGGGGTTAGATAGGGTTGAAGGAGCAGTTATTAGAAAGAAGGAAACCCACGCCTCCACCATGTCTGTTGCCAGAGCGAGGAGTGTGGGTGAAGTGGAGACCACCGTAACTCAGTGCAGCAGGGGAGGCAGTGTCAGGGGGCATCAGCCAGGTCTCAGTGAGGGCCAGGAAGTAAAGAGATCGTGGATCACGTGGAGCTTGTTGCAGACGGAGCGGGCGTTCCAGAGTGCTCCAGAGAGAGGAAACTGGGGGGGTAGGGGTCAGTGGCACAGGTTTTAAGTGTGAGGGATTGCGATAGTTTCTCTTACTGTGATAAGTAGGGGTGAGGATTAGTGGGATGTATGGGGTAAAGGGGGGGCCAGGATTGGGGGTTATGAAAATTATGCGGGAGCCCAAGCAAGTTTTTCAAAAATTTTTTTTGAAAAATGAACAGATATTGCAGTTTCACGCAGATTTTGTGTGTGAGTGTGTGTCTGTCTTTACTTAACTCTTTATATACCATTTTATTAATGAGGGTATATATATAGATGTATACAGTACAGACCAAAATTTTGGACACTAGTGTTGAGCATTCCGATACCGCAAGTATCGGGTATCGGCCGATATTAGCTGTATCGGAATTCCGATACTTAGTTCCGATATTTTTCATATATCGTATACCGGAATCGGAAGTTCCCATAATTCTTTTAGAGGCAATGTGATTATAGTCAGCCAATGAGGAATCCTAAGAAGTGTGGGCACATCCTGTACTGTGCGGTCATCTTAACTAATGGCATGGCTGTGATTGGCTGCTGAAATGATGTCAGAATGCACTATAAAAGGCGCCGCCGCCATTTTAGCGTCACTGTGCTGTGAACTCAGTTAGGGACAGAACGCTGCTCTGCTGACTCTGAGGGACAGTTAGAGATTGCGATTTTGTGTACTGTGCTTTAGGCAGGCTAGTTTACCAACTGCTGTGTAAAGCTTCCTTTTGCCTTGCAGTGTTGTTTTAACAGCGCTGTGCAAGGTGTGTGTGTGAGAGTGCAGGTGACGCTGCAGTTTGCTCTGCATCCACCGCTGTTTGTAGGCATCTGCACGTGTCACTCACAGACTCTTTTTTTTTTATTATTTTGTGGAATTGGTGCAGCTCCATTCAATTTAAATTAACAGTGATCTATTAGTGTGACGCGCTTCCATCCGTATACGATACATTGGTTGCAAACACTATAGAAGTACAGAAAGGAGCCTTTCACAGCTAGTGAACAGTTGTGTTTCAGTGTTTCACTGCAGTCTGTGAGGTATTTTTTTGTTGAGTGCAGATTACGCTCCAGTTAGTTCTTCAACACTGCTGGTTTGTAGCTGCTGAGCGTGTGTCACTGCCTCATCCTTCCAATTTTTCTCTAATTGGTGCTGCTCCATTATATTTAAAAAAAATCTAATCTATTAGTGTGACGCGCTTCCATCCGTATACAATACATTGGTTGCAAACACTATAGAAGTACACAAAGGGCCTTTTACAGCTAGTGAACAGTTGTGTTTCAGTGTTCACTTTAGTCTGTGAGCTTTTATTTTTTGAGTGCAGATTACGCTCCAGTTAGTTCTTCAACCACTGCTGGTTGTAGTCTGCTGAGCGTGTGTCACTGCCTCATCCTTCAATTTTTCTCTAATTGGTGCTGCTCCATTATATTTTAAAAAATCTAATCTATTAGTGTGACGCGCTTCCATCCGTATACAATACATTGGTTGCAAACACTATAGAAGTACACAAAGGGGCCTTTTACAGCTAGTGAACAGTTGTGTTTCAGTGTTCACTGTAGTCTGTGAGCTTTTCATTTTTTGAGTGCAGATTACGCTCCAGTTAGTTCTTCAACCACTGCTGGTTGTAGTCTGCTGAGCGTGTGTCACTGCCTCATCCTTCAAATTTTTCTCTAATTGGTGCTGCTCCATTATATTTTAAAAAAATCTAATCTATTAGTGTGACGCGCTTCCATCCGTATACAATACATTGGTTGCAAACACTATAGAAGTACACAAAGGGGCCTTTTACAGCTAGTGAACAGTTGTGTTTCAGTGTTCACTGTAGTCTGTGAGCTTTTCATTTTTTGAGTGCAGATTACGCTCCAGTTAGTTCTTCAACCACTGCTGGTTGTAGTCTGCTGAGCGTGTGTCACTGCCTCATCCTTCAATTTTTCTCTAATTGGTGCTGCTCCATTATATTTAAAAAAATCTAATCTATTAGTGTGACGCGCTTCCATCCGTATACAATAATTGGTTTCAAACACTATAGAAGTACACAAAGGGGCCTTTTACAGCTAGTGAACAGTTGTGTTTCAATGTTCACTGTAGTCTGTGAGCTTTTCATTTTTTGAGTGCAGATTACGCTCCAGTTAGTTCTTCAACCACTGCTGGTTGTAGTCTGCTGAGCGTGTGTCACTGCCTCATCCTTCAAATTTTTCTCTAATTGGTGCTGCTCCATTATATTTAAAAAAATCTAATCTATTAGTGTGACGCGCTTCCATCCGTATACAATACATTGGTTGCAAACACTATAGAAGTAACACAGAGGGGCCTTTTACAGCTAGTGAACAGTTGTGTTTCAGTGTTCACTGTAGTCTGTGAGCTTTTCATTTTTTGAGTGCAGATTACGCTCCAGTTAGTTCTTCAACCACTGCTGGTTGTAGTCTGCTGAGCATGTGTCACTGCCTCATCCTTCAATTTTTCTCTAATTGGTGCTGCTCCATTATATTTTAAAAAAATCTAATCTATTAGTGTGACGCGCTTCCATCCGTATACAATATATTGGTTTCAAACACTATAGAAGTACACAAAGGGGCCTTTTACAGCTAGTGAACAGTTGTGTTTCAGTGTTCTCTGTAGTCTGTGAGCTTTTCATTTTTTGAGTGCAGATTACGCTCCAGTTAGTTCTTCAACCACTGCTGGTTGTAGTCTGCTGAGCGTGTGTAACTGCCTCATCCTTCAAATTTTTCTCTAATTGGTGCTGCTCCATTATATTTTAAAAAAATCTAATCTATTAGTGTGACGCGCTTCCATCCGTATACAATACATTGGTTGCAAACACTATAGAAGTACACAAAGGGGCCTTTCACACCTACTGAACAGTTGTCTGCAGTGTTCACTGCAGTCTCTGAGGAATAACCACACTTAGGCCTTATAACTTTTCTGACTTTCTTATACAATCTACCAAGATGAAGAAGGCAGGGAGTAAGACACGTGGTCGTGGCCGTGGAGTTTCAGCAGGGAGAGGAGGTGGGGATTCTGTGCCTGCTGCTGCCGCACCCAGTGACACAGCATCCACCAGTTTACCCCGTGAGCGTTCCTTTATGCGCAGTTTTTTAGGAGCTCGGCGTAACCCCCTGCTGCGGGAAGAACAAATTGAAGCCATTGTTGGTTGGATGGCAACCAATGCATCGACTTCAATTGCTTCCACCTCCTCTCAGGACCACAGCACTGTTGAACAACCATCTGTCTCTTCACCGCCTGCCAAATTGCCCAGGCAGTCAGAGAGCTCTGTAAAGGAGCCAGCTGAGTCTCTGCTTCTGTTCTCAGAATCTGTTGGCTTGCAAACAGGGGCCCAGGCAAGCAGCATTCTGGAATGTGAAGAAGAGGCAGTATGCAGTGATGCGCAACAGCTGTGTCTCTCTGAATCTGAAGAGGCGGGTGAGCCAGTGCCGATGGTCAGCACACCGCAGAACGCATCTGATGATGATGAGACTCAGGTGCCAGTTTCTGTTGAGCATGGTGCTGGCCAGACCACCCAACAGCAGCAGGTGTTGGAAGAGGGTAGTGGAGATGATGAGGTCCAAGACCCAACATGGCGTGAGGAACAGGAAGGTGGTGGTAGCAGCTCTGAGGAAGAGATTGCCCCAACGGTCCAAACAGTAGGGAGAGGTAGGCTGCAGACTCGGTTGCCTCTAGCCTCCAGTTTGGCACCCGTTCGTAGCAGTTCTCTTCCAACAGCCAAAACGGGCGCTCCCAGGACTTGCACTGCGTGGTCCTTTTTTGACACACTTGCAGATGATATTTGCTATGTCAAATGCAAGCTGTGTAATCAAAAAGTAAAAAGAGGTAAAAGTGTCAGTAACCTTAATACCACAAATATGTGGAAACATGTGCGGTCAAAGCACGTGGTTGAGTTACAAAGACACACTGGAGATGTAGGCCAACCTACAGCAGCACCTACATCTTCAGCTCGTGTTGGAGCCTCTTCCTCCAGCTCACACACAGCTGGTTCGGCTTCCTCACAGGATCGCCATGGAAGAACCTCTGTCACTGTTGTCCAGAGACCCAGTGTTATTCCACCCACAGCTGCAAGTTCCCTGTCATCCTCACACTCCCAAGCCACAAAACAGCCATCGGTAGCACAGGCATGGGATAAAAGACGGCCATACTCGGCAAACCATCCACGAGCACAGGCTCTGAATGCTGGCATTGCAAAACTCCTGTCCTTGAAATGCTGTCATTCAGGCTGGTGGAGACTGACAGTTTCCGTAACTTAATGGCATTGGCAGTCCCACAATACAATGTGCCCAGCCGATTTTATTTCAGCAGGCAAGCCGTCCCTGGTCTGCAAAAGCATGTTGAGGGAAAAATTAAACATGCGCTACTAAACGCCGTCAGTAGCAAGGTCCACCTGACCACTGATGCGTGGACCAGTACCCATGGCCAGGGACGATACCTTTCCCTCACTGCCATTGGGTCAATGTTGTGGAGCCGGGTACAGATCTTGCCAGTGGCGCTGTACGTGTTCTGCCAACTCCAAGGATTGCAGGAATCAAGTCTGTCCACATTGACTCCTCCTCCTACTCCAGTTCCTCAGAATCATCGCTGCAGGAGCCGTCACGGTCTACCTCCACATGGACCCGTGAACGCTTACCTGTTGCGACCGATATGAGCACAGCCGTGGCCAAACATCAACAGGCCGTCCTGAAATTAATTTCCATGGGGAATCAAAGCCACACAGCGCAGGAGCTCTGGGATGCCATCAAGCAGGAGAGCGACGTGTGGTTTTTGTCAGCTAATCTCCAGCCAGGCTTGGTAGTGTGTGACAATGGCCGAAATCTGGTGGCAGCTCTGGGCCTTGGCAACCTCACTCACATACCATGTCTGGCACATGTGCTCAACTTGGTCGTGCAGAGTTTTTTGAGGGACTATCCGGATCTTGATGCACTGCTGCACAAGGTCCGCCTAGAGTGCGCTCACTTGCGACGTTCCAGCACGGCCAGATCGCGCATTGCAGCTCTGCAAGTCAGATTTCGCCTTCCTGAACATCGCATCATATGTGACGTACCCACCAGGTGGAATTCCACGTTACATATGTTGGAGCGGTTGTGTGAGCAGCAGCCAGCAGTAATGGAGTATCAGCTGCAACAGGCGCAATCAACTCGCAATTTGCGCCGTTCACACTTCACCACTACTGAGTGGGCCTCTATGAAGGACATCTGCCACGTTTTGCGTGCGTTTGATGAGTCAACGCGGATGGCGAGTGCAGATGATGCACTAGTCAGCCTGACTGTCCCCCTTATCTGCCTGCTTCAAAAAACACTGCAAGCAGTAAGGGATGAGGTTTTGGAAGAGGTGGAGGATGAGGAGTCACAAATCCATCACTTCTCGACAGTCAGCGCAACGTGGTTCCTCACAAAGGGCTGGGCAGGGCTCACTTTGTGAGGAGGATGAGGAGGAGTCAATGGAGGAGGAAGACATAGCTCCAGAGGGAGGTACACAACGCTCTAGTCAGTATGTAGAGCGAGGGTGGGGTGATACAGAGCAGGCAGAGATGACGCCTCTTGCAGGGGACAGCGTTTCTTGGCCAGTTGGGAGTCTGCAGCACATGGTTGATTTCATGCTGCAGTGCCTGAGAAACACCGCCGCATCGCCCACATTCTCACCACGTCTGATTATTGGGTGTACACCCTCCTAGACCCTCGCTACCGGGACAACTTACAAAGCCTCATCACACCGTTGAACCGGGAGCGTAAAATGCAGGAGTACCAAGACACACTGGTGCAATCCATAATGTTCTCCATTCCAGCCGAGAGCACTGCTGCTGCTACTGCTTTACAAAGCAGCTCTGTGCGTCGAGGCAGTGGAGACAGCTCTGCAACAAGAGGGAGCACAAGCAGCGCCTCTGCACAGGGCAAGACCAGTATGTTCCAAATGTGGCGAAATTTTGTGGCAGCGCCACAAATGTCTACACCATCCGAGACGGCTCCAGTCAGCAGGAGGCAGCGTTTCCGTAAGATGGTGACAGACTACATGTCTTTCCCTCTCAGTGTACTCCCAGATGGCTCTTCCCCATTCAAGTTTTGGGTCTCTAAGCTGGATACATGGCCAGAGCTTAGCCAGCATGCATTGGAGGTGCTGGCTTGCCCTGCTGCCAGGGTATTATCGGAGCGCGTCTTTAGTGCTGCAGGTGGTGTACTAACAGACCGTCGCATGCGACTATCCTCCGATAATGTAGACCGGCTTACTTTTCTGAAAATGAACAAGGCATGGATCTCGCCTGAATTTGTCTGTCCGTTTTCAGATTAAATAACTGATTCGCAACGTTATCCATGTCTCCTGTTATGTTCATCTTTCTACGACCTGAACTCTTCTCCCTGGGCTACAACACTGCCAGTTGCTGCTCAGAAGTGTCGTGTCCACAGACCAATACACAAGCTATAGTGTTAGTGGGGTTCAGTAACGCCAGCTGTTCCCCTGCTGTGTGTCCGGCAAGAAGTCTCCTGTTCCCTACACATGCACAGAAAAACCCATGTCGAACATGCTCCAAATAGGGAAGAGCCGTCACCCTGATTGTTATGCTTAAAACAGGAAATTGTGAAGTTTTACAGGCATAGAATGATAAATTTTTATAACAAATATGGACAAATAATAATTTGTCATCACAGCGCATATCTGCACCTGTCTATTAGAAATGGTAACAAAAACTAAAACATAGTGTTCACTTTTTTAAATTAATGCATAAAAGTACATTTCATACTTATCAATTAATGGTTTTTAAGGAACTTTATCTGTACCTGTAAGATAATGCAGTCAATGGATGTACGAATCATAAACATCCTCATCATCATCATCACGAGTTATATTTATGACAGACATTATAAAATACACATACTGATGCCAACTGTAACTTCACACACCATATATGAAATGGCCAGCATCTAAACCTGGTAATAATGTGCAATAATAAATTATTACATCTAGAAAGTGCATCATGCATACTGACAATAGGTAGTTATACCTGCAAGTGCTGTTGAAACAACCATAACAGATATAAATTAATAATGGTATATAGGTATCACAGTGCATAGTTACTCATGGACAATGTTGATGTAATACTGTACCTCAATAAAGTCAGTGTCAACCATTATGCTTGTTAGTCTTGTAGATTGTTAAAGAGGGAACGTGTTAAATTTTGTTGGTCATAGGTGGAGTATTAGACACTAAATGATTACTGCTGTCGTATTTTAGGCGTCCCTAGGGCAGAATAACGCTGCGTAAGGTCACATTTTATAGAGAGTCATCTAATAGACACACGCTACCCTACCCTACGCGTGACAGTAGGAAGGTAGTGTTGACGGATAAAGCCTTGCGCAACCAGACATGCTTTTACCCTCTTCAACACTGAACAAGGAAAAAATGCATGATTGCAGCCGCAGACTTTATTGACGTACAGTATAACATCGCCATTAGCCATCAGAGGCTGTACACTGTCTGATACAGACATAGAATATACCTTTGCTATCCGTAGTCTTTGTTTCACCTACACTTGCAGGCACACACTTAAATTGTGACAATGCATAATGTTTTTTTAAATGGTTATTTTTTATCATACATTATTGCGTCATCTCATTGATGAGTCCATGCTGGACATGTCATACATGCTGTCCAAAGTAACGATTTTATTAACTTAAATAATTGAAATGTCTGTGACTGTCACATATAAATTGCAATGATGATGATGAGTGACTATTACAAAATCCATTGTCTTCACTATTTTATGGTTTAACATAGCGTTCCTTAAGCATTATTCATAAATACAAAAATGGACTTTTATTCTTAAATTTACAACACTATATTTTGTAAACTATTTTTTGGGTGGTGTGTTGTTCCATTTCTTGTTGCCATGTGCATATATGCGTTTATATTTGCAGGGTCTTTATTTTTATTATTGAAATTAGTAAAGATGTGTATCTTCGTACCGTGTTAGCCAGTAGATATAAAAATATTTACACTTGAGAGTCCTCATTGTTTGATACCTTTTAATGGATAACTGAAAAGATGGTAACAAATTGCAAGCTTTCGAGGCTACTCACGTCTCTTCATCAGGCAAAGAATAAAAAAAAAATAAGAATCACATATTTCTATACACAACAGGACACAGGAATAGTGCAATAGGTAAGACAAGTGACGTGCAGCAGAACTGTCATTATGCCAGAGGGATGAACATAAATATTGGAACAGTTCCTAGATAAGTATAGAAAGTTTTATTGCCCTCTGATTGGGGTCTGGTTTTGTGTTTTCATGCCCCTGTAAGGGCAGAGACGCAGATTCCTTAATTGATATAGAATGACATGAATCCGTGTGATCTATTCATTCCACCACTAAGACTGTCAAAGGTAATGATGAGCTTATATTCCAAAACCTTTCTATCTTTCTCAGATTTTAAGTTTGATTTTAATACCAGTAATTCCATATCCATCATGCTATGACCGGGCATACCAAATTTTTTTGCCACAGGTAAATCCATTATTTTTTCTCTTATTGTGTGGCGATGATAATTCATCCTTGTTCTCAGTTTTTGGCCGGTCTCCCCCACATACAGACCCCCATTTTGACATTTAGTACATATAATTAGGTACACCACATTACATGTGAAGCAGCTGAAAGTATCTGGGATCTTGTAGTCGTCATGGGAGTTGGGGATCTTTATGTTGTCCGTGGTCATTAGAGATGCACAGGTTTTACATTTCTTCTTGTTGCAAGGAAAGGTTCCTGCAGCTGTTGGGGAGGACAGGGAGCTTCTGACAATGATGCTTCTTAGATTTGGGGGCTGCCTAAAACACAGTAGTGGGGTGTCTGGAAATATGGATTGTAATATCGGGCATCTTTTTGTAGTAAAGGTTGTAGTTTGCGTGTAGCTCCCTTTAGCAACGCCAGATTTAGATTGTAGGTGACCACTACAGGCACCCGGTTATTTTCTTCTTTACCTTTGTAATGTAGCAGGTGATTCCTTGATATTCTGTTGGCTCTTGAAATTTGGTTTTCAATTGTTCTTGGATGGTATCCCTGGTTCAAAAAAGTATTTCTGAGGCGACCCCCCACTACTGTGTTTTAGGCAGCCCCCAAATCTAAGAAGCATCATTGTCAGAAGCTCCCTGTCCTCCCCAACAGCTGCAGGAACCTTTCCTTGCAACAAGAAGAAATGTAAAACCTGTGCATCTATAATGACCACGGACAAGATAAAGATCACATACTCCCATCACGACTACAAGATCCCAGCTACTTTCAGCTGCATCACATGTAATGTGGTGTACCTAATTATATGTACAAAATGTCCAAATGGGGGTCTGTATGTGGGGGAGACCGGCCAAAAACTGAGAACAAGGATGAATTATCATCGCCACACAATAATATAAAAAATAATGGATTTACCTGTGGCCAAAAAATTTGGTATGCCCGGTCATAGCATGATGGATATGGAATTACTGTTATTAAAATCTAACTTAAAATCTGAGAAAGATAGAAAGGTTTTGGAATATAAGCTCATCATGACCTTTGACAGTCTTAGTGGTGGAATGAATAGATCACACGGATTCATGTCATTCTATATCAATTAAGGAATCTGCATCTCTGCCCTTACAGGGGCATGAAAACACAAAACCAGACCCCAATCAGAGGGCAATAAAACTTTCTCTCATTATCTATGAACTGTTCCAAGATTTATTATCATCCCTCTGCCATAATGACAGTTCGGCTTCACCTCACTTGTCTTACCTATTGCACTATTCCTGTGTCCTCTTGTGTGTAGAAATATGTGATTCTTCATTTTTTGTTTTAGTCTTAGCCTGATGAAGAGACCTGAGTAGTCTCAAAAGCTTGGAATTTGTTACCATCTTTTCAGTTAGCCATTAAACGGTATCAACCACTGAGGACTCTCAAGTATAAATATTTTTCTATTCTTGTAATTAAAATTCATCATTTTATTGTCCTATTAAAACTTCATTTATTCTTGTTTGAAGTACATACATTTGCAATGGCCAAGTAACAAGGCAATAACTCTATATTTTATTTAAAAACCCTCCTTGACCCTGGGCTTCAACAGCGCCAGTTGCTGCTCAGAAGTGTTAGATGCACAGATGAAAACAATCGCTGATGTGTTTGTGGGGTTCAGTAACGCCTGCTGTTCCCCTGCTGTGTGTCTGGCAAAAAATTACTGCTGCTAAATACAAATTCAACTTCAAACATCTCATACTAGGCCTCTGCCTACACCCTCCTTGACCCTGGGCTTCAACAGCGCCAGTTGCTGCTCAGAAGTGTTAGATGCACAGATGAAAACAATCGCTGATGTGTTTGTGGGGTTCAGTAACGCCTGCTGTTCCCATGCTGTGTGTCTGGCAAAAAATTACTGCTGCTAAATACAAATTCAACTTCAAACATCTCATACTAGGCCTCTGCCTACACCCTCCTTGACCCTGGGCTTCAACAGCGCCAGTTGCTGCTCAGAAGTGTTAGATGCACAGATGAAAACAATCGCTGATGTGTTTGTGGGGTTCAGTAACGCCTGCTGTTCCCCTGCTGTGTGTCCGGCAAAAATTACTGCTAGCTACCTACACATGGTGAAAAAAACATGACATGTCAAAGTGTCTAGTGCTACACATAGATATGAGGCTACACCATGATTTCTAAGCTGTAAACAATTGAAACGTCAGCTTTAAAACCATAAAATGATTATTCTTTGTCACAAATCTGTAACAAAATAATTGTGACATAATATTTCAGATATGCACATGTCGAAAACAAATGCTAACACAAAAGCCTACTTATGCTATAGGATACTGATGGTCAACCTTGTCACTCCATAGCTTAGACAAATCCAAATCACATCATGACTCAAATGCTGCAATGTTGGAAGTGCATAATGTGGGTTGAACTTTGACAACAGCTGCAGTGCGAAGGTTAGACTTCAGTGTTCTTGGCTTTTAAATAAAAGCATACAAGTAAATATAATAATCCAATGTTGATTAAGGGACGTGATGTACACCTGTAATATTGTGCAAACAATGCATGTAGGAATAGTCCTCTTCAACATTACTTATATTTGTGTCATTTTAAAAAATACATATTTAATTAGAAAGTTAACAGCCCATATCCTAAAGGTCCTTCATGTAAACATGATAATCAGTAACAAAAAACATGCATTACCTTGTTAAAGTCAATAGTGCATAGTCACAATAGCAAAATATATACCTGTAAGTGGTGCTGAAAGAACGACAACTGATAGAATAGGTGAATGATATCTATTTATCAGACTGAATAGCGACACCTGTACAATGTTGATATAATACTGTACCTTAACAAAACAGCTGTGTCACACCTCACACGCGTTTTTCTTGTAGCTTGTTATGTAATAGGGCACATGCGTGTATGTTTCATCATAGGTGCATGTTTACTGAGTAAAGCAGTCATGACAACTCCTTTGTGTTGTCGGTACGCTTGCGATGATGAACGATGCGCACCGTGAATGTTAGTCTGCGTCATAACACGCACAGACGCGTATTCCAACGCGTCACAGCAGGAAGCCAGTCTGTGCGTCCAAACAAAGGCGCAAGCATACATGCACGTACCCTTTTATAAAGCTATATAAAAAAAAGGATGTAGTAGTACCGCTGACTTTATTGAGGTACAGTATTACATCGCCATTCACCATCTGTGGCTATGCAGTATCAGCTATATATACCTTATCTATCCGTTGTCATGCTTGCAAGTCCACAGTCAGGCATAAATAGCTGTTTTCACTATGCACTATGCAGTTTTTAAAGGTTTTGTTTGTTAATAGAAATGATTGGCACATTATCAGTATAACATGATGGGAATTTTAGATCTTTTTAAAAACTTTTTAGTGATATTATTCAGCAAATGTAAAGTTTTATGAATGTCACAGATAACTTGTAATGCTGATTATGTTTTTAAGTCAGTCGTTCATTGTCTATACAATAAAAATGGTGTACATACTGTTACTTATCCATCATTAATGGATTGTGATATGTACTTGTATGCTTTTATTTAAAACCGTATAGCAGATTATTTAACCTATTTTTATTGTGGTTTGCATTGCTTTTCAACATGTTAATGTATGCGTTTATGTTTGTCAATTATTTACATATATTGTTTAAAGTAAAATCATCATCTTATGGTACTAAAGTTTATATTTCTCTTGTTTGGAGTATAGACATTTTTAATTGACACGTAACAAGGAAAATACTTGATCTAGTATTTAAACATCCTCCTTGCCCCTGGGCTCCAACACCGCCAGTTGTTGCTCGGAAGTGCTGTTAGCACAGTCAACACTTGCTCCTGTGTTACTGGGGTTCAGTAATGTCAGCTGTTCCCCTGCTGTGTGAACGGCAAAAAGTCCTGCTGCCTCCACCCTGTTCTCTTCTCATCCCTGGGCTTCAACAACGCCAGTTGTTGCTCGGAAGTGCTGTTAGCACAGTCAACACTTGCTCCTGTGTTACTGGGGTTCAGTAATGTCAGCTGTTCCCCTGCTGTGTGAACGGCAAAAAGTCCTGCTGCCTCCACCCTGTTCTCTTCTCATCCCTGGGCTCCAACACCGCCAGTTGTTGCTCGGAAGTGCTGTTAGCACAGTCAACACTTGCTCCTGTGTTACTGGGGTTCAGTAATGTCAGCTGTTCCCCTGCTGTGTGAACGGCAAAAAGTCCTGCTGCCTCCACCCTGTTCTCTTCTCATCCCTGGGCTCCAACACCGCCAGTTGTTGCTCGGAAGTGCTGTTAGCACAGTCAACACTTGCTCCTGTGTTACTGGGGTTCAGTAATGTCAGCTGTTCCCCTGCTATGTGAATGGCAAAAAGTCCTGCTGCCTCCACCCTGTTCTCTTCTCATCCCTGGGCTCCAACACCGACAGTTGTTGCTCATAAGTGTCATTGGCACGGGTACTCACTCCAGCCCAGACTGGTTACAGCACGCCATCTGTTTCCTGTCAGTGTAATCGTCACTTAGCCTGCAATAAGTTGTCCTGTCGTGTTGCGGTCGGGTTAGCCGACTCTATGGTGCCTGGAGTTTAGGTGCTTTCTATGTGTGCTGCGGGATATGCAAATAAAGGCTGTTTCCGTTGTGACAATAGGACAATCACCCACTGTATTACTGTGGGATTCGGTAACTGCGGCCGGCTCTCGGCCTGTCAACTTAAATTTCCATGGGTACCTTCTGCTACCCGTCCGGGTTTCAGTACCGTCAACTGGTTCTCCGCAGTGCCTTTGGCCTAGGTGCCTCCATCTCGGTATCCGAGTTCCAGCAACGTCTGCTGGTCCTTGGTAGTGCTTTTGAGCACAGGTACCTCCTGCTTAGTAACCGTGTCCCAGTAACGTCAGCTGGTCCTCGGTTGTGCCATTGGCTCTTTTCCTTCTGCTGCCCCTCCGGGTTCCAGTACCGTCAACTGGTTCTCCGCAGTGCCTTTGGCTTAGGTGCCTCCATCTCGGTATCCGAGTTCCAGCAACGTCTGCTGGTCCTTGGTAGTGCTTTTGAGCACAGGTACCTCCTGCTTAGTAACCATGTCCCAGTAACGTCAGCTGGTCCTCGGTTGTGCCATTGGCTCTTTTCCTTCTGCTGCCCCTCCGGGTTCCAGCACAGTCAGCTGGTCCTCGTTACTTGCATTGGCTCTTGTACCTTCTGCTACCCGTCCGGGTTCCAGTACCGTCAACTGGTTCTCCGCAGTGCCTTTGGCCTAGGTGCCTCCATCTCGGTATCCGAGTTCCAGCAACGTCTGCTGGTCCTTGGTAGTGCTTTTGAGCACAGGTACCTCCTGCTTAGTAACCGTGTCCCAGTAACGTCAGCTGGTCCTCGGTTGTGCCATTGGCTCTTTTCCTTCTGCTGCCCCTCCGGGTTCCAGCACAGTCAGCTGGTCCTCGTTACTTGCATTGGCTCTTGTACCTTCTTCTACCCGTCCAGGTTCCAGTACCGTCAACTGGTTCTCCGCAGTGCCTTTGGCCTAGGTGCCTCCATCTCGGTATCCGAGTTCCAGCAACGTCTGCTGGTCCTTGGTAGTGCTTTTGAGCACAGGTACCTCCTGCTTAGTAACCGTGTCCCAGTAACGTCAGCTGGTACAAGTTTGTGCTACAAATACAAGATACAGAACAAGAGACACAAGAACAATAAGCAGAAGATCTAAAAGCAGAAGAACATGAAGTATAAGACCAAAATGAAGAGCAAAATATATGCTCTAAATTATAAGCAGAAGAAGACTAAGCAGTGTATGGGGGTGAGTCCGTTCCTCCTCATGGTGCCCCTGGTAAATGCCTGATGCTGCAGGCTAAACTGAACACGGACAAATACTGTTGTAATTTAAATCTTTTGTGGCAGCAAGAACGGAACGATGAAAAAATCATACTTTTACAGATTACAAGTACAGGAATCTCTTTCACAAATAAGAATATGATGAAGAAGATGAAGATGAAGTAGAATATGAAGAAGAATAATAGTTTAATAAGAACAATATGAGTAATGTTAACAAAAAGATGAATAGCAAGAAGTTTAAGAAGAAGATAAAGAAGGTGAAGATGAAGAATAATTGGATGAAAAAGATGATGCTGCTGAAGATTATGAAGGAGAAAGTGTGGCAAAAGTTAAAAAGGTGAAGAGCATGGAAATTGTGAAACATACATATTTGCCAAAATAGAAAAAAGGTTAACAACATTGTCAATTTCTTCGTCAATCCGAACGTATTTCCTAAAAAAAAAAAATTAATGCTATTCCATTGGATTGGGTTAAACATCTATGCCTTTAATGTCTCCTCAACCTCCCCCAATACATTCTACATTACTCTTTGTTGTTTTCCTTCATGTACAATTAACCTACAAGGCAAGAATGGGTTTTTTTTAATTTCGATATTTTGTTCCCATAGACTTACATTGGACTTCCGGTATCGGGTATCGCCGATATTTTTTGGGTATCGGCGATACCATTCCGATTCCGATACTTTTGGATATCAGAAAGTATCGCTCAACTCTATTGGACACACCTTCTCATTTAAAGATTTTTCTGTATTTTCATGACTATGAAAATTGTACATTCACACTGAAGGCATCAAAACTATGAATTAACACATGTGGAATTATATACTTAACAAAAAAGTGTGTAACAACTGAAATTATGTCTTATATTCTAGGTTCTTCAAAGTAGCCACCTTTTGCTTTGATGACTGCTTTGCACACTCTTGACATTCTCTTGATGAGCTTCAAGAGGTATTCACCGGAAATGGTTTTCACTTCACAGGTGTGCCCTGTCAGGTTTAATAAGTGGGATTTCTGGCCTTATAAATGTGGTTGGGACCATCAGTTGTGTTGTGCAGAAGTCTGGTGGATACACAGCTGATAGTCCTACTGAATAGACTGTTAGAATTTGTGTTATGGCAAGAAAAAAGCAGCTAAGTAAAGAAAAACGAGTGGCCATCATTACTTTATGAAATGAAGTTCAGTCAGTCCGCAAAATTGGGAAAACTTTGAAAGTGTCCCCAAGTGCAGTTGCAAAAACCATCAAGCGCTACAAAGAAACTGGCTCACATGAGGACCGCCCCAGGAAAGGAAGACCAAGAGTCACTTCTGCTTCTGAGGATAAGTTTATCCGAGTCACCAGCCTCAGAAATTGCAGGTTAACAGCAGTTCAGATTAGAGACCAGGTCAATGCCACACAGAGTTCTAGCAGCAGACACATCTCTACAACAACTATTAAGAGGAGACTTTGTGCAGCAGGCCTTCATTGTAAAATAGCTGCTAGGAAACCACTGCCAAGGACAGGCAACAAGCAGAAGAGACTTGTTTGGGCTAAAGAACACAAGGTATGGACATTAGACCAGTGGAAATCTGTGCTTTGGTCTGAAGAGTCCAAATTTGAGATCTTTGGTTCCAACCACCGTGTCTTTGTGCGACGCAGAAAAGGTGAACGGATGGACTCTACATGCCTGGTTCCCACCGTGAAGCATGGTGGAGGAGGTGTGATGGTGTGGGGGTGCTTTGCTCGTGACACTGTTGGGGATTTATTCAAAATTGAAGGCATACTGAACCAGCATGGCTACCACAGCATCTTGAAGCGGCATGCTATTCCATCCCGTTTGCGTTTAGTTGGACCATCATTTATTTTTCAACACGACAATGACCGCAAACACACCTCCAGGCTGTGTAAGGGCTATTTGACCAAGAAGGAGAGTGATGGGGTGCTACGCCAGATGACCTGGCCTCCACAGTCACCAGATCTGAACCCAATCGAGATGGTTTGGAGTGAGCTGGACCGCAGAGAGAAGGAAAAAGGGCCAACAAGTGCTAAGCATCTCTGGGAACTCCTTCAAGATTGTTGGAAGACCATTTCCGGTGACTACCTATTGAAGCTCATCAAGAGAATGCCAAGAGTGTGCAAAGCAGTCATCAAAGCAAAAGGTGGCTACTTTGAAGAACCTAGAATATAAGACATAATTTCAGTTGTTACACATTTTTTTGTTAAGTATATAATTCCACATGTGTTAATTCATAGTTTTGATGCCTTCAGTGTGAATGCACAATTTTCATAGTCATGAAAATAAAGAAAAATCTTTAAATGAGAAGGTGTGTCCAAACTTTTGGTCTGTACTGTATATATAATATATTCACTTATATTTGTTTTGTGTGTGTAAACATTATATTTGAACATGGTATGTAATGATATTATGGTCTTCAGTGGAGAATGAAAAAGAAGAGGTTGAACAAGGAAATGACATCACAATTCTTATTTTTTTTAAATAATATATCTTTATTTAGCTTACAAAAAAGCATGCAAATCCGCATGAAAAACTGCATGAAAATCCACATCAAATCCGCATCAAAAATGCATCAAAACCGTGTGGAATTTCAACTGTATTTTCTGCTAAGAGAGACCACACAGAATTTTCCGCAAGCAAATCCGCAACGTGGGCACATAGCCTAAGCTGTACATTTTTGCACCTAATAGCAGGAATGTGCGTTAAAATTATAGGTTGGAAAAAGTAGACGCCAACAGTTCTACCTTAAATGAAACAACCAACTAGCACAATTTCTGACCTTCCTGACTTCGTCTTACATAATGTTGCTGACAATGCTCCCTCCCTCTTTAAAAGTAACGGTGATGTGATGTGGTCATGCAAGACAAAGTTTAACGTAACCATGCTGGCACAGTTCCTGTCCTCAATGGACATTACATTTTGGTAACAACTGTGGGACTCTACATTTTCCTGCATATGATCCTGCCTTCTTATGATTGGACAGTGTCATAGTGGGATGAAAGTACATCCCCTCAGACCTGAAGGAGTTGAACCACCCTATTGAACGAGAAAACATTTGGCACCAATAATTTTGGAACCTTTTATCTCCACAAAGGAGTGGAAAAAATAAAACAAATAATAACAAAAAAATTTTTGATGTACATTCCTGCTACTATGTGCATTAATGTATAGTGGACTGGAGAAGAATAAAACAAATAATAATATTATTAAGAAAACAACATTTTGTATGTGCTACTATGTGCAGGAACGTAAAGTTTATAGGCAAAAATTTGTGAAAAGTCCTTATTGATAGTTCTGTCCACATATTATATGTCTACATTATGCAGTATATCTTCATCTAATATTTGTAAATATTTCAATTTTCCCCTTCTGAAAAATTAGAAAATGCTAAGTCATGGGCAGCAGAACTTCATTACTTAGAGTATTCCCTGCCATACCCAAAATAAACAGAAAAATATGTAGACTTTAAAACTTAAAATAATACAAGAAGCAAAAACTCATTTAGCAACGTTAGAGTCCAGACAAGTAAAGCAGATTATGAGCTTCTGGACCTGACATGATTTTAACAGAGTTTTAAAAAATTTGCTTGAGGAAAAATACTAAAGAGAGATAACATTCTCCCACCATTCTTGTCTGGAATTAATTCAGAATTAAGAGTCGACTGGCTGATATGTTTCCTCCTACGCTGTTCTCTACATGAGAAATGTAGAAATGGTGGTGTTAAAAAGATAATATATCTCAAATTGTAACCACAAACTGTAAAGTGATCAAACTAATGTTCTGTCTTCATGGAAAGATCAAGTAAGTTATCATATATGACATTAAATTACATTGTAGCTAAACTCCCCCTTGGTTTTTGCTTTGTTATTACCAGTATTATTAATTTCATTAATATATTTTTAATTGTTTGATAGAAGCATCACAATTTTGTTTGCAGCATGTGCAGCTGATCAAGGAGTATGTAGGTGTACTGCTTAGTTATAAAATATATACGGTTATGTGAAAAAGTGTTGGCCCCCCTCATCTAGAGCGTTGTGAAAGACTCATTGCTCCTTAGTGCAAACACTTGACAGCAGTTGTTGCTTCTAAGGGTGGTCCCACCAGTTATTAGGCTTAGGGGCCAATCGCTTTTTCACACAGGGCCCTGTAGGTTTGAATTTCTTTTTTCCTTTAATAATAAAGACCTTCATTTAAAAACTGCATTTTGTGTTTATTTGTGTTATCTTTCTCTAATATTTAAATTTTTTTGGTGATCTGAAACATTTATGCATAATAAACATGGAAAAGAGTAGGAAATCAGGAATGGGGCAAACACTTTTTCACACAACTGTATGCTGTAATATGGTATGCAATGCTCTGTAACTAATGGTGAAATTTCCTATAATTACAAGAAAACTATATCTCCTTTAAGGTTCCCTATTGGTCTTATACGGGGGGTCAATATGAGAGAAAATCATTAAGTGACTGTATCGTCATGTCCAGTTCCTATTTTTTAAAACGCATTGAATTTTATATGAGCTACGCAAAATCTGGCACTACTATAGAGTAGAACCCCTTAAAAGTCTAAGCTGGTGCTAAGTTATTGGAATCAAAATGTATAGATATGAGAAAGGCTGATTCAATTGGATGGGCACCAAAAAGGACTGCACAATGATAATAATGCTTTAAAGAGGACCTGTCATCTGGTCAAAAGTGGACAGTATTTTCTCCCATTTTATGCTCTCCATTCTCTTGAATATTCTGCTTTTTTCATTTTAAAATCTGCCAAATGTTTCCAAAGATATTAGTCTATTTTACTTAGTTACAACTTTACGTTATTTAGGGAGTGGCTCATGGGATTCTGTGAGGGCATGTCTGTAGAATGCTCTACATAATTACTCTGTGAGCAGCTTCGTATTGGTAAAGTTCATAAAAAAGAGTACTAAATGAAGAGGCTCATATCTCCAGACAATATTGTAGATTTTAACAAAGATAACAGCAGAATAATTGGGGAGCAGTGTGAATAACATAAGAGCAAATACTGTCGCTTTTTAAAGGTCCTCTTTAAAAGGGTTCTACCAGAAGAAATAAAAAAATGGATGAATGAATGAATGAATAAATAAATAAAAAAAAAAAATCTCCTGCATTGCTGGAAATCTATCTTGGAACATTAATAGTACAGGTGTCTGTGAGCATGTGCAGTAGGAAGCCCTGCTGCAGAGCTGGCAATAGTCTACATCCAGTGGTTCAACTAGAGTGCGATAAGCCCCGGTGCAAAATTTGGACCTGTGCTCCCACCTACATGTTGGTCAGATGCATTTCCCCCCCAATAGTGCAATAACATCCCCATTGTCTACTAATATCACCCATTCAAGGCCACTAATTGATATAATGTCCTCCATCCTGGGCCCTTCCAGTAATAATGTCCCCATCCTGTGTTTTTTTCCAGTAAGAATGTTCCTCATTCTGGGCCCCTTCCAATAATTTTTAAAGCAGTGAAAATTAAAAAAACACATTTTTTTTTCCACAAAAATGTTATTTCAGTCTTAAATTTTTTATTTTCACAAGGGTAGCAAGAAAAAAGGACCCAATGATTTGTTGTGCAATTTATCCTGAGTACACTGATACCCCATATGTGGTGAAAAACTACTGATTAGGTGCATGGCAGGGCTTGGAAGGGAAGGACTACCATTTGACTTTTGGAATGCAAAATTGGCTGGAATCAATAGCGGAAGCCGTCTCACGTTTGGAGAGCCCCTGATGTGCCTAAACAGTGGAAACTCCCATTAGTGACCTCATTTTGGAAACTAGACCTCTAAAGGAATTTATCCGGATGTGTGGGGAGCACCTTGAACTCCCAGGTGCTTCACAGGATTTTAGAACGTTGAGCCGTGAAAATAAAAAAATCACATTTTTGTCACAAAAAACTCATTTTTAATTTTCACAAGGGTAACAGGAGAAAATGGACCATACAGTTTGTTGCTCAATTTCTTCTGCGTACACCAATACCGTGTATGTAGTGGAAAACTATTTTTCGGGTGCTCAGCAGGGCTCGGAAGGGACGGAGCCCTACTTTTTTTGGAACAGGTTGTGGACACCATGTCTCATTTAAAGAGCCCCTGGCATGCCAAAACAGAGTAAAATCCCAACCCATTTTGAAAACTGAACCTCTCAAGGAATTCCTCTAGGGGAGTAGTGAATATTTTGTAACACTCAGACACTTCACAGACTTGTGATACATTGGACTAAGTAAATGAAATATTACCATTTTTTTTCCACTGAAAGTTTGCTTTGACCCAAAGTTTGTAATTCCCAAAAGGGGTAATAGAAGAAAACAAATGGTACAATTTATATGGCAATTTCTCTTGAGTGCGCGAATACCCCCTAAAGTGGTAAAAAAAACTACTTTTGTTGCACAGCACAAAACTCAGGAGGGAGGAGCGCCATATTACAGTGCAGATTTTGCTGGTATGGTTTGAGGGTGCCATGTCACATTGGCAAAGCCCCTGAGGGGACAGAACAGCAGAAAGATCCATAGGTGACCCCATTTTGCAAACTACACTTCGCAATGAATTCATCTAGGGGTGCAGTTATCAAATTGACACTACGTGTGTGTCTCAGAATTTTACATTATTGGGCAGTGAAGAAAAACGTATTAAATTTTTACCACAAAAACATTTTTTAGCATCAGATTTTACATTTTCACAAGGGAAATGGTTAAAAATGGCACCAAATTTGTCATATAATTTCTGCTCAATGTGGCAATACCCCATATGTGGCTGCAAAGTACTGCTTAGCCAAACGGCAAGACTCGGGAGAGAAAGAGCGCTATTTGACTCTTGGAGAACAAATTTTTGTAGAATAGTTTGCGAACTCCATATACAGAGCCCATAAGTGCCAGGAGAGCAGAATCTCCCCTCAAGTGATCCCATTTTGGAGATTTAACTACAGGTGTTCTGACAATTTTGACACTATGGGTGTTTTCCAGAAAAAAAATGGATTTTGCCAAGTGAAAATTGCAAATCTGCCAGTGTAATGCCCATACTGTTATGATTTGGTAGCTGAGGAGAGCAGGCAAAAAGGGAAATACACCAGAGAGGTTGGAATCTATGGGATTGCAGTACCCTGACTAACCACCACAACTAAAGGCAGCCGTGGAGCGTACCTACGTTGGTCCTAGACGCCTCGTCACAGCCTGAGAAGCTAACTACACCTAAAGACAGAAAGAGGAAAACTATCTGCCCCGAAGCAGATCCCCAAAGAACATAGAAAGCCCCCAAACATGTAATGGCGGTTAGACAAGAGGAAAATACAGACACAGACAGAAAATAGTATGAGCAAACGTTGGGGCCCAAACTTCCTAAATAGAAAAGGATAGGAAGGACACTTACTGCAATCCCAAAAATCCCTGAAAAGTACCAACTCTACTAATTACAAAAACACTTGAGATCACACGACCTCTACCACCTAAATTAGTTCTCTGGTGTAACAAAACTAAACAGCAGCCACTGAAAAAACTGGAAAAGGCAAATGAACAAACAACAGTGGCTGAACTAAACTGAGAGGAGCACAAGCCCCCGGAGGGGACCCGGCAGACCCCCACAGAAGTGCAGGACAAAATGCAAAAAGCAAGCACAAAAAACTAAAAGAAGAAAATGTCTTATCTGTTAGCAGAAGATGCAGGCACGAAACAGCAAGCTACAAAGTGAACAGGAATCAAAGATGAGACCAGAACAATTGATCACCGGCAACCCTGATGGGAAGGAACCTCCCTTATATAAGACCAGTCAGTAACACCTGATCGCCAATCTTCACAATCTTCATTGGATAGTTCAGTACTGTTTGTAACCAACAGAGGGAGCTTCTGATCAGAATTCATTTCTAGCACATTCACAACACCATACATTATGTCCAGCTAATTCTTCGGTAGACACGCACCCATAAATTAGGTGGGGTCTTATTGATACAGAAATGCCAACATGTGGATGCTAAATGTGGTTTAGGCACATTGTGGGGACGTTCCACATGTCATAAAATTGATAATGCAGCTTTATTCGTCGGCTCAGTACGATAACAGCGATATCACATTTATGTATTTTTTTATGTTTTGACACTTTTATACAATAAAAACTATTTTATAGAAAAATAATTGGTTTTTCATTGCTTTATTCTGAGAGGTATAACTTTTTTTTACTTTTGTGCTTATTAAGCTGCGTGGCAGCTTCTTTTTTGAGACAAGATGTCGTTTTCAGCTATACCATTTTTATTTCCATTTGACTTAATCGTGTTCTATTCCACTTTTTGTACGGCGGTATGATGAAAAAACAATTTTTTTTTTACTGTATTTGCTAAAGTGGTTAACTAATATGACAGTTTTATAAACAGGGTTGTTCCAGACTCAGGGATTCCAAATATGTGTTTTTTTACATAAATGTACGTATTTATTGGTTAATATATATATATATTTTTTTTACTTATTTAGGGACTTTTTTTAGTTAGTTTTAAAAAAATGTTTATCTTTTAACATAGTCCCTGTATGGGACTTAAACTTTTATATGTTTGATTACTGGTCTCATGCATTGCAAAACACATGTATTTCATGCATGAGAACTGTCAGTTTTACTCGCAGATCGCATGTTAGACTTAGGCCTCTTTCACACTTGCATTGTGTGACGTCCGCCCATCCGTGAAAATGGCGGATCCGTCATAAAAGTAAAAAAACGGATGCAAAACTGGTCAGTTTTCTGACAGATCCGCTAAGAAGATTTCACCCGGAAATGAGGAAAATTTCGTTCAGGAAATGTAAGTCCGGGAGAGAGAGAGAGAGAGAGAGAGAGAGAGGGTTTGGACGTTTTTTTGAAATGACGGACGCCAATTTTTTTGGCGGATCGGTCCAAAAACGGACCTAACGGACGACCATCCGTCAAAATCCGTCACTAATGCAAGTCTATGGAAAAAAACGGATCCGCCAAAAAAAATTGGCGGATCCGTTTTTTTCACATTTTGACGGATTTTGACGGACATCACACAACGGAAGTGTGAAAGAGACCTTAGCTGCTGGCTGAGTCTAGCAGGCCACTGTACCTGGCAGATCCGGAGGTCATCATGTGACCTCCAGCTGCCATGACAACCCTTGTCTCCCCGTGATCATGTTACAAAAGGTGCCAGAGAAGTAAGTGAAAGAGCGCTCTCCTCACTATCTTCTAAATTCCGCAATTGCTATTGATTGCGACGTCTAGAAGATAGTAAAGGGTTAACATCATTGGGACCTGATCCAATCAGGTCACGAAGATGTAACCTGTGGGATCCTGTTGTCCTGAGCACTGCGAGACCACCAACCATTGATAAACGTCAGCGCTGCACAAAGCCCAGTACATGCTGATGTTTATTTACAGTGGATGGTCGGGAACTGCTTAATATTTTTTTAACTGTAGAATTTTTGATTTGTGACCCAAAACTGCACGTAGATTTTAATTTCTCAAGTTTCGGGGCCCCAACCTTCCAAAAGTAACATTTATCCACTGTTTCTAAACTACAAATAACAGAAGAGGAGATTTCTGCAGTGTACCGGTTGTGTTTTGTTTCAAAACAAAGGAAATGCCATGAAATGAGACAGCTGGTGCAATTTTCTTAGCACATCTTGGTACTGAGTGATTCGCCTCATTCCAGTTTGGATGGAAATCACAGAACCTAGATACACATCAAGCTGAGATAGATAATTTTCCAGAAGTGACATCTTAGTCTCTGGCTGGCTTAAAAGTTGCCTTGAGGCCTGACATATGGTCAGGCTGCCGATGGGATATCGCGGCTTCACATGCCTCACATCTGACATCCCTTCTTACTGTGTTTGATTTTGAGCTGCTCAATTTACAACATGCAGCACGGTTCAGGATTTACTGTAAAAGAGAAATATGATTCCTCTGGAAGTACAAAAAACAGTCTAAATGCAATCCCGTGCTGGAAAAACATTCCTTATTTCTAATACCAGTTTCAGATTGACTGTCATTTTTTAGGGTTAACTTCACAAAAATTAACCAGGTAGTTAAAGTTGTAAATGTTAAATATGTATAACCAACACATTTATCTGTAGATCTGGAAATTGATCGGTACTAGTGATTCAACTACTATTCTAGCTTACGGAGCAGTATTTTTTAACTTTGTTTTTTGTACAAATGACATAGTTTTTTGGAAGCTATACCGGAAGTAAGGGGTAACAGTCACAAGCTCTCAGTGTAAGTCAATGAGAGTCTCATTCTGGCCTCGGTTCGGTTCTCACAGACTTACATTGAGTTGTGACTTCCAGATCATCCCACAAACACTGCAGGGATCTGGCAGATCAAAGCCTGCAGAAGATGACTGGAGCGCTGCCGATAACAGATGAATTATGGTGGCTGCAGAGTATAATAGTCGTACTAGGGGCAGGAAACTTACATTAGTAGCAGGACTCCTCCACTGGAGTGGTGCTTTAAGAACTGTAAATTATGATAGGCTGTAGGGCAATACAATTTACTTTGGAGGTAAACACTTACTTAGCTCAAAAACTGTTTTTATATAACCTTTTTGGCCCAATGCAAAAATTCTAAATAATGCAAACTCAATATCATAATAGAAAAACTTCATGATCAGATGTTTCCTATCAAGCAACTGTTTATACCATTTCTAAAGAAACAAAGGAAAAAAATCAAGCATTTTCTTATTTGTTCTTTTGTTCTGTTAGACATCAAAAGATGAACAACACATCTCCAGTCAGCGTCGTACAACTCACTTCTTGCCTGCTTCATCTGTATGAGGAATAGTACAGTGTGCTTATTAGTGCTGCAAGCCCAATTTGCTTTCATGGCTTGAAATGTGCAAGAATGACTGACCAGTCCTTTGAGGATTGTAGTAGGAAGATGTTCAACCATCTTTTCAAAGTTAGTGGAGCTTAGCTCACAATCTCCAGTAGATTTTTGAGTCCTTGGAGCATAAATGACGAATATTAACTAAGAAGACACAGGTGAATCTGTGACTTCAAGGAAAAGCTTTCATTTGCTTTGATGTTAAACTTTTGATGTGTAGCCAGAAATTTCCTTTATGTTTTGGGTAAATGTCATTTGAACAATTCTGGAGTTATTAAAATATATTGGATGCATAAAAAAGCAGAGGATAAAATTGAATTTACAGATACTTAGCGACCATGAAAATGGCTAATCACTTTATGAATCATGCAGTTATTTTAATGGAGAAATTACACTTTTGGAAGACAGTGGAGATTTCATTATTACAATAAAATGAAAAATAAAATCAATATTTTTTAATGAAGGTCTACATTACAGTAATGTGGAGAAACATTCACTAGAGTGGTTTACTTTTTATCATTTTTTTGCATCATTAGTACATATGAATATATGAAATATTGTAATTAAGTATATTTTATTAGGTGGAAAAGATACCTTTCACACCTTCCTGCTGGCTGTGTTCAGTCTTTCCCTGCCATCAGGTTCTCTGTAAGAAAAGTCTGTTTAATGGTTTTACTCACCTAATTCCAGGACAACCTCCTGTCAGCTGCAGTGGCCCCTTCCTGCTTGCTTTACCTACGTCCCTGTCTTCTCCTATAGCCCTGCTGATTCAAGCTGCAGATCTTAAGCCTTGGCTGCCCAAAAGTATCTAGATGCTAAGGCAAAATGACATTGGGTGTGGTGGCCTATTTAAAGGCAAATCAATGCTGCCCTGTATTTTATGTTCATTTAGGTTGTCATGGCTCTCATTGCTTGTCCTATTTCTCCTATTGTGACTCATCATTGACTCTGATCCTGTCTTCACCCTTCTTAATACTGCAGATATTGATTAATTCCATGCAAAATTGATATGGTACCTGTCATTCTGCTCCTGGCTCTGACCCTGACTGCTCTCCTGGTGATGACCTTTGGCGTTATTCTTGACCCTGCTTCTACTGCTTCCTCATAACAGCTGTAAATTCATGATTATTTTAGAGACTTCAACCTGAATATTATCATACAGCAAGGTAATAGCTCCTTGGAGGGTTTAGGACAAAAATTAATATATCCTATAGACTCTGGAGCCCTATCCAGTCAGCACCAAGTGAAGTAATCTTTAGAAAATCCACATTTCCAGCACATGACTATAAAACATGTAAAACATGTCTTACAGAAAAGGAGAGCATGAGAAGGTGGATGTGTAACCAGATTTATCAATACAAATTGCAAACATTATTAGAGATGTGCAGATCAGGCAAAATTTGAATACACCTGAGCACGTGTTTTTTTCTCAGGAAATTTCAATTTGGGGAGACTATTCTTCGTGACTATAATGTCACTTACTATGCTCTAGGGTCTGGAGAGATTCCAGTGTATAATAAATGTAATATGTAAAAAATTGTTATACTCACTTCTCTGGCCCCTCCGCTACTCACCGCCACACATACAGTCCTCGTCACATGTTCCGATCTCCTTCCCCTCGTGTTGGAATCTTCAGTTCTCTAGCACTGTGCTGTACTTCTGAGTATTATGGCTCCCAGGAGGGTTCTGCGGGACTGCATGGTAGGTAAGTGATGTCATGACATGCACTGTGTCCATCCATTTTTTATGCAAAGAACCCTACCGGGTGGCTTGACACCCAGAAGTCCAGCACAGTGTGAGAGGCCCGAAGATTCTTACACGAGCGGTGAAGGTTCAGAAGATTAGGTGAGGATCTGATGGGTGGCAGTTATTAGCAGATGGGTCGGAGAAGTGAGTGGTGAGATGGGTATAACAATTTTATTTATTTATTTTTTACTTTGTGATGGCCCATTATGGTTCAAACAAATGTCGGCCAGCCACCATTTTGCTGAAACCTCACTAAAGTGAATTGAAAAACATCTGCGTTTTTGCATATGAAGATTTTTGTTAAATTTTAGCAGAAATCAATTTCACTCAAATGTATTCATTCATCTCTATACATTTAAAGAGAGGTCTCAAACCTGATGATTTTAGTGTACTTACTTTCAAATCAATGTGAGAATGGCTCTATAATCTTATAATAAGATCCAGCACTTTAGGAGTCCAGCCAAAGGACTGATAAAATGCTAATTTTAATATTAGGCAGATAAACTTTCTAAAGGTAACTGCACTGGCCTCATCAGGTCTAAGACATCTGTTCTGAATATATGCAGTTTGTATTGTAAAATCTGCTGAAAAATCCACATTAATATTTCTAATTGCACTTTGTCTGATGCACAATTATAATTATATAAGGAATAATTACTGAACCTGTCCTGTCATCTATTCTTAGCTGGATGGATCTAGCTTTCCTAACATTTTGAATAGCATGGTTTGTTCAGGTGGACTTTACTTTAGGTCCAAACTAACCAGTTAATAACACTGCTTACAATTCACAAATTTTCAATTTCCCAAGTTTGACAAAAAAAAGAGAAATGCTATTCATGTAATATTTCCTTAAATTTGCCAAAAGCTTCTCACATACCTGATGAATCATTTTACCAAAAATATCCTAATGGACAGAGAATTGCTGAGCAAATCATGAATTGACAAAACAACCTCCAATAAATGTAAAAAAGTTCAAATTACTTCTTTCATGTGCACTAGTTTATCACATGATATGTATAATGGGGCAGTCTCCTCATAAATAACTTTACACAACATTAAATATAGGTTACTTCATTGCTGTGGTGCCTGGGTGTGGAGGGGGCTCATGAGCAAAGATTTCTACACACCCGATCGCTGCCGACAACCTTTTAAATGCCACTGTTATCTCTGATTGATATTAATAAACCCATCAGCTCATCATGCTAAAAACAAGCTATCACAGATCAACCGACAGGAAAATAAAATTGTTAGAATTTTAGAGTGTTAGAAAATTGCAACGAAATAACAATTTTTGATTTGTTTTTTAGAATTTTCTTCATCACTTAAATAAAAAAATCTACATAAATTGTGAATCTGTGTAATTTTACTAACACGGAGGCCATTTTTTCCATGCAATGAAAGCTATAAAATCAAATCCAAAAAACAATAACACCATTTTTTCACCATTTCATCTCACTTGGATTTTTTT
>JARQOD010000006.1:107355010-107385937 GCA_033576555.1 Oophaga sylvatica
GAAAAAAAGGATTTATTGCCTTAAAAACAAACATGTTTCATAACTGTTTCTGTTCCTTCTTCAGGTATGAAAAAATTCTAATGGCACGTTTTCTGCCACCAAAGCATGGCTTTGCATTCATCTTAGAGGGAGATTTACTAAGCAGAATTCTGGCCAAAATTACATCAAAAACTGTCTTTAATTACTTGCACAATATATATTATCCATTTAGATACAGTAAAGATGTATATCTTAGTACCGTGTTAGCCAGTAGATAGAAAAATATTTGAATGAAATAGAGACATCCCTGTATCAGAAGCCTATCGACCGTCCAACATACCTTAAATGGGACAGTTTCCATCCAAAACACATAAAAAACTCCATTGTCTACAGCCAAGCCATCAGATACAACCGCATATGTTCCAACCCCATGGATAGAGATGAACAACTTGGTCGCCTTAGAAAGACCTTTTTAAATCAGGGCTACCATCCAAGAACAATTGAAAACCAAATTACAAGAGCCACCAGAATATCAAGGAATCACCTGCTACATTACAAAACTAAAGAAGAAAATAACCGGGTGCCTCTAGTGGTCACCTACAATCCAAATCTGGAGGTGCTAAGGGGAGCTGCAAGGAAACTACAACCTCTACTACAAAAAGATGCCCGATTACAATCCATATTTCCAGACCCCCCACTACTGTGTTTTAGGCAGCCCCAAAATCTAAGAAGCATCATTGTCAGAAGTTTCCTGTCCTCCCCAACAGCTACAGGAACCTTTCCTTGCAAACAGAAGAAATGCAAAACCTGTCCATTTATAATGACCACGGACAAGATAAAGATTCCCAACTCCCATTGGGACTACAAGATACCAGGTACTTTCAGCTGCATACATCTAATGTGGTGTACCTAATTATATGCACTAAATGTCCAACTGGGGGTCTGTATGTGGGAGAGAATGGGCAAAAACTGAGAACAAGGATGAATTCTCATCGCCACACAATAAGAGAAAAAGAATGGATCTACCTGTGGCCAAACATTTTTCTTCCCCTGGTCCTAGAATGTTGGATATGAAATTACTTGTATTGAAAGGTAGTTCACATCTCAAAGACACAGAAGAGTTTGCGAATACAAACTGATGGTGACCTTTGACACTCTTAATGCTGCAATGAACCTGTCACACGGATTTATGACGTTTTACATCAATTAAGGAATTTACTCCAAAGACCCTGTGAAAACATCACAAAACATTACCAGACCCCAATCAGAGGGTAATAAAACTTTCAAACTCCTTATCTATGAACTGTTCCAATATTTATGTTCATCTCTATCTCCCATAATGACAGTTCTGCTTTACGTCACTTGTCTTACCTATTGCATTTTTTCTGTGCTGTGTGGTGTATAAATATGTGATTCTCAGATTTTGTATTAGTTTAGCCTGATGAAGAGACCTGAGTAGTCTGGAAAGCTTGCAATTTGTTACCATCTTTTCAGTTAGCCATTAAAAGGTATCAACCACTGAGGACTCTCAACTCTAAATATTTTATTATCCATTTAGACATTTTTTGTGCCTTGCCATTTTGTTAGTCTGATTATTATTTACTTATTATGCTTTGCTTATATAGCACTATCATGTTGCACAGCGCTTTACAGACATTATTGGCACTGTCCCCATTTGTACTCACAGTCTAAATTCCCTATCAGTAGGACTTGGACTGTGGGAGGAAACCGGAGAACCAGAGGAAACCCACGCAAGCATGGGGAGAACATACAAACTTCTTGCAGATGCTGTCCTTCGTGAGACTTGAACCCACGACTCCAGCGCTGCAAGGCCGCAGTGATAACCACTGAGCCACCGTACTGCCTCGGTAATCATGAATGATTATTCCCAGGAACTCTTATTTCCTTATTATCGATGTGTCTATACAAGCTGGCAATAACCCGGCAATTGAGCAAAATTTTCATTCTCTGGGTGAGATGATTTGGAAGCAAACTTAAATAAAATCGTTCTCGACAACACATCGTCCTATGTAAAGAGGAAATGTGCTACAATAAAATGGCACACTATGCGAATGACTGTTAAAACAATTGTTTTGTGTGCACCAAAGTGCAGTCTTCCTGTGTAAATAAGGCACTGAATGACCGCAGATCCACAGTCACTTAATGGTATGTATTAGGCCACTCTTTATGGGCTCTCTGACTAGACAGTCTAAAAATGAACCAAATTTATCAAACATTAGGCACCACTACGATAAATCTTGGATTTTTAAGATGTCTAGACTGTTAGTGCCAAGAATTAGACAGTTTCATAAATATGGATGAAGAATATCTCCATAAACCAGCACACAATGAAGCTTGACACATTTGTTTTTATAAAATCAAAACCACATTAAATTACAGTGTGAACTTGTAATCCATTATTTTAGATCCCGACAAGGATGAAAGAAGATAAACACATCTTCCCATAACTTTCACAGTGATACTAAATATAAAGAACAAAAGCAAGAAAACACAATGTGTCAAACTTCCTTTTCTAATTCCAATAATGGAGTTGACTTTAAGATCTCTTTCAGATGCCGTTGTAAGTTTGTGATTGTCAAAATATTTTTTCACTCGTTAGATATTTTTCTGCCAGATTTCAGTTGGATAAATTGGCCTTATACATGTTTAGATTGATATTGATCTGAATGGACAAAAATTTGTCAGATATCTTTATGTGTTAAAGCCCCCTTTGACAAATGAAAGACCAAATGTGTGCATTAATCCTAAGATCAAAGGCAGTATTCTTTTGTCAGTATAGTTCATCAACATTTCTAAGCCAAGAACCGAAGATGAACAACCACAAAGAGGGGAATTTATCATGAGAAGAATTTTTGAAGTTAGTTAAACTTTTGACTGAGTTGACTTTATTTGTGTCAAATTTATCAAAAGTTTCACAAGATGCTTCAGAACATTTAGTGCATCTTTATTATTATATTACTCTCTAGATCTAGATAGCAGCTGTTTAACCTTTCCCGACCTTGGACACAGCGTATGCGTCATGAAAGTAGGTGCCAATGCGACCTGTGATGCATATGCTGTGTCACAGAATGATCTGGGGTCGGGTGACCGGGGTCACTGAAAGGTCACCTGACCCACAGGCACAGGAGGCTTTGAGATTCTCCCCGCGAGGTGGCTTTGCCCCACCATGGCTACGATCACTCTGATTGGCTGTTGAAAGGGAAACAGCCAATCTGAGCAATAGTAATATTTCACCAATGAATCTTGGTGAAATATTACAATCCAGCCATGGCCGATGCTGAAATAACATCGGCCATGGCTGGAGACACTAAGCTGACCCCCCACGCCAACTGACGGGGGCGATCTGCCCCCACCCCGTCATTATCTGCTCCCCTCCACTCCCCCCAGCCTTCAGATCAGCCCACCGCCTTCCGATCACCCCGCGGTACTTTACCAGGCCCGATGTCCCTCCCTGTGTCCCACCATCTTCCTCCATGAGCGCCGCCATCTTCCAAAATGGCGGGCAGCATACTCAGTGCGCCCGCCGAATCTGCCAGCTGGCAGATTCATTCATTCATCGCAGGTACATTTTGATCACTTTGATAGACCCTATCACAGTGATCAAAATAAAAAAAAGTTAATGCCCCCCTTTATCACCCCCATAGGTAGGGACAACTAATAAAATAAATAAAATATATTTATTTTTATTTTTCCATTAGGGTTAGGGTTAGAATTAGGGTTGGAATTAGGGTTAGGGTTGCAATTAGGTTTAGGGTTGCAAATAGGGTTAGGGTTGCAATTAGGGTTGGAGTTGGAATTAGGGTTGGGGCTGGAATTAGGGTTAGGGTTGGGATTAGGGTTAAGATTAGGGTTAGGGGGTGTGTTGGGGTTAGGGTTGGGATTATGGTTAGGCTTGTGGTTAGGGCTATGGTTAGGGTTGGGATTAGGGTTAGGGGTGTTTTGGGGTTAGGGTTGTGATTAAGGTTATGGTTAGGTTTAGGGGTCTTTGGGATTAGGGTAGGAGTTGTTCAGGCACATCAAGGGCTCCCCAAACACAACATGGAGCCACCATTGATTCCAGCCAATTTTGCGTTCAAAAATTTAAACTGTGCTCTCTCCCTTCCAAGTCCCGATGTGTTCCCAAACAGTGGTTTACCCCAACATATGAGGCATCAGCGTACTCAGGAAAAATTGCACAACAATTTTGGGGGTCTAATTTCTCCTGTTACTCTTGGTAAAATAAAAAATTGGGGGCTAAAAAATTATTTTTGTGGAAAACAAATGATTATTTATTTTCACGGCTCTGCATTATAAATTTCTGTGAAGAACTTGGTGGATTCAAAGTGCTCACCACACATCTAGATAAGCTCCTTTTGGGAGTCTAGTTTAAAAAATGGGGTCACTTGTGGGGGGGTTTCTACTGTTTAGGCACATCAGGGCTCTTCAAACGCGACATGATACCCGCAGACCATTCCATCAAAGTGTGCATTTCAAAACGTCACTACTTCCCATCCGAGCCCCGAAGTGTGCCCAAATAGTGGTTCCCCATATATGGGGTACAGTGTACTAAGGACAAACTGGACAACCTCTTTTGGGGTCCAGTTTCTCCTGTTACCCTTGAAAAAATAAAAAATTGTGGGCTAAACAATCATTTTTTGAAGAAAAAAAATAATATTTTATTTTCACGGCTCTGCATTGTAAACTTCTGTGAGGCACTTGGGGGTTCAAAGTGCTCACCACACATCTAGATAAGTTCCTTGGGGGGTCTAGTTTCCAAAATGTGGTCACTTGTGGGGAGTTTCCACTGTTTTTGTACATCAGGGGCTCTTCAAAGGCACATGACAACCGCACACCATTCCATCAAAGTCTGCATTACAAAACATCACTACTTCCTTTACGAGCCACGACGTGTGCCCAAGCAGTAGTTTTCTCCCACATATGGTGTATCAGCGTACTCAGGACAAATTGGACAACAACTTTTGGGGTCCAATTTCTCCTGTTACCCTTGGGAAAACAAAAAAATTGAGGACTAAATGATCATGTTTGTGGAAAAAATATGATTTTTTTTATTTTCATGCTCGGGCGTTATAAACTTTAGTGAAACATCTGAGGGTTCAAAGTTCTCACCACACATCTAGATAAGTTCCTTGAGGGGTCTAGTTTCCAAAATAGTGTCATTTGTTGGGGGTTTCCACTGTTTAGGCACAATAGGGGCTCTCCAAACGCGACATGGCATTCAGCCAATTCTGCGTTGAAAAAGTCAAACTACGCTCCTTCCCTTCCAAGCTCTGCTGTTATGAATGTGCTAGAGAGGTTTCTGAGCAGAGGCTCCCTCTGGTGGTTACAGACAGTACTGAACCTTTCAGCGAGGAATGGCAATCTGGGATCGCTGACTGGTCTGATTAAGGGAGGTTCCCTCCCATGATGGTTGCCGGTGATCAATTGTTTCTTGTCTCAGTTGTGGTTCCTGGTTCATTTGAAGTTTGCTGAGTCTTGCCTTCATCTTCTGCTTTCAGATAAGATATTTTCTGCTTTTATTTTTTGTGCTTGTTTTTTGCATAGTTCTCTGCACTTTTGTGGAGGTCAGCCAGGTCCCCTCCTGGGGCCTGCGCTCCTCTCAGTTTATCTGTAGCCACTGTTATTTGTTCATTTGGTTTTTCCTGTTTTTTCAGTGGCTGCGGCTTAGTTTTGTTACACCAGAGATATGATTTCGGTGGAGATCGTGGATCTCAGGTGTTTTTGCAATCAGAAGAGTTGGTATTTTTTAGGGCTTTTTTGGATTGCAGTAAGAATCCTTTCCTGTACTTTTCTGTCTAGACAGATTGGGCCCCAGCGTTTGCTCATTCTATTTTCTGTCTGTGTCCGTGCTTCTTCTTGTCTAACCGCCATTATATGTTTGGGGGTTCCTATTTTCTTTGGGGATCTGCTCCGGGGCAGATAGCTTTCCTCTTTCTGCCTTTAGGTGTAGTTATCTCTCAGGCTGTGACGAGGCGTCTAGGATCAACGTAGGAACGCTCCACGGCTACCTCTAGTGTGTGGTTAGTTCAGGTTACTGCAATCCAATAGGTTCCAGCCTCTCTGGTGTATTGCCATTTTTTGCTTTTTTCCTCAGCTACCTAAACATAACACTCTGCCATGTACCCAAACAGTGGTTTACCCCCTCATATGGGGTATCAGCGTACTCAGGACAAATTTCACAATAACTTTTGCGGTCGTGTTACCCTTGGGAAAATAAAAATTGGGGTGAAAAGATCATTTTTGTGGAAAATATGATTTTTTTATTTTACGGCTCTACGTTATAAACTTGTGTGAAGCACTTGGGGGTTCAAATTGCTCACCACAGATCTAGATAAGTTCCTTAGGGGGTCTAGTTTCTAAAATGGGTTCACTTGTAGGGTTTTCCACTGTTTAGGCACATCAGGGGTTCTCCAAACGCAAGTGGTGTCCATCTCGATTCCAGTCAATTTTGGTTTGAAAAAATCGAATGGTGCTCCTTCCTTCCGAGCTCTGCCGTGTGCCCAAACAGTGGTTCCCCCACATATGGGGTATCAGCGTACTCAGGACAAATTGGACAAAAACTTTTGTGGTCCAATTTCTTCTGTTACCCTTGGGAAAATAAAAAATTGATGACTAAAAGATCATTTTTGTGGGAAAAAAATAGGATTTTTTATTTTCATGTCCGGACATTATAAACTTGTGAAGCACTTGGGGGTTCAAAGTGCTCACCACAGATTTAGATACGTTCCTTAGGTGGTCTAGTTTCCAAAATGGGGTCATTTGTTGGGGGTTTCAACTGTTTAGGCACATCAGGGGCTCTGCAAACTGAACATGACTCCTATCAAAGTCTGCATTCCAAAACGTCATTACTTCCTTTTCGAGCCCTGCTGTGCGCCAAAACAGTTTTTCCCCCCACATATGGGGTATCAGCATACTCAGGACAAATTGGACAACAACATTTGGGGTCCAATTACCTTGGGAAAATAACAACAATTGGGGACTAAAAAATCATTTTGTGGAAATTTTTTTTTCACACCCAGGCATTATAAATTTTGTGAAACACTTGGGGGTTCAAAGTGCTCACAACAGATCTAGATAAGTTCCATAGGGGGTCTAGTATCCAAAATGGTGTTGTTTAGGCACATCAGAGGCTCTCCAAACTCAACATGGCGTCCAATCTCAATACCAGCCAATTTCCAGGGCTCTTTCCCTTCTGAGCCCTGCTGTGCGCCCTGACAGTGGTTTTCCCCCACATTTGGGGTATCAGCGTAGTCAGGAGAAATTGCAAAACAACTTTATCTGTCCATTTTCTCCTTTTACCCTTGTAAAAATTAAAAAAATGTTTGTAAAAGATCATTTTTGTGACTAAAAAGTTAAATGTTAATTTTTTCCTTCCACGTTGCTTCAGCTCCTGTGAAGCACCTGAAGGGTTAATAAACTTCTTGAATTTGGTTTTGATCAGCTTGAGGGGTACAGTTTTTAGAATGGTGTCACTTTTGGGTATTTTCAGCCATACAGACCCCTCAAGCTGACTTCAAATGTGAGGTAGTCCCTAAAAAAATGGTTTTGTAAATTTGTTGTAAAAATGAGAAATCGCTGGTCAACTTTTAACCCTTATAACTTCCTAACAAAAAAAAAATTGTTTCCAAAATTGTGCTGATGTAAAGTAGAGATGTGGAAAATGTTATTTATTTACTATTTTGTGTCACATAACTCTGGTTTAACAGAATAAAAATAAAAAATTTGAAAATTGAGAAATTTTCGCCAAAATTCCAATTTTTTTTACAAATAAATGCAATAATTATTGACCTAAATTTACCACTAACATGACTCCCAATATGCCACGAAAAAACATTCTCAGAATTGCTAGGATCCGTTGAAGCGTTCCTGAGTTCCTAAGTTATTACCTCATAAAGGGACACTGGTCAGAATTGCAAAAAATGGCCAGGTCATTAAGGTCAAAATAGGCTGGGTCATGAAGGGGTTAATGCTACTGTTCTCCTATGGTTCAAACAGATCATTTAGGCTTCTCTAGGCTCTAAGGCTTGGGTGCTACTTTAATACCTGCACCTGTTATATTTTCGTTGCTTTTATAATCATGGCCACATTCCCATAGATATTTCGAAAGTTATAATAGCAACATGAAATAGTAAAAAAAATCACACATTTTTGCATAAAAACAACCTGTGACTGGTGCAAAAGCCATGATAAAGTCTGCTCAAAGAAAAGATTTGGAAATTTTCGTTGGTTTTGGATCAACTCTGGTTTTTGGCTTTTCAATACTGATATAAACTACTGACCAAAATACTGCTGGATCAAAGCTGCATGTAAGTTGCCATAGTAAAAAAAAAATTATTATAGTGTTTTACATTCAGAATGAAGGACAGAGCATATATTTAACACTGACAGATGAGTTTGTATGTTTTATGCCAGAAATATTTGTTTTTAGCACAGAAATCCTTCAAGAAGAAAGCTTTTAGCTAAAAATTACAGGAGTGTAAACGCTTACTTAACCGGTCAGGTGCCTCATTTAAAAACTGCTATTTCCTGAGGGTGAGCCCTCCAATGTGAATATATAATTATTTTCTTGCAAGAATAATGATTAAAGCACTTTTCCACTTAAGGATATCAGTAGTAATTATGAATGGATACAATCTTTGAGAAACACATAATAGATAGCCAAAGTTTAACTCTGCATCAATGACACTTAATCTTTTTGAGACTAAATTTCTAGAAGAGTTGGTAAAATAATTTACTATAATGTTAAAATTTCACTTGCTATTTTTAATTTCTCTGTAAGTTCGAAGGTGTAGATAAAACATAACAAAATTTGTCATTTGTACAGTACAGACCAAAAGTTGGACACACCTTCTCTTTCAAAGATTTTTCTGTATTTTCATGACTATGAAAATTGTAGAATCACACTGAAGGCATCAAAACTATGAATTAACACATGTGGAATTATAATACACTTAACAAAAAAGTGTGAAACAACTGAAAATATGTCTTATATTCTAGGTTCTTCAAAGTAGCCACCTTTTCTTTGATTACTGCTTTGCACGCAGAAAAGGTGAACGGATGGACTCTACATGCCTGGTTCCAACCGTGAAGCATAGAGGAGGTGGTGTGATGGTGTGGGGGTGCTTTGCTGGTGACATTGTTGGGGATTTATTCAAAATTGAAGCAGTGAGCGGTCCAGCTCACCCCAAACCATCTCAATTGGGTTCAGGTCTGGTGACTGTGGAGACCAGGTCATCTGGTGTAGCACCCATCACTCTCCTTCTTGGTCAAATAGCCCTTACACAGTCTGGAGGTGTGTTTGGGGTCATTGTCCTGTTGACAAAATAAATGATGGTCCAACTAAACAAACCGGATGGAATAGCATGCTTCTGCAAGATGCTGTGGTAGCCATGCTGGTTCAGTATGCCTTCAATTTTGAATAAATCCCCACAGTGTCACCAGCAAAGTACCCCCACATCATCACACCCCTCCTCCATGCTTCACGGTGGGAACAGGCATGTAGAGTCCATCCGTTCACCTTTTCTGCGTGCAAAGCAGTAATCAAAGCAAAGGTGGCTACTTTGAAGAACCTAGAATATAAGACATATTTTCAGTTGTTTCACACTTTTTTGTAAAGTGTAATGTATATTCCACATGTGTTAATTCATAGTTTTGATGCCTTCAGTGTGATTCCACAATTTTCATAGTCATGAAACTACAGAAAAATCATTGAATGAGAAGGTGTGTCCAAACTTTTGGTCTGTACTGTATGTATTTATTTTTGCAGAGTAATCTTTAGTACCATAGGGACACAGTATTACTTGATAAATACAGTGCTCCATCTCAGTATTATTCTTTTCAATAGATAATATTACCCAAAATTACAAGTGTAATAAACATCAACTAAATGTTGATACAGAGACAGGGAGGACCTTAACAGCAAGGGTTTAACATCTAAAAGGGAAGGAAACAGATGAAACCCAAAGATGCTAATATCTGGCAGCAGGGTGACTGTAGATTGTAGGTTTTCTGAAGGGTGGGTTTTAAGGTTGGCTTTGTTGGAGTAGTTTGAGAGTATGGAGGATTCAGATCTTGGTGACAGTTGTCTGAATAGACAAGAGGAGAGCATAAAAGTAGGTCTTGTATGTATTGCTGGCTACATGTGGGAAGATGACTTAGTTACAGCGACCAGGACAGGCTATGTATGGCCTTGTAAGTTATTGTTAATATTTTGAACTGGATTTGCTGGGAAATTGATAGGCACTAGCCAATAAATTGATTGACAGAGAGGATAGGAAAAGGAGTTTTGAAGAGAGAAAAAGATCAATTGGACAGCAGATTTGGATGATCACAAGAGTGTTAGAAAGGAGGCCACTAAAAAGGATGCTGAAGTAGTCTAGGTGAGAGAGGATAAAGTCATGTAAAAGGATTTTTGCTAACTTTTGGTCTTCGAGTTGGAGGTGGTAGAAGTCGTAATGGCTTGGACATGACTTGTGAGTACAGTGGCTCAGTGATTAGCTCTGTTTCTTTGCAGCGCTGGGGTCCATGTTTCTACTCCCTCTAAGTACAACATCTGCATTGAGTTTGTATGTTCTCTCCAATAAGATGTGGATTTTCTCCGACACTCCAAAGACATAGTGGTATTTAAATTACATTATGATCCTGCATGGGGACAGTAAGGGTAGCATCTGTAAAGAGCTGTGGAATATACTGTATGTTGCCATATGAGCATAATAAATGTGTACATATTAAGTAACTTTAATAATAAGAAGTCATGTGTATGTACATGAGGAATGACACTATTTATGATTATTATATGATTGTATCTTTCATTTTTCACCATTTTGTTTTTTTTGGAGGTTCTAAATATAATTTAAACATAATATGAGCTGATGAGTGTAGACTAACTGCTATAACGTTTTCTAAACATAGTACACACCCTCAAAAGATTGTGATTAATTTTTAATATATTTTCTATACATATTATACCCTTGTTATTGCACTGATGATCACACTGTATTGAGCTGAGATATAGAAATGTTAAATTGATAAGTTGAGTATCACAGAAATAACTTAGCAGCTTTAAAATTGTTTTTGTTAAAAAATTAACAGATTTGATGAGATGTAAAATCTTTCAGGTTGGAGAGTGGTTTAGCTGATATTAAAAGCTGTAGACATCTGTAGTATCAGAGTGCCATTAGTTAGAGCAAACTGAAGTGTGTTAGTGATTAGTGTTGAGAGATACTGCTCGATATCTAAAAATATCGGATCGGAATGGTATCGCCGATATCACTAAATATCGTCGATATCCGATTCCGATACCGGAAGTCCAATGTAAGTCTATGGGAACAAAATATTGCAACTAAAAAAACCTTTATTTCCTTGTAAACACTAAATATACACACATAGAATACATATATATATATATATATATATACATGTCATTGTGACATATATATATACATATATGTATAGTTTATACACTTCTACATAGTAAAATATCCTCTGATTCAATTGCCGGGTAAAGCCGGCTTCTGTGAAAAGACAGAAGCACCCGACATGAAATGACACTTGGTGTACATAGCGTTAACCATGTCTTTTCATGTCCTTTGCTATCTGATTTGCACAAACAATTACATCAGTCTATGTGTGCAAAATTTCACACCTGTAGGGGTTAATTAAAGGTGTAAATCTGTTGTAAAAAAAAACGGACTTTTTTGCTATGAATTTACACCTTTAATTAACCCTACAGGTGTGAAATTTTGCACACATAGACTGATGTAATTGTTTGTGCAAATCAGATAGCAAAGGACATGAAAAGACATGGTTAACCCTATGTACACCAAGTGTCATTTCATGTCGGGTTCTGCATTTTCACAAAAGCCTGCAATTGAATTAGCGGCTATTATACTATGTAGAAGTGTATGAACTATAAATATAAATATATATATATGTGTCACAAATTCAATGACATGTATATATATATATATATATATATATATATATATATATATATATGAGGTGTAAAATTGTTTAAAAAAAATGCGTGGGCTCCCGCCCTATTTTCGCAACCAGACAGACAAAGCCAGCAAATGGGGGCAGATAATAATAGCCCAGAGAGGGACCATTATTTTTGGCCCCCCTGGCTACTAACATCTGCCCCCAGACACCCAGAAAAGACAAATCTATAATTAGATTTGCCCTTTCTGGCACTTTGCCCGTCTATTCCCATTGCCCTGTAGCGGTGGCGAATGGGTTAATATGGGGTTAAAGCCACATTGCAATTGAAAGGTGACCTTAAGCCAGGTTAATAATTGAGAGCTGTCAATTAGACAACTATCAATTATTAATCCTATTGCATGAAATAAAAATAAAACACACACACTTTAATTAAAAATCATTTTAATGAAATAAAGACACATGTTTTTGACCATCTTTTATTTGACTGCAAAAACCATTTCCTGTAATAAAAATAAAATAAAAAGCAAAATTATTCTTACCTATCCCATGCACAGTCAGGTCCCACGGTGTAATCCTTCAGAAAGGGTTAATGTTTACTGCAGGGACCGCAGCTAATGCTGCAGCCTCACAGTAAACCCCCAAATGAATGAGTTCCTCTCCTGGCTGACAGGAGAGGAAGTGGAAAGCTTAATTGATTGCTTTCCACTTTCACTTCACGTCAGCCAGGGACACAATCAGTGACGTCAGAGGGAACTGATTAACAAAAATAGGGGTTCCCTTCGAATAAAAAATGGCGTCGGGTCCTCCCTATTTTTGTTAACCAGCCAGATGAAGCAGACCGCTGAGGCCTGTTTTACAGCTTTTTTGTGAAAGTGTCATGTAAGTTCCACCTGGATAATCAAAGTTGTATCTTCGCTGTGATTCAAATTATAGTGAACCCCTCAGAAAAAAGAATGTGAGGTGTGTCCCCTATTTTGTTGTTATGTCAGATTGAGAGTAATCTTTAGTCCTGGGAATTTTCTTGTAATAAAGGCTCCATTCATGTATCCTTTCAATGATAATAACACCAATTACAGTGCATACTCACTAATTTGATGATTAGAACCTAACAGAAAGGGTTAACTCCTCAAAAAAGGCGGGTAAACCCCCTAATTTGTAAATCGCAGCAGGTGATGTAGATGTAGGTTCTGAGGCTGGGTTTTAAGGTGGGTATGGATCTGAATATAATGACCTTTGTCAAGTTGTTGAAAAACCAAGAGGAGCTAAAGAGTCTTGTATTATTGCTGGTTAACAAATGGGGATCCTCTGTTACAGCGAAAACAGGCGGTATGTTGGCCTTTTTATTGTTAATACAGTTGAAGATTGCTGGAATGATAGGCACTGGCTATAAATTGATTGAGGAAGGATAGGTCAAGGCTGATATTACAGGAAAAGTCAAGACAGCCAATTTGGATGATCAAAGATGTTAGCAAGAGGCACTAAACGGTGCCTGAAGTGCTGGTAGCGGGAAAGTCATGTAAAAGGTTTTAATTGTCTTCAGTTGGATGTGACTAGGTGGACATGACTTGTTATAAGGGGTGGGATTAGTTTGTCATATGCAGCACTGGTCCATTTTCATCCCAAGTACAAATTGCATGATTTGTATGTCTACAAGAAGATGTATTTTAATGAATAAAGACAAAGTTATTTAATTCTTGATTATATTCCATTCATGGAGCATAGGTAGCTCTGTAAAGATAGGAAAAAAAACGTAGACCAAGCATATAAATGTGTCGAACAGTAACTTTAAAATAGTAACGGCAGAGCTGTCACGCGGAACTGCACACTATTACTGCTTATTAGTATGGATTGTATCTTTCAGGTTTTCCCACATTCTGCTTGGGTTTCTCAAATAAACTTCATGATATGAGCGAGGGGAAGTAAAGGTTTTCTAACATAGCACCCAGGTGTTGAACTTTGAATTTCTTTCAGTAATCCCTTGTTCTTGCATGGACACCGTACTGACGGGATGAATGTAAGTGAAGGAGTATCACAGACATAATTTGCAGTGATAATCGTTTTTCTGTTACAAAATTGAACGTTGATAATGTAAAACTTCATTGGACATGGTTTCGGCCGTTTAAAAAGCGTAATTGAGTATCAGTCATCGTTACAAACTAAGTGTTAGTGATATCAAGTTCTGCAAAGAGCTGTGAGATTCAGAGTGGCAGAAGGCCAGATATAGATTGAAGTACAGTACGTACAACTGAAGTGGAGAGCTGTGAAGTAAGGAGAAACCTTAAGTGGAGCATTGGTGAAACTGTGCTGCTAGAAGAGAGTCTTGAGACCGATGTCCGTTTGAGTGTATCAGCCTGTAACAATGGTGGGCTAGTTGGTGCTGGGCTGGTGGCAAAGAATAAAGAAGTAAGTTTAAGTCTTGTTTCACTGAAAAACCACAATTTTCACCAGGACACATACCAGGCCACTGCCACCAGCAAGTTTGTAGCAGTATAGAAAGGGTGAGGGTAGGAACAGAGCAAATGCCAGATTTATCACCGGTGTTCAAAGATTATGAACAGTACTCAGCCAAGCGTAACCTTGCACAAAGACAGAAACAGTAGCAGGATCAATGAGCAGTGTAGCTATGAATCCAGCACATCAGTGAAATAAAATCGCTAGGAGCATTAGCACAATAAAATGTGACATCTTACTGAATTTGTCCACCACCACCAAAATTACAGTATTACCTGCTGTCATGGATTGATCAGTGATAAAATCGACTGATAAATGAGTCCAAGGTCTACTGGGAATCTCCAATGGTAGGAGAGACCCAGACTGACGAGTATGAGAGGTTTTAGAACACACACAGAAAAGGCAGGTGGCTACTTAACCTAAACATCCTAATGTACCTCTCACCACCAAAAATGGTGAGTAAGAAAATCTGTGGAGGCTTCATTACTGGGATGCCAGGCCAAGACCGAATTATGATGTTCACTAAGAACTCTCAGATGGAGATTCACAGGCACAAAACAGTTTACCTAACAAACAGGCAGCAGGGGCATCCCTCTGAGTGTCAACATTTCTCTTTTTTAAGATCGGAGCATATAGACACAATAAACCACCCCTTTTTGTAGTATAGGAACAGGTTCACAGTTATCTCCACCCCCAGGAAAAAGATTAGATAAGGTATCGTCTTAATGTTCTTGTTCCCCAGCCTAGATGTAACTAAAAAGTTAAACCTGTTGAAGAACAATGCCCATCTTGCCCTTCGAGCCGTTAGACATTTTGCAGACTCTAGTTATACGAGATTCTTATGATTTGTGATTACCATAACTGGATGAACTGCACCCTCCAGAAAATGATGCCACTCTTCAAAGGCCCACTTGATTACCAAGAGTTCCTGTTACCAATGTCATAATTTCTCTCTGCAGATGACAGCATTTTAAAAAAGTATGCACATGGATGCCATTGACCAGGAGACGCACCTGCGAAAATACAGCCTCCACCCCACTTCAGACGCAGTCAACTTCTATAATAAAAGGCTGAGTGAAGTCAGGCTGATGAGAATTGGCGCAGATGCAAAACACTCCTTCAAAGTTTTCGAATGCCTCCCTGACTGGACTGGACCTTTTGGAAAAGTCTGTCCATTTCCTGGTTTTATCCGTCAGAGGTTTGGCCTATGAAGTTGATGAATTACGTAGTTGGAGAAATCGAAAACTTTTAATGCTCAAATCTAGGACAATCCAATCATTGCATGACTTTCACGGTCAATGTGAAAATTGGTGACAAATACAAATCCTAGATAAAGGATCTCTTCAACGGATTACATTCTCGGTTGACAAATATTTATTGCTCTAAATATCTGTAGTCTGCCTGTAGAACTGATTATCAAGGTCAGTGAATAAATTAAGATGAATATGACAGATTACAACCAATATATACGCAAAATTGGAACACCTTCTCATTCAATGATTTTTCTGTAGTTTCATGACTATAAAATTGTGAACACTGAAGCATCAAATTATTAACACATGTGATAATACTTAAAAATTAAACAACTGAAATAGTCTTAAATTCTAGTTAAAGTACCACTTGCTATTGATTATGTATTGCACGCAAAAGTGAACAGATACCTACATTGCTGGCCATGTGAACACTGGAGGTTTGATTTTTTTCTGTACACTTTTTTAAAATGAATGATATGAACACAGCATGGCATCCACAGCATCTTAGAAATGCTATTCCATCAGTTTGGTTTAGTGACACTTTTTATTTTTCACAGGACAATAGTTTGATGCCTTTCAGTGTGACATGTACAATTTGTTTACTGACTTAGCTTAAATTTGATAAATACCAGAAAAATCATTGAATGGAAGGTGTGTCCAAGTTCACTTTTGGTCTGTACTGCAACCTATCTTGAAGTAGATATAAGAATATTATATTTACATAAGTGATGTAAATCCGGTTGGATGCCTATTCGGTACAACCTAAAAGACAATCATGAATGGTTGTCCATGGTTTCTACCTCAGGTGTGTATTTAAAGCTGATCCATTCGTCAACCAATCCCCATTATGTTTTATATGAAGTGAGATTAATTATATGCCCCCTTGGAATCCAGTTTAGAAAACCATTTTGATTTTACAATCTGATTAAAGAGACCTGGGATGAGAGGGAGAGGGTATGAATCCCGGACTGTGATCTGATTGAGTTTGAGGAAATCTAGGCAGGTAACCCCCCATCTTTTTTGTTTACAAAGAAAAACCCCACAGCAGTGGGGTATGAGGATGGTTTGATATGACTCTTTGCCAAACTTTCCGTAATATAGTCCTTCATGGCCTGCTCTCTGGACAAGAGATATTATAAAGTCTGTTCTTTGGCAGCTTAGCCCCAATGACAAAATTTATGGGGCATTCATAAGGAAAATGGGGAGGAAGTTCTTGGCACCCCTGCTCCGAGAACACGTCACCAAAGTCCAACAGGTATTTAGACACAGACTGGGTATCCACCTTTGCAATCAGGGTGCCCAAGCAGTGTTCTTGACAATACTCACTCCACTTTACCACTTCCCGAGTTTCCCAATCTACCACAGGGATGGAATGAGCCAATGAAGTCCATGAACCACAATAGAGGGCAGACCCTCTAGGATTTAACAGTCAATACCTTCTGAGTGCATGGCTCCTACCTGTAGATTTAACCCCTGGATGGCTTGAGTAAAATACCCCTGTCTCAAGAGTGCAGAGTCGATGGTTATTTTGAGTATAGGTCTGGACAGTGTATGTGGTTTGAGGACCTGACAAACCTAGCGTTGATCAAGTGAAACACCACCCCTGAACGAATCTGTCAGTTATTCCTGGCTGGTTATTAAAAATACAGGGGAACCCACTGCTGTTTTTATTTTTTATTTATTTAGAGCATAGGCGCCGGCTGATGATCAACTACCATCAGCAGCCGCCTACCTTCGCTGTTATTAGCGCAGCAGGCATAGGCTGATGGGAGCAGTAGTCCCATCAGCTGACACCAGTGAAGGAGGTAAACTTTTTACGGCTGAACTGTTCACGCTGTCATTTGTTAGGGTTGGAGCAGTGGCTCTCTAACTGGCGGTAATGATTGCCTATGTTTGTCTCGCTGTCATGCGCATGACAACTGGCAAACACTGGATGTTCGGCCCCCTATCAAGTGAATGGGATCTGGGTTTGGGTAATGTTCTGGTTCCCAAACTGAACTTTTTTTTACTGTTTGACCGAACCCACCAGACCTGAACATCCAGGGGTTTGCCCATCACCAGTGATTAGGCCAGAGATTTGAAGGAAATGTAAAGATAGAACCTCAGGTAAGAAGATGATGTGCAATTGGGAGACTTAAAATTCTCAAATGGTAAGGTATGAGTAGATCCAGTAGATGTCTGTACGCTCAAGAGATAAGACAGTAATGTAAAATAAACTCAGCTCTATTAATGTTTCAGATGTTTGATCATTATTTGAATCTAAAAGATTTGTCAAAGATATTTTATTTTACAATGGCTGTATAGAAAGAATTATGATGAGATAACAAAATTACTGATCACTGTGGTGAAAATAGCATGTAAGCATCTAAACTCTGAGGCTAGTGATTACCTGTAGTGAATAGTGTTGGATATTTTAACGTCAACACTTCAGTGGCTATATAGGAGCTAAGGGTGATTTAAAGCCGTTGGCCACTATTTTACATGTACCTTTCATGTAAACTAACTGCCATAAATAATCATTTCACTAAATGTCTTGATTTAGTAAATCCTGCTGTAATCTGAGCTGCTCTTCTGGTCACATAATCTCCTAAGCTTCTGTGATGTCATGTCAGATTTTACCTTACTTTCAGGCTCTGGAAACTGAATGAATATAGCTTACCGTGTGGAAGATTAGTACTGCAATTTTGGAGCGCTCTCTCGGTTTCTGTCAATGTTAACGCTTCCTGCAGACCCAACTCTTCCTTGCATCTGTACAGTGGCATGTGAAAATATTCACCCCCTTGGGTTTTTACTATTTTGTTACATTACAACTTGTGTTTAAATATTTTTGTAATCTGATTTGTGTGTGATGAATCAGCACTAAATAGTCTAAATTGGTGAAGTGAGAAAAATATAGGCATAAATTACATATATTGGATCAAATGGCTAAAAATTGGCATGTGCATATGTATTCACCCCATTTGCGATTTAAGCCTCTAAAAATTTCTGGTACAAACAATTATCTTTGTAAGTCACATTCTTAGAGAAAAGGACGTCCGCCTGTGTCCAATGTAAAGCCCCCGTCACACACAGCGATCTCGCTAGCGAGATCGCTGCTGAGTCACTAGTTTTGTGATGCAACAGCGATCTCCCCAGCGATATCACTGTGTGTGTGACATTGAGCGGTGATCAGCCCCCCTGCCGGGTATCGCTAATCGTCGTTGAATGTCCTGGACATTTTTTTAATCGTTGGTCTCCTGCTGGCCAGCACGCATCGCTGCGTGTGGCAGGCAGGAGACCAGCGATCAGCTGGTAACCAAGGTACACATCAGGTTTCCAGGCGCCGGGCGGCGTCTGGAAACCCGACGTGCACGTTGGATACCAGCGCGCTGCTGCAGGGGAGCTGGTAACCAAGGTACAAATCGGGTTTCCAGGTGCCGCGCAGCGCCTGGAAACCGAATGTGTACCTTGGTTACCCGCTCCCTGCACCAGCGGGCTGGTATCCAACGTACACTGCGGGTAATTAAGCAACGTTACCAGCAGTGTCGCTGTCCTGATCGCTGTCTGAGCTGCCTGTTTGGCAGCTCAGCAGCGATCATGTAGCAACACACCAGCGATCCTGACAAGTGCATATTGTTGTTGGGATCGCTGGTGTGTCGTTATGTGTGACGGGGCCCTAAGTGTCACATGGTCTGTCAGTATATACACACCTTTTCTGAAAGGCCACAGGGACTGCAACACCACTTAGCAAGATTCACCACTAACCAAACAACACCATGAAGACCAAGGAAATCTCCAAAAAAGTCAGGGATAAAGTTGTTGAGAGAAGTAAAAGTCATGGTTGGGTTATAAAAAAATATCCCAATCTCTGGTGATCCCATAGAACACCATGAAATCCAGTATCATCAAATGGAAAGTAAATTGTACCACAACAAACCTGCTTTGAGAGGGAACCCCACCAAAATTTTCAGCGTGAGCAAGGAGGACATTAATCAGAGAGGCAGCACAGAGGCAAAAGGTAACGTAACGTAAGGTAACGTAAGGAGCTGCAGAGTTCTCAAGCAGAAACTTGAGTATCTGTCTATATGAACACAATAAGCCGTACACTCCAAATAGGTAGCTTTTATGGAAGAATGGGCAGAAAAAAAGCCTTTACTTATATACAAAAACTGTAACTCTCATTTTGAGTTTGCCAATAGGCATGTTGGTAACTTTCCAAATGTATGGAGGAAGGTGCAATGGTCAGATGAGACCAAACACTATGTTTGGCACCAAACAAATACAGCTCATCTCTCCAAGAACACCATCACCACAGTGAAACATAGTGGTGGCAGCATCATGCAGTGAGGATGTTTTTTGGCAGCGGGAACAGGAAAAATAGGCCCAGTCAAGGGGAAGATGGATGGTGTGAATCACAGCAATATTCGTGAGAATAACCTGTTTCAGTCTGTCAGTGATTTGAGACTGGGATGGAAATTCACCTTACAACAAGATAATAACCTAAAGCATACTGCTAAAGCAACACTCCAGTGGTCTAATTGGAAATGTGTAAATGTTTTGGAGAGGCCTAGTCAAAGCCCAGGCCTTAATTCAATTGAGAATCTGTGGTCAGAGTTGAAGATTTCTGTTCTCCAGAGGAAACCATCTAATTTGAATGAGCTGGAGCAGATTTGCCTTGAGGAATGGACAAAAATCCCAGTGGCAAAATTTGGAAAGCACATAGAGACTTATCCAAAGTGATTTGCAGCTGTAATTGCCACAAAAGGAGGCTCTACATAGTACTGACTTTATGGGGCTGAATATTTATGCACATAGAAGCTTTCAGTTATTTTATACTATTGTTTGCTTCACAAAAAAGAAAACCAAATGTTCACAGTTGTAAGCATGTTCTCTGACTCAGATCCTAAAAAAACTGAGAAATTTCAGGTTGGGAGGTAGCAAAACATGAAAAATGCCAACGAAGTGAATACTTTTGCAAGCAACTGTATGTTTACAACAGGGTGTATATAGATGTACACATGCTGCTGCATGCCCTATATACGGTATATACACCCATGCCGATTTTCCTTTACAATATGAATACATTCAAATCTCTCCCCATCCATTGATCCACCCATCCCATAATCCATGAGAGTAAGGGATAATATTTATTGTCAGGACTGGTGTAATGTGTGAGTTACAGGTCTGTGCTCACTGCTTTGCAGTTGCACAGGTGCCCAAAAGATAAAGGGCCCCTCTATCACTTTCAAAAGAGATGGAATTGTACATTGTCATGAGCTATTAGACTGAAAATAGCCCTTATGCTGTTTTTGCATCTGCAATCTTCTGTCTGTGTCCACCTCTGCTAGGTTTATGCTCAAGAAATCTACTATGTAACCGTAATAAATGAAAATACATGACAATGATTAACCAGATAGGATGCACAATATTATCTAGTTTTATACTTACATCATATTTCTAATAGCACACACTTAAAATAGAACGGTCAAATATCAATCTGTCCAAATGTTGACTCTGTTCTACGCCACTCTGTAATTAATCTATTGACCCAGAAGGACAATATCAAAACAAATTACCACGACTATGTCATTTGATAAATGTCAACAAATGTCAGTGCACAATACAAGTCACACTGAAAGATAGTGCCATCTGACAACAAGAAACAAAGCTCAAAAGGTCAATTAAAACTTGTAAAAGTTCAAAACTTCATTAAAAAATTCCGATGCTTTCAAGAAATAAATGAAGTTTGTCTAAGATGCTCTGAAGTCTCTGGGTAATACAGTAAATAAAGCTGAAACATGAAAGACAAAACTAATCAATGATGGGTTCATACTAGTTTATTAACTCTTGATAATGTTTCATTTCATATATGTCATATGCATGAGTGAAGTGCTAGGTTAAAAAAAAAAAGTGAAGTGAAGCTTCCATGAAAAGATTATCGATTTAGAGGCTAATCTTATACCATCAGTATTGTATTTTATTACGTGCATTATCATTCTTCATGATAACCAATGTACTATTCTGAAATAATCTAAAGGGGTTGTCTCTGGAAAGGCATTCATCGTACATCACAAGGACAGGCCACAAGTGCTTGATATGTGGGAATCTTACCACAAAATCGTCTTGCATTTTGGCTCCAGGTAGATTTTTGAAGGTAACATGTTTGGCCCAATGTAATCAGCAGCTTAGAACGTCACTTCAAAAAAGTCCACTAAAATCCAGCTGGATCCAGATTGGGATAATGCTTGCTTTTCACTCTTCAATGTCTTTAGACAAAACATCTATGACACGTGCCAGTGATATGCTATTCGATTTCTTTATTGAGACAAGCCCTTTATTCTCTTAGAGGCACGGCCATTTTTTATTTCTGTGCTTTCTCTTTTTTCCTGTTTGCCTTCCCATTTTTGTTGAAGTTAAGGTGACCAAAAATGGCAATCCACCTAATGTTTCCAGTGCCGGTGGTCACACATGCTCAGAAGCTTAGTCCCTTCCCTTTGATCCTATTGTTAGAATTCATAGGTGCTGGAGTTATTGCTCTTATTGTACAGACACTAAAATTGCCTTTTTTTCACCATCTCTGAACACTTTAGAATGACTTTTATAGTGAGACTCAAAAGAACGCTACAGGGTACTATAGCAAATATGTAACAGGAGCATTCTTAAAAATTAATTCAAACAGTTATGTTTTGCATGGTCTCTGAGAGTAAGTTAATATTAATTTATATAATAAAGTAAACCTGCTCTCTGTCGTCCTTATAAACTGATTTAAGTTTACATCTGCAACAAGTTCTAAAATAACACACAGACACAACTGTGCAGACATCTGACGCATTTAGAAATGTTTCCTTATTTATAGTGCCACTTACTGTTGAAAACACATCCCAAGTAATGTCCTGTTCTAATGTTACAATTAATTATCTAATTGGCAAGTGAGTTTCATCAAAATGTTACTGCCATATTAGAAGAAAACATCTTCTAGAAACACACATAAGGAAAACTCATCACTAATTACTAAAGTTTTAAACTCATTTAATAATGATACATTAAGCTATGTCATAGGTCAATAAGTGGCCAAAAAAAAAATACCGTAATCATAATGGACACTCCACTTAAGTATGTACCCTATAAGAGACTAGGAGTCAAAGGTCCAGAATTAAATTTTTAAAAACAAAAGTTCATTACAGAATATGACAAATGCTGGCACAGAAAATACATATAAAATCAGTAAATGGTGATGGCACACGGTATTAATGTGCTACATATCCACAATGTAATAGCAGGTACAGTGGAGGAAATAATTATTTGATCCCTTGCTGATTTTGTAAGTTTGCCCACTGACAAAGACATGAACAGTCTATAATTTTAAGGGTAGGTTAATTTTAACATTGAGAGATGGAATATCAAAAATAAAATCCAGGAAATCATATTGTATAAATTATATAAATTTATTTGCATTTTTCAGTGAGATATAAGTATTTGATCCCCTACCAACCATTAAGAGTTCTGGCTCCTACAGACCAGTTAGACACTCCTAATCAACTCATTACCTGCATTAAAGACAGCTGTCTTACATCGTCACCTTTATAAAAGACTCCTGTCCACAGACTCAATTAATCAGTCAGACTCTAACCTCTACAACATTGGCAAGACCAAATAACTTTCTAAGGATGTCATGCACAAGATCATAGACCTGCACAAAGCTGGAATGGGCTACAAAACCATACATAAGGCGCTGGGTGAGAAGGAGACAACTGTTGGTGCAATAGTAAGAAAATGGAAGAAATACAAAATGACTGTCAATCGACATCGATCTGGGTCACCATGCAAAATCTCACCTTGTGGGCTATCCTTGATCATGAGGAAGGTGAGAGATCAGCCTGAAACTACACGGGGAATTTGTTAATGATCTCAAGGCAGCTGGGATCACAGTCACCAAGAACACCATTGGTAACACATTATGCTGTAAAGGTTTAAAATCCTGCAGTGCCCAGAAGGTCCCCCTGCTCAAGAAGGCACATGTGCAGGCCCATCTGAAGTTTGCCAATGAACACCTGGATGATTCTGTGAGTAATTGGGAGAAGGTGCTGTGGTCAGCTGAGACAAAAATTTAGCTCTTTGCCATTAACTCAACTCGCCGTGTTTGGAGGAAGAGAAATGCTGCCTATGACCCATTGTCCCCACTGTTAAGCATGGAGGTGGAAACATTCTGTTTTGGGGGTGTTTCTCTGCTAAGGGCACAGGACTACTTCAACGCATTAATAGGAGAATGGAAGGAGCCATGTACCGTAAATCCTGAGTGACAACCTCCTTCCCTCCGCCAGGACATTAAAAATGGGTCGTGGCTGGGTCTTCCAGCAAGACAATGACCCAAAACATACAGCAAAGGCAACAAAAAGAAGCACATTAAGGTCATGGAGTGGCCTAGCCAGTGTCCAGACTTTAATCCCATAGGAAACTTATGGAGGGAGTTGAAGCTACGAGTTGCCAAGCAACAGCCTCAAATTCTTAATGATTTAGAGATGATCTGCAAAGAGGAGTGGACCAAAATTCCTCCTGACGTGCTCAAACCTCATCATCGACTACAAAAAACATCTGACTGCTGTGCTTCCCAACAAGGGTTTTGCCACCAATTATTAAGTCTTGCTTGCCAGAGGGATCAAATGCTTATTTTTCACTGCAAAATGCAAATACATTTATATCATTTATACAATATGATTTTCTGGATTTTATTTTTGATATTCTGTAAATGTTTAAATTAACCTAACCTTAAAATCATAGACTGTTCATGTCTTTGTCAGTGGGCAAACTTACAAAATCAGCAAGGGATCAAATAATGATTTCCTTCACTGTATAGGTAAAAAATAGGCCAATAAATTCATATAGAGCCAACAATATGGTGTCTGTATAGAAAAAAACACATGTATGATGGAAATTTGAGGGGTCAAAGTAGACTAAAAGGGAACACAAGCCATATGACACCAAATATAGTACATCATATATTTGTAATAAAGGCTTCCCAGTGCTTATATATGTATAGGTAACACAGTATTGCAACTAATATAAACAATTATTATATGATGTAAACATCAAAAAGCATTTTCAACATGAAAGGATTTTAAAGGGGAAACCCAAGTAGGCATATCAAAGGGCTACCTCACCCATGGTACCCTGTGTTAGGGTTCAAGTTCCCACTCCTGCACAGGGGGAATTTCGAGCTATTCCCGCTGCGGTCCCCCATCCGTCTCCGGCCGCAGTGGTTATTGCTCAGCAGAGATGTCGGTCCCAGTGTCTTGCCCGGCCCAGTACTGTGCAGAGACTTGCTGCTGCAACCAGTGTTGGAGCAGGCAGATTTGGGACTAAGTCCTTTGTTGCTTCATCTGAGCATGCCCAGGGCAAGATCTCCCATTGGAGATCAGGGGTCACATGCTCAGATACAGCAGCCACTCCTATTGGTCCTTCAGGAAGGTCCTGTGGCTGTTGATGTTCTGAAGCAGCTTTCCATTGGTCCTTCCTGGAAGGTCTTTTTCTCGTGGCTGCTATAAAAGGCTGTCCTTATTGCACGGCCGTGCGCTAGTATCAACCGTTATATGCTTTGTGCCAGTATGGTCATGCGTGTGTGTGGTTAGGGCGGCTGAAATACACCATTACATTACCGACCTAATCGGTGAGGAGCTTGGTATGCTAGCTGGTCAGGGTCGGTGTCTTAGATGCCTTAGATTACCGGCATAACCGGTGAGGAGTTTGATTGCCGTATTCAGGGCCTGGCGTTCAGAGCCATAGATTGCGGGTGACTCCCGCGAGGACATGAGCGCATGATCACTTTCTATGTTCACTTAGCAGTCAACTGTGTACCTGGGTGCCTAACAGGACACGTAAGAATGCACCTCTCTACATCTTATATTTGGTGCGTTCCGCAGACCCTAACACCCTGTGTGGAGATTTGCAGCAAACAGCAGCCTCAATTGCTTTTTGCCTGGGCTTCCTCAGGGGCTGTGATTCCCTGTGTGTATAATCCTCTTTAAATGAGAGCCAATTTAGAAGATAAAGCTCACCCAATGTGAAGGAGAACACCAACAACAGATTTATTTGGAGTGGGATAGATTGCTGTGCATGCGCAGAGAGAACCCAAGCCATCCATGACATTGCTTCGGGCGCTTGTAGTGGCGCAGCGGATATAGGGAAAATCCCCCATGACATCAATTGCCCTCATGCATCATCGCCTAGCGCCATTGGCAAAATCAATGACCATTGAGCTCACCATGCATGTGTCCATCCTGAAGTCCATTTTTTTAAACCATGTGGGTGTTTGGATTTTACAATAAAAATTCAAAAAGCCTCATTACTTAATAGAAATGTTCTAAGATCCAGTCTTCTTCTTTTGGACAATTTAACTTTTTCAATGCGATTGCTCTTAAAGTACATGTATCTCCCACATGAATTTGGTTCACCAAAGCATGATTGATCCACCCCCATGCTTAATAGTTTGCGAGGTGTACTTTTACCTTAAATTCTGTGCCCTTTTTTCTCCACATATACTTTTGGGTCATTGTTGCTAAAGAGTTCTATTTTAACCTCATTGGTCCACAGGATTTGTTTCCATAATACATCAGGCTTGTTTAGATGTTCTTTTGCATACTTATGACTCTGAATTTTATGGTAAGGATGCAGGAGAGGTTTTCTTCTGATGACTCCATGAAGGCCATATTTGTGCAGGTGTTTCTGAACAGTAGAACAATGTACTACAAATACAGAGTTTGCTAAATCTTTTGAAGGTCTTTTGCTATCAAGTGGGGGTTCTGATTTGCCTCTCTAGCAATCCTACAACCATCTGTCACTGAAATTTTGATTGGTCTTCCAGATGTTATCTTGATCTCCACTATTCTTGAAAACTGTCATTTCTTAATTACTTTTTGTACTGAAGAAAGGGCAACTTAAATACACTTTGCTATCTTTTTATAGCCTTCTCCTGATTTGTGGGCCTGCACCATTTTCATTTTTAGCGTGCTAGTCAGCTGCTTAAAGAACCCAAAAATATTTTTCTATCTACTGGCTAACACGTACGAAATACACATATTCCTATATAGAAGAACCCATGTCTGCTGTTTGTGGAACAAGGTTAGAAGAGGCTGGGTTTTTATAAAGCTAGGAAATTTGCATCACCTGGCCTTTCCTAACGATTAAAGTGAACAAGCCATAAGACTAACAGGCTAATTAAAGTCTGAAACCTTATTCAAAGTTACCTGAGGCACAAATCTGCAAAGGTGCAAAACTTTTGCATCGGCCCATTTTCTTTTTTTTAATTTTTAAAATATAAAAAAATGAAACTTTTTTTTCATAAAATGGAAAACAAATGTGTCATCTTTAACTCTAGCCCTTTTAGAGATCATTTAATCTTCAACTTGCCTAACTGTTCACAATTTTGAGCAGAGGCGTGCAAACTTTTACATGCGTGTAGCCCTGCGGTCATTCCGGATGTGTTCCATGAACACATCCGGATTGACCGCGCGTTCACCAGGGGGGGGCTTTGGGCGGAGCGGACTTTCCGCTCCGTCCAAAGCGCTGTGGTTCCGGATAGTGGAACCACAGCCTAAAGGGCTTGTCCACTACTGGACCCTTCCAGCTTAATCAATTCAGGACCTAATTTAAACTAAAAATTGTCCATAGCTCTTGCAGCTGCACTGTTCAAGTGATGTTGGGGTCACTGTTCCCAGTAGTGATGAGACATTATTGTGTCATATCCTGGCTGCAACCTTTGCTATTTCATTAGAGCAGATGTTCGACCTGATGGAATATGCTGGAGGTGAGTATGGACTGTTCTTTTTTACTTTTAATTCGGATCCTGAATTGATTAAGCTGGGATTGACCAGTAGTGGACAAACCAGTTAAACATTTATGGAGACGATTCAAGCAGAACATGTATATTTTTTATGACATCATCTGAATTATATGCTAATATTAAGCAACTTGCCACAGTAATTCTGTACTAATAAATGAACAATCATATTTCTCAGTTCCATGGACCAGTCAGGCTGATTTCAAAGCAATATTAAATAAGTAACATGAAGAAAATAAAATCCTTGTGCAATTGTCCGCAATACTGATTTTCTTTTATTCTTCAATGCACCGATCTGATTCTCTTTCAGAAGAAATAAACCACAAATCATTGCTTCTTTTCAGAAGCAGAAAGTGAATGTGTTTCCAGAGGATGAAGAAATGATTTCTTATAAGCTCCGTGAACCAATCAGGATGCAGTCATTATTCAGCACCAGCATGTGTTACTTAAATGAAACATTTTCTCTTGGATTTGATTACCAGGGAACAATAGAAAGTGACACATTTTCAGGCCTGATGCGCACAAGAAGAGACTTGTAACTAATTTAGCCATGACTGATATTGTCACTGAGGTCCTGGCTACTGCAGACACACTCTGTATGTAATTGTTGTTATTTTTATGTCAGGATAAATAGATTATTATTTGAATACATGGGATGCCAGATACAAGCACTGAAGTATTCAACAGATTTAAAGTAACATTAAAATACCAGCCTAAAACTTCTGCGACTAGTGTAGTTAGCAGCAATAATATTTGAACCCCCTAGTGACCTTTAAGTAGCCATATGAGCTCCCGGGTAGATCTGTAATGAATACGTACTGCTGTAACTCTGGCACAATAATTTACTTGCTGTCCTGTTTCGCTGACTTTCAGAAAAACAGATGTTGCTTCTCGGGTGAATACAATGCTATTTTTATACAATAGTGAAAAATAACTTTCATTTCTCAACTAAGCTGAAAATGGTTCCAAAACAGGAAAAGTCATCAAATGTGAAAGGCTATGTGCAAAAATGTATCCAGCTTATTAATTATTACTTAGAGGTTCTTATTTTATGAGATTAGGCCACAAATGCCTGAAGATGTCTGAGGAGGTGGAGGATACTTGGATATACATTTACTTGATAAATCCATTGAATCTTAACCCCTTTCTGTCATTGGACGTACTATCCCGTCCATGTGACCTGGGACTTAATTCCCAGGGACTGTATAGTATGTCTTAGGCGATCAGCTGCGCTCACGGGGGGAGCTCAGCTGATCGCGGCCGGGTGTCAGCTGATTATCACAGCTGACACCCGACACTATGTGCCAGGAGCGGTCATGGACCGCTCCCAGCACATTAACCCCTGGCACACCGCAATCAAATATGATCGCGGTGTCCGGGGCACAGGGAAGAATCCGCAGGGAGTGGGCTCCCTGCGTGCTCTTCTGAGGCCCTCAGAGCAGAGCAATGTGATCACGCTGTTCTGAGGCCTTCCTCCCTGCAAGGCCCTGGATCCAAGATGGCTGCGGAGTCCTGCAGGGAGGCGGCTTCCTCAGCGCCTGCTGAGAGCAGGCGCTGAGGAAGCCTGCAGCACTGCCTGTGAGATCGCTGGTCTCACAGAGTGCTGTGCACACTGTAAGACCAGCAATCTGACCCTATACTGTATTGTCCCACCCTGGCACAAAGTAAAAAAGTTAAAAAAATAAAAATAACAAGTGTAAAAAAAAAATCCAAAATAAAGGAAAAAACAAAATATTCCCCAATAAATTAATCTCTTCCTGTAAATAAAAAAAACAAAACCATAAAAGTACACATATTTGGTATTGCCGTGTCCGTAACAACCCCCCTATAAAACTGTCCCACTAGATAACCCCTTTAATGAACCCCTTAAAAAAAAAACAAAGCAAAAAATCAATGCTTTATCATCATACCGCCAAACAAAAAGTGGAATAACACGCGATCAAAAGACCGATATAAATAATCATGGTACCGCTGAAAACGTCATCTTGTCAAAAAACATCCGCTAAACAGCATCATCAGCGAAAAATTAAAAAAGTTATAGCTCACAGAATAAAGCAATGCAAAAATAATTATTTTTTATATAAAATTGTTTTTATTGTATAAAAGCACCAAAACATAAAAAAATATATAAATGAGGTATCGCTGTAATCGACTGACCCGAAGAATAAAACTGCTTTATCAATTTTACCACACGCGGAACGGTATAAACGCCTCCCACAAAAGAAATTCATGAATTGCTGATTTTTGTTCATTCTAACCTCCCAAAAATCGAAATAAAAAGCGATCAAAAATGTCACATGCTCAAAAATGGTACCAATAAAAACGTCAACTTGTACCGCAAAAAATAAGACCTCACATGACACTGTTGCCCAAAATATGCAAAAATTATAGCTCTCAAAATGTGGTGATGCAAAACTAATTTTTTTCAATAAAATGAGTCTTTTAATGTGACAGCTACCAATCATAAAAACCCACATAAATAGTAAATCAAACCCCCCTTTATCACCCCCTTAGTTAGGGAAAAAATAATAAAATTAAAAAAATGTATTTATTTCCATTTTCCCATTAGGGTTAGGGTTAGGTTGCGGCTAAAGTTAAGGTTAGGGTTGAGGCTAAAGTTAGGATTAGGGTTAGGGTTGGGATTAGGGTTAGGGATGTGTTAAGGTTAGGTTTGTGGTTAGGGTTATGGTTAGGGTTGGGACTAGGGTAAGGGATGTGTTAGGGTTAGGGTTGGAGTTAGAATTGGGGGGTTTCCGCTGTTTAGGCAAACAGGGGCTCTCCAAATGTGACATGGCATCTGATCTCAATTCAAGTCAATTCTGCGTTGAAAAAGCCAAACGGTGCTCCTTCACTTCTGAGCTCTGCCATGCACCCAAACAGTAGTTTTACCCCCAAATATGGGGTATCAGCCTACTCAGGACAAATTGCACAATAACTCTTGGGGTCCAATTTCTTCTGTTACCCTTGGAAAAATAAAAATTTGGGGGCGAAAATATCATTTTTTGTAAAAAAAAAAAAGTTTTTTTTTTTTTTTACGACTGTACGTTATAAACTTCTGTGAAGCACTTGGGGCTTCATAGCGCTCACCACACATCTAGATAAGTTCCTTGTGGGGTCTATTTTCCAAAATAGGGTCACTTGTAGGGGTTCCACTGTTTAGGCACATCAGGGGCTCTCCAAATGCGACATGACGCCCGCAGACCATTCCATCAGAGTCTGCAATCCAAAAACTTCACTACTTCCCTTCCGAGCCCCGACGTGTGCCCATACAGTAGTTTTCTCCCACATATTGGGTATCAGCGTACTCAGGACAAATTGGACAACAACTTTTCGTGTCTAATTTCTCCTGTTACCCTTGTGAAAATAAAATATTGGGGGGCGAAAAAAATCATTTTGTAAAAAAAAAGATTTTTTATTTTTACGCTGTACGTTATAAACTTCTGTGAAGCACTTGGGGTTCAAAGTGTTCACCAC
>JARQOD010000006.1:107386037-107477194 GCA_033576555.1 Oophaga sylvatica
AATATTGTGAAAGGAAGTTGCAGTCAGAACATTTTGTGGACTAAGCTGGGGTAAGAATGCGAATGGTATCCAGTTTTAAGAATAATTATTTACTAATGCAGAAAAATCACTCCCTATATACTGTACCTCCTAATGTTTGATCTCAAATGTGATGTTTGATGTGAAGAAGTTTATATTTTGCAAAACAAGTAAAATATAAACTTGTAAATAGTTAAATAGAATTTTTTTTTTAAATAAATGTTAATATTTGCATTTTTTGGTACAGGTAATGTGTTAATCCAGAGGAAATTAGCGTAGTTTAACTCTAAATTAATTTGATTCTGCAAATTAATTATGAATGATATGCTGAAAGTGTAAATTTTGTTTGTCCACCTTGGATTGCTTGATTTTTCAGGTTGTCCATAAGTTCAATGAAATTGTTTACACCAACGTATCCTCATTTGGTAGTCTAAAATTTTCTGGTAACTATTTAAATATCCACAGTAGAAAACATCTAATTAATGAAATCGTTGTCAATACACCTCACTAGGGACATTAGCAACCTCTATGAGGCAGATAGGAAAGTCTTTCTGCTTTTACATGAATAGCCATTTTTCTGATTGTTTACTATATAATACTATATTTCAGCTGCCCAAAGGAAAATATCCATCTATATCTGATATTTAAAACGTACTTAAATGGCTTCCAAGCTTAAGATATTGATACTCTTTCCTAAGATAAGAAATCAATCTATGAAACTGAGACGAAAAGTTGAACTATGGCATTCCTACTGACCGGTTGTTTTCGCTTATTGAAGTTAATAGGATTTAATCTGTAGCACCCGATAATAGCCACTACACAGTGAACAGAGCTCTGGTGTTCAACTATAGCTCACTGTTAATAGCCACTTACAAAATGAAAATGTTTAATCTGTAGGGGTTCCTGGTATCGGACTCCCATTGATCTGATATTAATGACCTATCCTATTGATCCCTTAAGAAATGCTCATAAGAATTTTTTTTATTCAATACATCTGTTTAAATGTATATATAATGCAGTTTACAGTAAGTGTAATAGAATACTCCCAAATCTACATTTTCCCCAGTTTTCAGCGCTGCTCTAGTGATTTGGTGAGTTGAAATTTCAGTCACATAAGTGAGAAGAGTACCGGAGCGGCGCTGAAGACCAGGTAAGATGGCGATTGCCAAGTATTTCATGGCACTTACAGTACACTACATTACATACACTTTTACACAGGTTTAGGGAACAAAATAATTTTTAGAGTGCTTCCTTATAACTGAAAAAGCACTGTAAGATATTATAAAAAGACAACAAGGTTGAACTTCTAAAATGTAATTGATGAGATTAACAAAAATATAGGTCAAATTCCTGAGTCTTTGGAATCATTGAAATTACTGCATAGTCAACGTCGTCTCTTATTATAGAGTGGCCAAAAGTATATTGAATCAGGAGTAAATCCCAGTGGATCTGGGAATTATAGAATGTCATTACAATTAAGGTACTGCCACACTTAGCGATCTCGCTAGTAGCTGCCAAAACAGGAGATCTCATAAACGACACATCAGCGGTCAGCGATCTCTTTAACGACTTTGGCGGTCGTTAGGATCTGTCATTAGCATGTACTGAGCGCTTCTGATTCATAGGAATTTCCAGCATCGCTCCTGCTCTCTGCGTCCTGCTAGCCTGCTTTGCAACTTCTGCGATCCTCTCTGTGACGCAAAAGAGAACTTACAGATATTGCGATCCACTCCGTGACGCTAAAAACCCTAGTCCCGCCTGCGCCGCTGTCATATGCGTCACAAACGAGGTCGCTCGTCGTTCGCAAAAGGTGCCAAACACAGCGATATAGGCTCACCAGCGGGACGCCAACGATCAAAAAACGGTCCAGAACGCTAGTGAACGATCAGCGACATCACAGCAGGGGCCACATCGTTGCTACATGCCACACACAACGAGGTCGCTAACGAGATCGCTAAATAGTGACATTTTTGCGATCTCGTTAGCGATCTCGTTAGCGATCTCGCTTAGTGTGGCATACCCTTTAGACTAACACACATTCACATGCATCCAAACTACTCCAGCTCCTTCTTTAATATATACATTTGGTGAGCATATTGGGGTGAATGTTTGGCATCTGGAGGTAAATTGCCAAGTTCATATTGCAGCATAAAGACCATATTATCCCTCTCCCCCAGCACAGTAAACCCATCAAATTTGTAATCAATGGACCCTTTAAAGGTAATGGTAATCCTATGCAGAGATTCTTAAGAGGTAGGTGGCAGGCAAACAGTAATTGTGGGGCTCTTTTTTGGCTTTCTTACTCTGATTGCATCCTTTCATGTATGTAATGTTATATTCAGTTACACTAAATTATTAACAATTATAGTTTTATTAAACCTAGACAATGTTATGATGTTCCATCCAACCACATTCCTTTCCAGTGCTAATATTTGACTATTAAATGAAATTTCTTTTCATCCAGCAATTAAGATGTGCACAAAAAATTGGGCTGTTCAATTATTACATTTGAATAACTGATACCATTTACTATACAATACAGACTGATTACTAAAATATACAGTGACAAATCTGTTGTGAATCTGGTGTGCTTTACAGTTTTTCAAGCTTTCAGCTATCATTGTATTTTAAATATTAACTTGAATTGTTAGCTTTTTCTCACCCCTATTCGTTTTGTTGTTTTTGAACTTTCCTATGGAACTCATGCATGAAGCCTTAACAAGAATGTCATCTTTTGATAATGGCACCCCTGGGGCTTTGTAGTGCATCACTTAATGCTACATTGCTAGGATGCTATTCTTTCTCTGAATACACAGTGTTCCCATTATGCTGCAAAATATGTTACCTTTGGAAGATCTCTTTTCAGTAATAGCAAAAACAAAACACCATAGTTTGAAGTATTTTCTAATGCACAGTTTTGAAAATGAGGTGAAAATATTTCTGTGTGTATAGAGTTTAAGGAGATTTACTATCTTAACCATTTCAAGTCCTGGCGATTTATTGTTTTAGCACTTTTGTTTTTACCTCCTGTGGTTCCAAGAACCTTAACTTTTTTATTTTTCCATTGCCAAATAAGAGCTTATTTTTTTTGCAAAACGTGTTGTGGTTTTGAATTACACCATTCATTAACCATGTATTGTACTGAAAATGGGAAAATAAATTCAAAGTTTCTATGATGTTTAATGTGCTGTAAAATGACCTGGCAATATGATTCACCAGGTCAGTAGTATTATGCCACTATCAAAGTTGTAAGGTATTTTTTTTCATATTTTAGCTATTAAAAAAAATTCTAAGCTTAAACAAAATTGTGCTAATTTCTGAGTCCCTGAGGCTATGTGCACACACTGCGTTTTTTAAGTGTTTTTGCCGCGGTTTCCCGGCTCGAAAATGTTTACAAAACGCAACCCATTACATTCTATGCCATTCCGCATAGCTATGCTAATGCTGCATATTTTTGCATATTTTTGCGGAATCACATCATGGAAAAATATGCAGCATTCTCATTCTTTTTGCGTAATCGCGGCGATTACGCCACCATAGGATTGCATTGAAACGCTCACTTTACGCATGTGGCTATGCCCACCATGCTTGAAGTGAGCACTTCATGTGCCCTTGGTACCCAGGGTCTGGAGGAGAGAAGACTCTCCTCCAGGCCCTGTATACCATATTCCTGTAAAAAATAGAATTAAGATAAAAAATATGGATATACTCACCCTATGTCGGCCCCCAGAGTTTTACCGCTCCTCAGCGAAGCTGCCACCAAGTTCTGTTCCCAGGGATGCATTGCGAGAATCACCCAAGATGACGTAGCGGTTGCATGATGGCTACGTCATCAGAGGTCACTCGCGCAATGCATCCCTTTAAATGGAACTTGCCTGCAGCGACGCTGAGGAGCCGGAAAACTCAGGGGGCCGACAGAGGGTGAGTATATCCATATTTTTTATTTTTTTGTTTATTTCTAACATTCTATCTTTTACTACTGATGCTGCCTAAGCAGCATCAATAGTAAAAAGTTGGTCACACTTGTCAAACACTATGACTAGAGTGACCAACCTGTCAATCAGCTTTCCAAGCGATGCTACAGACCGCTTGGAAAACACTAGCATTTTGCAAGCTAAATACGATTGCAAAACGCTATTTTTTTGCAGGAATACGCAAAACGGAATGTATGCATATTTCCCGTGGCAGGGAGTTGCGGGAATGCTACGGAAATTTCCGCAGCAATTCCGACCGTGTGCACATAGCCTTAACATTTTGATTTTGTCATTGAAGGTCCTGTGGGAGGGTTTGGTTTTTGCTTGCTGTACTGTAATTTTCATTGCTACCATTTTGTACATCAGTATTTCATTCTTATTACATTTTGATCACTTTTTATTACATTTTTGGAGGGAAGTATGTCAACCAAAGAGCAGCAATTCTAGAGATACTTTTTCTACTTAGTTATTTACAAAATCATTTTATATTTTGATAAATTAGACTTAATCAATTGTGGATATTCGTTTACATTTTTATATTTTCGTTATTTTGATTGGGGAAAAAGGGGGTGATTCAAACTTTTATAATTGTAAATATCACATGTTAAAAAATCTCAAAAGAGTCCCTAATGTCCTCCCAAAAGAGCCTGACTTTGTAGCAATAAGCAAGTCTGAACTTCAGGGTTTTCCACAACTACAAGAAAAATGGGTTCCCATTACCCTCCCTAGTTGTTCTCAAAGTGAAAGAGAAGAGATTTCATCTCACTTTTGCACTACCCAAATGTTGCCACATGCTTTACTAAGATGTTACTGAACTGTGACTTGATTAGAGCAGTTACCATTCATTAACATCTGAGTCAAGTACCATTGCAATAGATCAGCAGACACTGCTGCAAAAGAGGTCAGAAAAAGCACTGGCATGATGGTGCCGAAATGTGCAGTAGAAAAGATCTTCAAAACTTATGAGAAAAGAAAGAAGAAAAAGTGGCACACACTACTTGTACATTATTTGTCCTTTATTGTTTCTTAGTATTAGGGGAATACAAAGTAGAGACACACAAACTGGGCTACAGGTGTTTAGCATTTTATTATGCTTCATCTGGCCTGATGAAGTGTACTTAAAGGCAAAACAGCTGTAGACAAGTTAAAAAAGGACAAAGTAAGCTCCAGTGGTGGGTTCCATTTTTATTCTTTCTATTATTATAACTTTTTAGTAAAGTACAGAGCAGCTATCAGGAAACTTTAGGGACCTTTCTGAGGGGTTTTGTTAAGACATGATATTTACAAAATCCTCAATCTGGGGCTGCCGACTCTTTTGTTAAATAAAAAGGGCAGGCCTTGTGGTGATAGGTACTATTTTAATTATACAGTTTGCTTTAACGGCTTAGGCCTCTTTCACACTTCAGTCGTGCGACGTCAGTCAAAATCCGTCAAAATGTGAAAAAAACGGATCCGCCATTTTTTTTTGGCGGATCCGTTTTTTTCACATTGACTTGCATTAGTGACGGATTTTGACGGATGGTCGTCCGTTAGGTCCGTTTTTTGACGGATCCACCAAAAAATTGGCGTCCGTCATTTCAGAAAAACGTCCAATGCAACGTTTTTTTTTTGTCCACCAAAATGGCGGACTACGGCGGATCCTCCGCATCCGCCATTTTGTATAATGGACGCCTATGGTCGGCGGATCCTCTGGCATCCGTTTTTTACGGAATCCGCCCGCGGATCCGTCGCCTTCATAGAAAACCATTGAAAATGCTGACAACACTGTCCGGGGTCTCTCTCTCTCTTTCTCTCTCTCTCTCCTCGGTCCGGACTTACATTTCCGGAACTAAATTTTCATCATTTCCGGGTGAAAACTTCTTGGCGGATCCGTCAGAAAACTGATCAATTTTGCATCCGTTTTTACACTTTTCTGACGGATCCGCCATTTTCACACTTGGGCGGACGTCACACAACGGAAGTGTGAAAGAGGCCTTAATCCCCGGAGCTTTTTTCGGTTTTGCGCTTTCGGTTTTCACTCCCCTTCTTCCCAGAGCCATAACTTTTTTAAATTTCAGTCAATATGGCTGTGTGAGGGCTTTGTACTCAGTATTTTTGAACAACACCATTGGTTTTACCATGTCGAGTACTAGAAAATGGGAAAAAAATTCTAAGTGCGGAGAAATTGTAAAAAAAAAAAGTGCAATCCCACACTTGTTTTTTGTTTGGCTTTTTTACTAGGTTCACTAAATGCTAAAACTGACCTTCCATTATATTTCTCCATGTCATTACAAGTTCATAGATTCCAAACATGTCTAGATTCTTTTTTTATCTAAGAGATGAAAAAAAATTCTAAATTTTGTTAAAAAAAAATTATGCCATTTTCCAATACCCGTAGTGTCTCCATTTTTTGTGATCTCTAGTTGGGTGAGGGCTTACTTTTTGCATGAAGAGCAGATGTTTTTAATGATACCATTTTGGTGTAGATACGCTCTTTTGATTGCCTGTTTTTGCATTTTAATGCAATGTCACGGCAACCAAAAAAATGTAGTTCTGGCATTTTGACTTTTTTTCTTGCTACGCCGTTTAGCGATTAGGCTAATCCTTTTTTTTATTGAGAGGGGGATTCTGAACGTAGCGATGCCAAATATGTGTATGTTTGATTTTTTTTATTGTTTTATTTTGAATGGGGCAAAAGTACAACGATGTCAGACATCCTCCCTTTGATGTGGGCTCCAGCGGTGAGCCCACATCTTTCCCGGAACATGTCGGCTGTTTTGAATAGCTGACATGTGCCCAGAACAGCTGCGGGTGGAAACACGATCCACACGCAGCAATTGACCCGCTAATACCATTGTCAAATGCTGACAGCGGTATTTAACATGCGCTTCTGGCCATTGCGCCGGAAATCCACCCATCGGTGACCCCTGTCATGTGATCGCGGGTCACCGGTGGGTTGGCATGACATCCAGAGGTCTTCTGAAGACCTCTATGCTTGTCACTGCCGGCTTGCTATGAGCGCCGCCTGGTGATTGGTGCTCATGGCAAGTGAGTAATTCTGCTGCATACAGGTGATCTGGTCATTGCCTGCATGTAGCAGAGCCGATCGGGTTATGGCAGCTTAAATTCTCCCATGTTGACTATTGATGCATGTCAAAAGTAAAAAAATGTTTTTTTTTTTTTAAAAAATGAAAGTTCAAATCACCCCCCTTTTGCCCCATTCAAAATAAAACAATAAAAAAATTTAAACATGCACATATTTGGCATTGCCGAGTTCAAAATCGCACCATCTATCAATAAAAAAAAGATTAATCTAATCACTAAACGGCGTAGCGAGGAAAAAAATAAAAATGCCAGAATTACTTTTTTTCAAACAGTGATGTAGACGGTCAGATAGGAGCGCCAGCCATGCGTAGCTATTAGGCAGTGAGATGCAGCTCCAGCCGGGTGCCTCAGATGAGGAGAATAAATTGAAAAGCTAAATGAACCCGGTCAGCAGGAGCGCAAAAACAAAAGGTGAATTATTAGAAAATCTTCTTTTTATTGAAGTTATCCACAACGCGTTTCGACAGGCATTCCTGTCTTCCTCAGGTGGCAGTGGATAACTTCAATAAAAAGAAGATTTTCTAATAATTCACCTTTTGTTTTTGCGCTCCTGCTGACCGGGTTCATTTAGCTTTAGAATTAAATTTTTTTGGTCACCACAACATTGCATTAAAATGCAATATGCACTAATTTAAAATATGAATCCAGCTACAAGATTTAAAATCAAAAATCCTTAATGATATCCAATAAAAATAATTGTAGGTTGTAAGGACTTACAAAAATCGGTTATTCAGGTAAAAGGGTGCCTGTCTCTACTGACTGAACCCGTTTCTCGAAAAGCGTTCAGTCAGTAGAGACAGGCACCTTTTACCGGTATAATCGGTTTTTGTATGTCCTTACAGTCTACAATTACTTTTATTGGATATAATTAAAGATTTTTGATTTTATATCTTGGAGCTGGATTCATCTTTTCAATTTATGCATGTTCAAGACATCTGGCGAAGACGTGAATCCGTGCTCAAGAGCATGTGGATCCATCACAACGTGTCCATTAGGGTAAGCTGAAATTCCATTTTCCTTTGCATTAAAATGCAATACCTGGCGATCAAAAGAAAAAAAGTATCTACACCATGGTATCAAAAATGTCAGCTCGGCATGCAAAAAGTGAGACCTCACACAACCCGAGATCATGAAAAATGGAGACGCTGCAGATATCGGAAAATGGCGCATTTTTTATAACAAAGTTTGGAATTTTTTTCCACCACTTAGATGAAAAAGAACCTAGATATGTTTGGTGTCTATGAACTCGTAACGACCTAGAGAATCATAATGGCAGATCAGTTTTAGCATTTAGTGAACATAGTAAAAACAAAATAATAAACAACTGTGGGAATGCACTTTTTTGCAATTTCACCACACTCTAAAGTTTTTTCCCATATAACAGTACATGATATGCTAAAACCAATGGTGTCATTCAAAAGTTAAACTCATCCCGCAAAAAAAACAAGTTTTCACATGACCATTTTTACCAAAAAATAAAAAAAGCTATGGCTCTGAGAAGAAGGGGAGCAAAAAACGAAAATGCAAAACCAAAAATACCATTGGTCGTTAAGGGGTTAAATAAAAGTAGATTTTTCTCAAAATATTAAGGAAGCACTCACAGTGATTTTTTGCTCCTAAACCTGTGTAAATGTTAACCTACTGTACTCTATATGGCCTGGAAGTTTTTTTTATAACAATGTAAGTCAATGGAGTATCAGAACGAGACGCCATAGGGTTACATTATGATAGAGACTTCATGCTTTTATATAGAGAACCGTGATCTGGAGAGACTGAATTGACATCAATTGACTCAGAAGAGGAGCGGAACAGCACTGGATAAACGGATAAACGAGAAGACGGTGATTGGTGAGTATGTTAAAACTGATAGTATACTGCACTAACTACACAGGTTTAGGGGAAAAACATGCTGCTGAGAATAGTGCTTTTTTATATGCACAGCATGATCATGTTAATGATCGTTCTCTGCACATAAAGAGAAGTCACAACCTGGCTTATCAGGCTATTAAATGACTGCCAATTGGCTTCATATTGTAGATCTGCAGCTAATTAAAGGACACAACTTTTCAATGAAAATGTGCCCTCAGCATAATTACCTTAAAGGTCCTGGCTTTGAACACACATATAAGAAATCTATATACACCATAAAAATTTTTTAGATGTACTTGTTCAATCAATCCAAAAAATTGTTTTGCTTTCCCCCTTCTTAACACCTGGAGATGAGCCTATTGATCCACTATAGATAGATTTTGCGTCAAACTCAACAAAAATAATTTTCAATGTTAATTGTAAGGATGGATCGCAAAAAAAAATGACCGTTCAAAATTGATGGTCTAGTCTGCGTCCTGCATACAAAATGTGAAAAAAAATATAATATACTGCATATAAGGCACTGATTTCATTACCTTTGATTTTAGTGTAGGCACTTGCAAGACAATGAGGGCAAATGATGAAGGATGTTAGCTGGCATATTTTGGCCAACGTATCGACTAATACATCATATATATTATTTACATATTTTTCTGCACCTTTCATTTTTTTGCAGGATGAAGCCAAGCCCATAAATTTCAGTCTTGCAAACTAGGGTGTCTGTCCTGGTGGGATGCACTTATATAGTGCTGGGCAGTTCGCCTATTTTTTAGTATGAGCATCGCTAATAGACTATAAGCTAGACACTGTGCGCTACATCTTTGTGAATGTTAGGCAATCTCTATCCATGAATTGGTAGGTTGTGATTGGTTGTTTTATTAGCATTTTTCACCTGTGTTGCCTCTGCCTTTATCAAGGAAGGCCGCTGCATCCTTTTCATGCATTGATTTCTGTGACCTGTGCTGGTAAATACAGTTACCTCTTTTTTGGTAGTTTATATTTTATTTTTTTAAATTTGAAGTTCCAATTTTTCTGTCATTTGCTTTTGATTTCAACTCCAAAGAAAGCATCAGTTATCCTAGGTACACTTGCACACAGTTTTTAAAGAACTCGGTATAGAGGTTGTTCTAAACATTTAGGCAAACTCATCACAGATCTTCTGTGGATGTAGGCTTGTGGAAATCCTTCTGTCTCTTCACAGAATCCCACACAGACTTGATGCCATTGAGATCAGGGCTCTGTGGGGGACGCGTCATCCCTTACTTGACTCCTTGTTATGAAGCTAGCTCTTATTGACATTGGCTCTATGTTTGGGGTTGTTGCCTTACTGCACAATAAGATGCCTCCCTGATAGTATTGAATGATGGATTAACTGTATTTCTGACCATCAAACCTGAGAAGATTCCCATCTCAATTTGCTAAAATGTGGTTTGTGTAGTCAATGTTTGTATGTGAATAGTTCTCCAATAGTTCTCCAAGATCTTTGGAACAACCTCCTTGTTGAATTCCTTCAAAATCTGTATGCAAGTGTGCCTAGAAGAAATGATATAGGAAATTTGTTACCATCTTGTTACCATCTTTTCAGTTAGCCATTAAAAGGTATCAACCACTGAGGACTCTCAAGTCTAAATATTTTTTTAGAAGAAATGATGCTTTGATGCGGTTTTGAAGGCAAAGGATGGTCTGACCAAATATTAATTTGATTTACAATTCTTTTTTGTTCATTCACTTTGCATTTTGTTAATTGATAAAAATATACTATCAACGCTCTTATTTTACAAACTATTTTCCACACCTGCCTAAAACTTTTACTCAGTACTGTAGATTTTTCTATGTATTTATTTTCCCAATATTAAAATATTTTATGTTAGCGTTAGACAATATAGATTTTATTGGTTTGACTTCACTACTTTCAGAAAATAAGGTAATAAAGTAATAGCATTTTCGAAAGCAGTATTTGAGAAAATAATTTGCATATATATTCAGTAGGTTTTGGAAAACATACTGTATCTTCTCATCCATGAAGACTAATAAAAACATTGTTGGTCCCCATTCTGCTGTCTATGATTTGTGAGAACAAATGATGGCAACTTCCAGCTTCTTGGAAGTGAATTTCTTCAGGATATTTGTCTATATGTCTTGAAGTTTCATCAGACATAATAACATATGGCTGTTTATAGAGATGTAATTAGCACAGGTACCTAAACACGTTTTCATGCTTCCTAAGGCATTAAAAGAAAAATGCTAATTGCAACATTTGTGCTGAAAGTTTTAAAAAAAAGTAAACATTTTAACTAAGCAAAATTTGAGATTCCATTTGTTTTTGCCTTCTAAATATTTTAAGAAAATAAGCTGGAGGCACATTATTATTCATGTTTATGTTTTGTATTTGTTTTTTGAAGCTTTTTTATGAAATTGGACTTTAGTTTTCTTAGACCATAAATGGCAGCTACCTGCTGGTTCTATTTTTTGTGTGCCCTGTAGGTAATACAAAGATATTTGAATTGTAGCCTCTACTACATCACATTAAGGCCGGAGTCACACTAGCGAGAAATACGGACGAGTGCAATGAGAGAAAAAATTGCATTGCACTCGGACCAATGTTAATCTGTGGGGCAGCTACTATCTGCCGATCTTTTCTCGTCCGTTTTATACGTGCTGCGATTTGCAGCGTATTACAGCCGAGACTTGCCAATGCAAGTCAATGGGTGCGTGAAAAAAATGGATTGCACATGGACCAGACGTGTGACTTGTGAGAAAAACGCAAGACTTCTCCTGGTGACAGGAAATTCAATCATGCTTTCTCAGGAAGTTTTCACATGCAAATTAGCCTGGCACACTACACTCCTAACCAGGAAGCACGCCTCCACGGAGTAATCATGGCCAGAATAATACATGTGGAAATGCTCCTACAGTAGGCCTGTTTTGTGGGACCAATGTGACCCCCATTATGAGGACCGCGCCCACAAGGAGGCGGCATGGAGGGCAAAATGTGGCCACATGATCCCTGGTTATGAAGATCGACATCGTGCGGAGCAGCAAGAAATTAGTAAGTAGATTGATGGCACAATTGTGTTCACAGTTAAATCAAAAGTTTGAATGCAGGATATCTTATGTGTGTCCTATATGACCCATATTTTATAGGATACACATTTGCTACATCACAGGCCACATTACACTGAGGCCTATATGTTGAAAACACACACAATGTGATTATCATTTTTTTTTTCTTTAAATTTTCAGTGAATGATGACACTAGACAGTGGCGGAGTTGCCGGGACCAGTATCGGCGGGAACACCAGCAATAAGGGCGGAGTGGGTATGCAGCCCCCAAACAAAGAAAATACCTATATTATGACCTCTTGAATTTTCTGGCCCCCAGCATGGATCTTAGGCGGTAAGTGCATGCATGAAGGTACACCTTGTACACATGTTGTACTGTCACTAGAATTTATTTATTGTAATGTTCAATGTTTTCTGTCCAACACAACGGAGTCAAACCTTACTGAAAGAGAGACTGCATCAGACTCTGAGGTCATCATTGACCCTGTCGGTGAAGGTGACGAAGTGACTGGCCCATCTTCGGCACCCCCCGACAGCAATCAGCCAGCAGCAGCACCACCAACACCATGTGCAGCAGCATCAGCATCCACACAGGAGGCTAATCCCGAGGAGGAAGATGTGGGCCACAGCAGCAGTCCTACAGTGCCACTTGAAAGGTCACCCCTGCCTTCAGCCTTACCACTTCGTGGACGCCGCAGAAGAGTTGTTTCCACCTCTATCACAAGGTGGCATGTGGATACAGGTGTTCTGAACTATCTCGCCAGGCCTGCCCATGATGATGGGGAAGAGGCCTTCTTTCGTAGCCTTGCCCAATACTTGCACCTGGTGCCGTGTTCCCTCAGATTGCATGCCCGAGGTGCTCCCCAGATTGTACTGGACGCTTGTGCCCCACCCAACAATCCTCTGCCCATTTTTAGTCTTTTAGAAAGGTGGCAGTTGTCTCACACCAACCTTCTGCCGCTGCAAGACCTTCCCCACCAGCAGTCAGGGGAATTATAGTCGGCACCCCCTACCTTCCGGTCACAGGCCACCCAAACCAAAGGCCAAAGAACTTATGGACACTTGCCTGAGTTCAGTGCACCTGCCCAATATGGCCACTCGAGCAGACACAATGTTGGAGGCTGGTCCCTACATGTGTCTGCTCGACATGGGCATATTGGGGGGTATGAAGCCATGGGTTACTCCCATAGCCAGGATGTCAGCCATCCATACCACTCTCAACACTATTATGTAACGCAACCACTGGAACAAACCTTGGGCCTGAATACTGCGTGGCCATCTTCCCTAGCCCAGGGTGATACTCAGGTTGCCCAACAGAGCAAACCAACTTCTGCCCAAGGTGACCGTCCCCCTCCACCCCCACCTCCAACTTACCACAACCTATAATGAGGCAATGTGGTGTCCTGTTGTTTTTTTTATTATCTTGTATTTTATTTATTATTTTTGTATTTTAACTTTGTCATAATATTTGTCCGTTGTACGACAGTTGTATATTATGAGGCCTGAATGGTAGGCCGTTACAGCCATATGATGGTAATATGGCACAACAAATTTTGATGCAAAGAAAAGGTAAATTTGCACAACAAAAAACCCCATGCGTGTGATGTTTTCTGTAAGCATTATTTTATTATCAATCTAGATTTAAGGGTATCTTCTAAACACTTAGAGGCTTCAAAGGCTCAAACATTACAAAACCACTGTGACAAACTGCCATAACTAATACATAGACAGCACATTCTGCCAGGGAGTAGATCCCTCAGGGGAAACAAAATAATTGGTTAAACCATCACGCACTCTTAGGCCAGAGGGCTGGCGACGTTGAGGATGGACAGGTCTTCCATTAGTACGATCAGGACTTACATCCTCCACCTGATCATCAACATTGGATGGGCGGAGCGTCGCCTCAAGGTAAATAGCACAGTCCTATGTAGCACTGCGGCGATTCCGGATGTGTTCAATGGACACATCCAGATTCACCGCTTGTTCTGAAGGGAGAGGGGACTCTGGGAGGAGCGGGCTTCTCGTTCAGTCCAAAACGCTTTGTTTCCTGACCGTGGAAACATACCCTAAATGGTGAGTGATAGTTGGTGGTCCAGTCAAGAATTTTTATTGGGCTCATGAGCTACAGGATAAGCCCCTGATATGGCAAGCAGCTGTTGTAGGATTTTTATTTTTAGTCTGCTGAGGAAAATCCATATTTTTCATACTACAGTCCCTGACAGAAGTTATGTCGCTTATCCATGTTATATAACTCAAAGCTTTTGAAAGATGGAACCCTTCCAAATTTGGTTTAGGTTAAGAAAATAAATTGCCATCAATGCTGAAATATTGATAATTTAATGAACACAGAATGGTCAGGTTTTGGCAGTTCAGTCAGTCAGAAAAATTGTGAAAACTTTGAAAGTGTCCGCAAGTGCAGTTGCAAAAACCATCAAGCGCTACAAAGAAACTGGCTTACATGAGGACCACCCCAGGAAAGGAAGACCAAGAGTCACCTCTGCTTCTGAGGATAAGTTTATCCGAGTCACCAGCCTCAGAAATCACAGGTTTACAGCAGCTCAGATTAGAGACCAGGTCTGTTGTGAATACCTTGGAGGCGACTTCTGAGCTGGGGCTCCCTCCGGTGGTTGCTGAGGGTAATGAACTAATTACTGAATGGCCTTCAGCTGGCTCTGAATGGTATGATATAAGTGACCTGAGTTCCCAGCAGCCTTGCCGGTAATCAATTGTTCCTCCTGCTCTTGCTTGGAGCACATCTTGCTTTCCTGCTCTCATTCAGATAAGTGTTTTGCTTTTTTTTTCCTCTGTTGGATTTTCACTGCTGGTTTGTTGCTTGCAGTGGACTGCAGCTTGGTCCCCTTTTTGGGTCTTGCGCTGCAATTGTGCTCATTGTGTGTTTGCATTTTTGCTTTGTTCCTTTGTCACTTTTTATTTGCTGTGTTGCTGTGTGTTACACCAGAGATCTGATTTAGGTGGTAGAGATCGTGTGATCTCAGGTTTTTTTGTTAATCAGAAGTGTTGGTATTTTTGTCAGGGTTTTTTTGGGTTGCAGTCAGAATTCTTTCCTATACTTTTCTATCTAGACAGATTGGGCCCCAGCATTTGCTCATTCTATTTTTTGTCTGTGTCTGTGTTTTCTTCTTGTCTAACCGCCATTACATGTTCGGGGGCTTCCTATTTCTTTGGGGATTCTGCTCCGGGCAGATAGCATTCATCTTTCTGCCTTTAGGTGTAGCTATCTCTCCGGCTGTGACGAGGCGTCTAGGATCACCGTAGGTACGCTCCACGGCTACTTCTAGTGTGGCTGTTAGTTCAGGTTACTGCAATCCAATAGTTTCCAGCCTCTCTGGTGTATTGCTACTTTGGCTATTTTTTGCAGTTTCTCCTCAGCTACCGAAACATAACACAGGTCAATGCCACACAGAGTTCTAGCAGCAGACACATCTCTACAGCAACTGTTAAGAGGAGACTTTGTGCAGCAGGCCATCATGGTAACATAGCTGCTAGGAAACCACTGCTAAGGACAGGCAACAAGCAGAAGAGACTTGTTTGGGCTAAAGAACACAAGGAATGGACATTAGACCAGTGGAAATATGTGCTTTGGTCTGATGAGTCCAAATTTGAGATCTTCGGTTCCAACCACCGTGTCTTTGTGTGATGCAGAAAAGGTGAACGGATGGACTCTACATGCCCGGTTCTCACCGTGAAGCATGGAGGAGGAGGTGTGATGGTGTGGGGGTGCTTTGCTGGTGTCACTGATGGGGATTTATTCAAAATTGAAGGCATACTCAACCAGCATGGCTACCACAGCATCTTGCAGCGGCATGCTATTCCATCTGGTTTGCGTTTAGTTGGACCATCATTTATTTTTCAACAGGACAATGACCCCAAACACACCTCCAGGCTGTGTAAGGGCTATTTGACCATAAAGGAGAGTGATGGGGTGCTACGCCAGATGACCTGGCCTCCACAGTCACCAGACCTGAACCCAATCGAGATGGTTTGGGGTGAGCTGGACCGCAGAGTGAAGGCAAAAGGACCAACAAGTGCTAAGCATATCTGGGAACTCCTTCAAGTCTTTTGGAAGACCATTTCCGGTGACTACCTCTTGAAGCTCATCAAGAGAATGCCAAGAGTGTGCCAAGCAGTAATCAAAGCAAAAGGTGGCTACTTTGAAGAACCTAGAATATAAGACATATTTTCAGTTGTTTCACACTTTTTTGTTAAGTATATAATTCCACATGTGTTAATTCATAGTTTTGATGCCTTTAGCGTAAATGTACAATTTTCATAGTCATGAAAATACAGAAAAATCTTTGAATAAGAAGGTATGTCCAAACTTTTGGTCTGTACTGTATATATACATAAAGTGGAGAAAATAAGTATTTGATTTCACCTACAATAAAATATGTTGGTGGCCATGTCCTTATGTTGGGACTGCATGAATGCTGCTGTTGTCGGGGAGCTAAATTTCATTGATCGTATCATGAGTTCACAGATGTCCTGCTCTATATTGAAAGAGAAAATGCTGCCATCACTCCATGACCTTGGTAGACGTGCACTTTTTTAACAGGAAAATGATACAGCAATTATTGTGTTTGACATTGCGCAAAAACAGCGCAAGGAAGAGCAGAAGCTGGTTCACTCTTTACAAGTATCAGTATTACTCCGTACCCAGGATGATACCAGTGCTGCCTGTGCAAGTACCATTCTGCTCAGCCGTCTGTCATTCCATTACCCAGGACGACATCAGTACTGCCTGTGTCAGCTCCATCTGGTTCAGTTGATGCCCGTCTGTCAAGACCACCGCTACCTGTTATGCCTGCCTATTCACCTGTTCTGCTGGGCCAGCTTCCACGTGTCCAGGGTCTAAGTTAAGGCAGCCCCTGCGTCCCCTGGACATTCCAATCTGATCCTGTTCGAGGGGTCTTACTACTGGTGTCTGGGGTTTGCATAGTCATGCCCCCTTCAGAGCTCTACGCTCCTTGGTCCCATGGTTCCACAAAAATAGCAATAAACGAATGTGCACTACAATATCTGTGCCTCCGCTTCCATTCATTACAATTTGCATATCAATAACACGTCTATCAATCCTGTGATTTTCATAATTTGACAAATTTTCCTCCTTTTTGTTGCAATATGTATAGATATTAGAGATGAGCGAATTTGTTCGGATTCGGTTCCGAATACGATCGGATTCGAATATTGTTTATGCAATATTCGTCGAACACAGCAGAACGTCATTAGAGTCAATGGGAGTAGAAATTACCGAATATGTTCGGAACAGATCATAAGACAAACATTCGGCATGAATAGTGTTTGAATATGGCCTGAATATGTCAAAATCAGATTTGGGGCCAAAATCCTAACAAATTCGCTCATATCTATCTATCTATTCTATCTATCATATCTAATCTATCTATCTATCTATCTATCTATCTTTTACTATCCAGTGAGATGTGCTTTGATTTAGCCATATGGTTGCAGCAACATTTCAGAAACGTTTTCAAGTTTCCAGGAGGAAGTAAAATAGTGCCGTAACCACATGGCTCAATAAAGGCACTATGGATTTACTATTTTTTAAAATAGTCATTTACATTTCTTATATTAAAATGCTATAAATGAAGTGGACCTTTTAATTTACAGTAGGTTAAGACAGGAAAAGACAATAGGAAACTGCGTAATAATGCATGACAGGCTTGTACTCTTCGGACTGTGCTGTGTACCATGTTGTAAGGGAGTGTATGTGTTTATGCACTAACACAGGAGTCCAAGAGATAAAGATACCCCAAAGTACCTCCAAAGTAGCCAGCAGTTTCAGTCTAAGACACATAACAGGTTGCATAATGCATAATGATGAGCTATCGGACTGCAAAGGGACAATGTACTTTTCTTACACAGTGGCCGGCTTCTGTCTGTGTTCACCTCTGCATATACAGTAAATATACCCTAACACCATTTAAGACTGTGTGGTTTAAAGAAATTGAAGGTTCACAGTTAGTTTGAGCACTAAAACATGGTATTTAAAGAATCTTATTACCTTCTGTGATTCTTTAGTAAAAAAAAAATACTTACATTTGTGGTGAATCCATAAAATGTCCAGATAATTCTTATTTTAAATAATAGTAAATAAAAATCACTGATAGATTTATTTTAGGATATTAACTTTCTAAATTGATGCAAATCCTTCCTTTAATTGTGAAGAACATGCCATGAGGGACTTTCGATGCTTTAGGTGAGGCAGAATGCAATGTCACTGTGACTAAAGAAGCAGTTCTAAAAGAACATTATGTATAAGAAGATCATGGAAGCAGAGCAGTATTTGGAGAGAGTTTCAATGTTTTCTCCTGCCTGTCAAGATAAAATAAGTTTTGTCTACGGAAAATCATGTTCTGTGATATTTCTAAAATTCAATCCACATCTTTACAGAATATTCTCTTACTCTGTCTAGTATTCTATCTACTGTCTGAATCAGGAGCGGATACAGACAGAAGAAGGCCCCTGTGCAAGAACAATATATGAGCCCTCAGCAGTCCAATGGCTCTTCATAACTCATAATTTTGCCATCTTTAGAGGTAGAAACTGATCCCCTTTTAAATCTTGGGCCCCGGTTGCTCCAATGGTATGTCTGCCCCTGGTCTGAACAGTTAAAGCAATATTTGGCTGATTGATTACAAAGTGTCATTGCAGTATACTTATACCTCTAACATTTAGGCTGTACTAATATTAGTAATCCCTAAGTCTATGTTCTGGACCTGATTTCATGTTTTCTGACCACCTTTTTTTCCTATTACTATTGCCTGTCATACATACTTATACAGTTCCATTTTGGCTTCTTCCTACCTTTGCCTAAATGGACAGGTCCTCTTCATTATCCAAAACAATTGATGATGACTAAAGGTATTGGCGGAGATATATCGGAAGAGTTGAAGAAAAAAGGTGAAGTAATTTTCCATGGCCAGATTCTACCTTTCATTTTTCAGAGGCCTTTTGGCTAACTATTCCATGTTTCCATAACACCATTTATGATACAGTGATGCTGATAAAGGAAGAACTCAAAATTAATAAAACCAAGGCCACAAGATCATCAAAATATGCAGGGGGGAGAACATGAAGAAGGCTGTACCCAGGCGATGCATTCGCAGTATGACAAATTTGGAGCACTACTGCAAGGAAGAGTAGGCATAGATTGCTAATTCTAGATGCGGTATCCTGGTAGACTCCTACTCAAAAAGACTGAATGATGTAATAAATTCAAAGGGTACTTCAGCAAAGTATTTGTTTACAGGTGTGCATATTTATGCAACCAAGTTCTTTTAGTCCTTCATTTAACTTTTTTCCACCCAAAAAGCATGTTTTTCAAATGAATTGTACAGATTATTAGCATAAATGAGCAAATGTGTTTGGATTTTGGCCCTAAATCTGATTTTGACATATTCAGGCCATATTCGAACACTATTCGTGCCAAATGTTTGTCTTATGTTCGGTTCCGAACATATTCGGTAATTTCTACTCCCATTGACTCTAATGACGTTCGGCTGTGTTCGACGAATATTGCAAAAACAATAGTCACTCATCTCTAATTATGAGTTATTTATTGATTTCTGAGTCACCATACCATCAATTTTAAAACTACACTTGCGATTTGCAAGGAGGTTCAAATTTTCCAGCAGTAATCCTCCCATTATCAGGTGCCTGTAGGCGTAAGTGACATAATTTCCAAGAGTAGTGTCACCACCAACTCTCTGCAAAGGTCACACGTGACGCTCTGCCTCACTGGCAATACACAGTGTACTAATGAAGCTGGAAGTGTACACCCGACTTCACTGCACATCGCCAAGAAGACATAACGCTGCGTACATGTGAAAGTTTTGTAAAATGCCAGAGATGATGCCGCTCTTACAAATCATATCACTCATGCCCACAGGGGTGTAATAACATGATTACTGGGAGGATAAGTCAGGTAAAATCAATACCACCCCTACTAGTCATCCACTAATTAGCATTAGAGTTGAGCTAATCAGGTCGGTAAGATTCATAAGTCACCGACTTTCGCCACAGTCGGTTTCCGCCAAGCGAAACTTGACCATAGCATGTAGTCGGCCATGCGTTCGGCAAAACGAGTGCCAAAGTCGGTTTTCCCATAATGCTTGCAGGCGCCTTTTTTCAGCCAATGAGCAAGGACGTACACTGTGGGCAACGAGATGACATGGGCAGTGTCCACCACCATCTTAGAGAGGGGCATTGCAGTGATTGGCTTGCTTTGTGTGGCATCATAGTGTCTATAAAAGCCCTGACAGCCGACCTCCATTTTACTTCTGCCGATCTTAACAGTAGGGAGAGGTTGCTGATGCTGTTTTTCAGTAGGGAGAGAGTTAGGGCTGGAAAGAGAAGTTCTTATGTGCTTGTGCTGATAGCAATTGTGCTGTACAGTTAGTGTACAGTGACAGGAGAGGATTTTCTTGTGTGCAGCAGCGCTGGTTATTAGGCTGCCTGATAGCTGTATTGCTGTGTGTACACTGCTGTGCAGACTGCTTTTTACACAGCACTAAAACTTTTATTCTTTTTTCTGCACAGTTACCGAGCATTCATTTTTTCCCACACCGTATAGAGCTGTACGCTCCTCACAAACTACCGTATACCGGCTGGTATCACGGACAAATACATGCTGACTATCTTTGTGTGACTCTTGAAATATATACAGTGATTTACAATTTCCTCTACACTGTATACAGCTGTACACTTCTTATACAGTACCGTTTTTCTGATTTTTATAATCTGGTCTAATCCACACTGAGCCTGTGAGCGTCTGTGTGTGACTTCGGAAATATATACGGAGATTTAAAATTACCCCTCCACTGTATACAGCTGTACGCTTCTGATACAGTACCGTTTTTCTGCTTTTTGTAATCTGGTCAAATCCATACTGAGTGAGCGTCTATGTGTGAATCCGGAAATATATACGGAGATTTAAAATTACCCCTACACTGTATACAGCTGTAAACTTCTGATACAGTGCCGAATTTCTGCTTTTTATATTCTGGTCTAATCCATACTGAGCCTGTGACCGTCTGTGTGTGACTCCGTAAATATATACGGAGATTTACAATTTCCCCTACACTGTATACAGCTGTACGCTTCTGATACAGTACCATTTTTCTGCTTTTTATATTCTGGTCTAATCCATACTGGGTGAGCGTCTGTGTGTGACTCCGTAAATATATACAGAGATTTACAATTTCCCCTACACTGTATACAGCTGTACGCTTCTAATACAGTACCCTTTTTCTGCTTTTTGTATTCTGGTCTAATCCATACTGAGTGAGCGTCTGTGTGACTCCAGAAATAGATACGGAGATTTACATTTTCCCCTACACTGTATACAGCTGTACGCTTCTAATACAGTACCCTTTTTCTGCTTTTTGTATTCTGGTCTAATCCATACTGAGTGAGCGTCTGTGAGACTCCGGAAATATATACGGAGATTTACAATTTCCCCTACACTGTATACAGCTGTATGCTTCTGATACAGTACCATTTTTCTGCTTTTTATATTCTGGTCTAATCCATACTGAGTGAGCGTCTGTGTGCGACTCCGGAAATATATACGGAGATTTAAATTTTCCCCTTCACCGTATACAGCTGTACACTTCTGATACAGTACCATATATCTACTGGTATTTTTGGTACATTTTCCCAAACATGAGGAAGTATGGTGGAAGAGGCACCGGACGTGAGCGGGGGGGGCAGCTGATACTGATGGTGGTGGTGGTGCATCTGCTGGTAGTGCCAAAAGCACAATAGCATCTAAGGCAGTAGGTGTTGAGCCTGCGTCATCTTCTGGCTCCAGAAGGCCTGGAAGGCTCCCTTTTCTGGGAGTAGGTAAACAGCTTTTAAAGCCGGAGCATCAGGAGCAGCTTTTGTCTTACATTGCCGAAACAGCCTCCAGCTCTATCGCCTCCTCTTCTAAAGTTTCAAAAAATGCAAGCACTCAGTCGTCAGTGCAGGCTCCTGGTCAGGAACAACACCTTTCCTTGTGTCCTTCACCCCCACCAATAGTGAAGGATGCGGCAAGCCACACTTCAGATTACTCCATGGAGCTCTTTTCACAAACCATGCCTGGGTTATCAAGTCAAATCCTGAATTCCCCATTCCAAGATGAATCTGACATGGAGTGCACTGATGCACAGCCACTGCTATATGATTCTGCTAGTACATTCACCCAGAGCACTACATTGCCCTCGCAGTCTACTGAGCCAGAATCTGACCCTGATGAAACTCAGGTGTCCCTTCCCGCATACTATACCACCTTACATGGTGACACAGGGGGTGGTGACTGCGGAGAAGCGGGGTTCCAGGGTCACTGCTGGAGGAGGCAAGAGTGGAGCGTTGGTGCAGGCCACAGGCTGGGATGAGGGGGTGTTCCAATGTGCGTCGCTGTGCGTGTTCAGTGGTGCGGGGGCTCTGTCGACATTTTGTGAAAGCCTAGACCCCGCAATCTTACATGGTTTACAGTGCGGTGAGCGCTGAGATCTCATCTCCCAAGATCTTGGTGCTGAGATCTCCATCTGCGCATGCCCCGGCAACCATTTTACTGAAGTCCACCTCACAGTAAACCACGTAAGTGTGGGGGCTCTGGGCTTTCGCAAAATGTCGGCAGAGCCCCACACCACCGAAGACCCACAGCGGCTCACATCAGAACACCCATCCCAGCCTGCAGGCTGCAGCAACGCTCCACTCTTACCTCCTCCAGCAGTGACCCTGGGACCCTGCTCCACCACAGCTGGTAAGGTATATCCGCATTATAAGATGCACCCCCATTTTCTCCCAAAATTTTGGGGAAAAAAGTAAGTCTTATAATCCGAAAAATACGGTACTTTCCAAATGGTTCTGATCTATGCAATACAGGTATAGTGAAAGTTTCAATCTGGTATACATTAATTTAGAAAGTCTGAAAATACGTAGCTGTAATATAATGTCTAATTGGTACCAACTTACAGTGTGATATATCACTCAGTGTACCTTTCAATGTATAATTTAAAAATTAAGAAAAAATTGTAGATCAGTATTTAGGGGTTAGGGCACAAAAGCCGGTAACCCACACATTGTATACTGCCCCTATTAGTCAAACAATCAGTTGATTTGGTTTCCAGTACCATCTCTATGCTGATGACACCCAATTATACACTTCTTCTCCTGATATCATGCCTGCCTTTTAAGAAAACACCAGTGATTGTCTAATCGCTGTTTCAAACTTCATGTCCTCCCTCCATCTTAAACTTAACCTGTCAATTACTGAACTCCTTGTGTTTCCTCCCTCTACTAATGTACCTATGCCCAACATTGCCATTTCCGTGTGTGGTTCCACCATTACTCCCCAGCAACATGCCCGCTGTCTTGGGGTCATACTTGATTCTGAGCTTTCATTCAGCCCCCACATCAGATCACTGGCTCGCTCTTGTTATCTGCACCTCAAAAACATTTCTATAATTCGACCCTTTCTTACTTTCGACTCTGCATAAACTTACTGTTTCTCTTATTCATTCTAATCTTTTCTATTGTAACTCTCTACTAATCGGTCTGCCTCTTACCAAACTCTCCCCTCTCCAATCTGTCTTGAATGCTGCAGCCAGGATCATATTCCTCACCAATCGTTACACCGATGCCTCTACCTTGTGCCAGTCATTACACTGGTTACCCATCCACTCCAGAACCCAGTACAAACTTATTACCCTCACCCACAAAACACTCCATGGCTCAGCAGCACCACCCTACATCTCCTCCCTTGTCTGAGTCTACCACCCTACCTGTGCCCTCCGTTCTGTCAATGACCTAAGATTAACATCCTCAATAATCAGAACCTCCCACTCCCGTCTCCAAGACTTTTCACGTGCTGCGCCAATACTTTGGAATGCACTACCCAAGTTAATACAATTAATCCCCAATCCCCACAATTAAGTGTGCCCTAAAAACACATTTGTTCAGACTGGCCTACCGTCTCAATGCATTAACCTAACTATCCCTGTGTTGCCCATTCAAAATCTTTTACCAGAACCAGGTTCCTCGCATCATATTCTCACCGCTTTATGCATTTAATAGCCCTCTGTGCCTGTACTGTTACATATTCAGGCTGATAACTGGTTCATGCAGCATTACATGAACACCCGATTCTTACACTATGGCCGGTCCAAACTACGAAAGCAATTGTTACCATCTACCTTCTGTATCTCCCCCTTTTCCTAGATTGTAAGCTTGTGAGCAGGGCCCTCATTCCTCTTGGTATCTGTTTTGATCTGTGTTTATTGTTATGCTGTAATGTCTATTGTCTGTACAAGTCCCCTCTAAAATGTAAAGTGCTGTGGAATATGTCAGTGCTATAGAAATAAAATTATTATTATTATTATTATTATTATATTGAAGAAGCAACCTCTATTTCCAATAAAAACAATTGAAAAATTAAATAAAACTTAAGTTATAGAAGCAAATACTATATTAATGTCCCAAATTTACTTTTATTTTAAATGAAATTTGTCTGTATAAGTAAATATTCTGACTGGTTTTCAATCTTCTCATTAATGTCAGATTAGAGGAATCTTAACATAGCAATAATCCATTATATTTAAAACATAAATAAAAAATATATTTTTTCTAATCCTTTGTTATTTGTTGAGATCATTTGATATTAGTTTTAAATGGTCCCAATTTTCAGCTTGTTCTGTAGAAAACTGCAATATTACAAACAAATCAATAAATGAATGAATCAATCAATCAATCAATCAATCTTAATACGTTCTTTTTTTATGTATTTATTCACACATGCACAAGTCACGATCTGAAGCGTTATACAACAATTTGCTGCAATAATGACTACTCGTTTCAAGGGTGAGTGGAAAATGGTGAGCTATAAATGTCTGTTCTGATAATAACGTGTAGAATGTCTTCCTTTGTCCTGATTGCCTCCTGTTAGACAAATGGTTTTAAACACACACAAAAATGTTCTGTTTCACAGAATAAAAGTCTGGATTTTTTCAGATGTTCACTGAAGGCACCATTCCCCTCAATGTTTAATCTTTTAAACCCTAGCTCTAAAGAAACTGAATAATATATAGGCATTGGGCACGAAAAGCTACAATACGGCTTGCGCAGACTGAATTCCGTTTCATCATGCCAGTTTCAACCTCTATATGCTGATTCGTTCTCTAACAAGGGATTAGCTGGGAGTCTGATAACTACACAAAATGAGTGAGATTCAAGTGTTCAAAAACATGATGAAGTACTATTTTTGAACTACTGGATAGACTTTGAAAACTTTGCCATTGCTGGGTTACTAGATCTGCCTTCAGTTCTTTTTACAAAGGTTCATAGACTAGTGGGCATTGTAACACTATTCTGTGAATGCCTGGTGCATATTTTATGAATAATTGAACTTGAACATTAATTATAGTTTAGGCTTTTTACAGGTACACTTTTAATCAGAAAGCTTTCCCAAATGTTACATTATTCCACTGATGAATGACACAAGATTGTATATACGTATTAGGATGAGAAAAGACTCGAGGCATGATAAGAAATCTATTATATGTCCTTACATGCGAAAACACTGCTTTGACATTTTTGTGCTCAATTTTCTGTAATTTCACATATGAATTTTTTTTTTAAATAGTAGAAATGAACTCTAATCTCAAAAGTTACTACCGTACAGCAGGTGGCGCCATCTGATGCCATATGGCATGGAAACAAAAGACAAGAATTACAGAAGCACAAAGAAGAATGTATAGTTTTATAGTACCAAGAGATTTCTAATATATGACTTTTAAAATAGTAAATACTTGAAATGAAATAGAAAAAATTGGCTAGTCTCTAATGCTCAGTTAACATATTAATAAAAAAGGTCCATTAGGTCTAATACACAGAGCTTGAATCACTATTGCATTTGCACCTTTTTATTAGTTTTTGCTGTTTTTCCTTTGTGTCCTTTATTTCTTTTAGTTTGCTCTTTCTTGTGTGCAAAATACATCAACCTAAGTGTGTCACTTTGATGAATTTGGTACAAAAAATAAAGCAAAAAACAAAGAAATTCTAGTCCTTATTTTGGGACCTCCAAGACAAAGAGTAGCTAAGAAGAGCAGTCATCTCTCTGTAAGATCTGTCAAGTCTGTGCTTTGCAGCTCATATTTTCAATGACTAAGGTGTTATCCCTGATTTTTCCTATGGGGCACTGCAGGGAAAATGAACGCTGTGGTATAATGACTAATGTGGCACCTAGGGGGCGCTGTATAAGTTGCTCAAATTATGCCTGGAGGCATGAGAGAGATGGGAAACCAGTCCCTGGTATGGGGCTAAACGGAAAGTATGTGTCGCAGAGCTATTCTGTGCTGTAGGTCAGCAATGTTGTTCTGGGACTTACAGTCCCATAAGAGTTCTGATTCTTGTTAAGGGTGAACCTACAGGGTTAGCTTGTGAGCTGGGTGGGACATGCTAACCACACATACACCGCCCACTGGTGGTGGGAGAATGAAAGGTACATACTGGTGATTGTATGTGGTGAAGGACCTGTGATGAGGTCATGAACACGTGACCAGACCATGTGCTTCATACCTTGGCTTGGGGAGTGGCTACAGGTATGAAAGGCAGTGCTGGGCACATGGAGATGAGATCGTGGTGGAGACTGGGAAGTGTCTCTGTAGTCTGTCTCAAGGGATTCTGTCTGAGACTGGGAAGTGTCTCAAGGGAGTCTGGCTGAGACAAGTGGAGAGTGTGTCCTGCACAGGGCTGCCTGGAAGGTTCCTGGAAGGTCGGTGGGTGTTGGAGGATCCTGGGGTTGGATCGTATTCCTGGAAGCACGTGGTGAGACTTGGAACTTGGTGGCCGGGGTTTTGGACTGGGGTCCTGAATAGCACCCGGACAGGACACATGGGTGTGCGGAGCCTGTGACGGTCCCACACTGAGAACCATGCGGTTCTATTGAGGAGTTTGGCTGGAGACAGCCTGGAAGTGACTTTCTGTTACAATGTGTCAGTGAGCACTGGAAGCGAGTCCAGATCACCCGGGAAGGCACCTGGTGGTCCCTGCTGGCTTGCAGCCGCTTAGTCAAGCCCATCCCATGCAAGGGTGAGTCTGGGACCAGTAGTTGCAAAGATAGAATGCGTTTATGTTGTCATATTGTTGCTACCTGGTCTTAAAGAGACAGTAAACCGTTATTTTTGGACTTAATGCCTGTGTATTGCCTCATTACTGCGTGTCCGGCCTCGGCCTACCAGAGCGAATCCCTACAATTGGTGCTCAAATGCGGGCATACGCAGTGAGGTCAGGCTGTTTTTTTTTGTGGATGTTTTTTTCTCTCTGCATAACAAATGACCAGGTGAAGACGTCTGGCTGTAACCCGGTGGGGTTATGAAGGTGACAAGCGGCTGGCTGTGCCTCGTGGGGTCACGAAGGTGACAAGCGGCAAGACGGTGCAGCGGAAGCAAGCAGAGTCTTGTGGTGGCAGGAGCTACAGTGACTGGCAGCAAGAGGTTCTGCAGGAGCTGCAGTAACAGCCACAGCAGCTTATGAGCAACACCTGGAGGTGTTGGTGGTTTGTGGCGGCAACGGAAGCTGCGGCAGTACCAGCAGGAGCTGGTGTGGTAATAGGACAGTGTGAACCAGGTCACACAGACTCTTAAAGGGCCAGTAACAGCCCAAAAGAGATAAAACTGTACTGAGGGGGTTGTGCCTAAGAAAACTGTGGGGGAGTCCACAGGGTGTATCCCAGAGTGGGGTGGTGGCCAAAAAGGGGCGGTAACCCACCAGCAGGGATGGTTGGCAAAAAGGGGGTGGAGAACTGTCTGGAGATGGAGAGCACGGTAAAAATGCTTGTGGAGGCCATGCAGCAGCAACAGCTGGTTATGCAGCAGCAACATCTGGCTACGCAGCAGCAACAGCAGGCTATACAGCATCAGCAGGCTATGCAGCAGCAGCAAGCTATGCAGCAGCAGCAGGCTATGGAACGGCAACAGGAAACCAACAGGCTACTGATGCAGCACATCAAAGAGCCGCAGACAGCTGGAGCTGCCCAGGGATGCCGGGATGTCCGGCGAGTGGTGCGTGCAGCGATTCCAGAAAGGGAGACATCAGAGGATGTCGGGGTGTACCTGGAGGGGCAGCCGAACGGTTGCCAGGCGAAAATATATGTGTGTCCAATTTGTCTTATGAACTATCCACCGGGCGTAAGGCTACGGGGTTGTGACCTGCCGATAGATAATGAAGATATGGTTGGCCTGATCGACCCGGGGAGTCCGGTGACGTTAGTGAGAGTTGCACCTAAGGGGTCTCAAATACCCGGTAGAAAGGTCAGGGTCACCTGCATTCATGGGAACACTAAGGAGTATCCCATGGCCGTGGTAACTGTGGGGACAGGCTGGGACATGAGGGAACAGGAGGTCGCTATAGTCCCAAGTTTGGTGTGTCCCGTAGTTATAGGTCGGGACTCTGAACTGTTTTCCGACTTGCAAAAGGAGGGAGATCGCTCTACTGTTGGGATGGTGGGTATTAGTACCACGACACCTACCAAAGTGGACTGGTCTGACCAACTCAGTGACTTAGCAGACGGTGACACCAGCGGAAAGGGTGCATTTACCCAACTGACAGACCTGAAGTCTCTTGACGGGTGCCAGGAGGGGGGTGACTCAGACTCCGAGGGTGACTGTGACTCTAAGTTAGAAAAGGAGTACAGTAAGGAAGGCCCCCACCAGGAGGGAAAATCCTCCCGTCGTCGGAAACGTAAAGGGCGCAAAGCGCCGGAACACAATGTATGTACTGAGGATGGTAATAAAGAAAAATCTATGACTGATGTGTTAGTGCAAGATGTGAGTACTCTTCCAGACACTGGAGAGCTGAAGAGTGTAGAGCTCGCTGAAGGTACAAAGAGTCAAGAGGGGCCTAAGGATGACCGGGCCGAGCCTCAAGAAAAGTTGAAGGGGTCGAATACGGAAGTCGCCGACGCCATACAGTTGGAGCAGGTACGCCACCTGGAGGCCGAGGTTGCGGCCATAAAGCGGAACATCGCTAAAAAGTTGTCTGGTGAGAAGCAAAGGTCTGCTGAACTAGAGACCCTTAAAGAGCAGATCAAACAAGAAAAGGCCCTGAGACTAACGGCCGAACAAAGAGTGGATGAGCTAAAGAGGGAAGTCTCTGAGCTCAGAGATCACCTGTCCACGTGGCAAAGTGGGAATAAGGCCGTCAGGGAATATGTGATTGCGCTCGGAGAAGCAGTAAGAGGTCTTCTGCAGGAGGAGAAGTTGGTGGGTGAAAACTTACAGCGGCTGTGCCCAAGTGATAACCAGGCGGAAGTGCCAGTGCCCATCTTGGCAAGGGTCGTGAAGAACGTGAGTCTCAGGAAGAGGAGAAGGCTTCACTCTTTAAGTGTGTGATAAAGGTACCTGCAGACATGCGAGAAGCTTGTGCCAGTGAAGGGGTGCATGAGGCCTTTAAAAAGGCGGTAAAAGCCGATAGTGTGAACTGGGCACCCGAGACGAACCAGTTGGTGATCCTGGAAGAGGGGGAAGACACAGGGAAGCTAGTGGATGTCCTGAAGGATATGCATCTGCAGTGTCTCCATGCGAAACAGATGATTATGTTAAGTAACATGAAAGCCGCTCAACGTCTGGAGCACGCCAAGGAAGATCAAAATCGGCTGGATTTGGCAGAAGAGATAATTCCGATACCCAGAAATCTGGTGGGGAGAGTCGTCGGAAGAGTCGTCGGAAGACTTGGAAAAGTGATGCAGGAGATGGTGGATAAATCCGGTGTAAGGAGAGTGAGGATTCCAGCTGATGGCGAGATCAAGGTGGCTGGAGAAGACATGGTTCCCTTCATTGGTGTGGGCTCAGTGGAGAGCCTGAAGAACATCCGAACGCTCCTGGAGTATCGAATAATGTACCTACGAGAAGTAGAGCAGCTGATCTCAGGAAGAAAGCAGATAAAGGAACAGCTGCATGAGTTAAAACGAAGATGGCGACTGCTTCCATCCCAACATATAGAGAAACAAGAGGCTTCTCTGGGGACTGCCAGTAGACGAGCTGAAACACTGAGGGGTAGAGATGACGATTCGGTTAGCTCAGGGCTGAGTGACCTAAGTGTGAGACCCGGTGGCCGACAAAGGGATAGAGAGTCCGACTCAGATCAACTAGTGAGCTTGACGGGACGATGGACTCAGGACCGCAATAACCGTAGGAGACGGTACTGGAGAGGTCTGGTGACACCGAGGGAAAAACAAGGCCGACATTCTGACCGCTGGGGCGGGGGAGGCCTGACCAAGAGGTAATGTTGCAGGATGCCCAAAATCGACTGAGACGGTCCCCTCAACTGGTAGGGCAAGATGACATGGGTGACCTGTCTCGGGGTCCTCGGGTTGAAACAGGTGTTCAACCTAACAAGTTTGAACAGAGGGGGAAGGTATGTGGTATAATGACTAATGTGGCACCTAGGGGGCGCTGTATAAGTTGCTCAAATTATGCCTGGAGGCATGAGAGAGATGGGAAACCAGTCCCTAGTATGGGGCTAAACGGAAAGTATGTGTCGCAGAGCTATTCTGTGCTATAGGTCAGCAATGTTGTTCTGGGACTTATAGTCCCATAAGAGTTCTGATTCTTGTTAAGGGTGAACCTACAGGGTTAGCTTGTGAGCTGGGTGGGACACGCTAACCACACATACACCGCCCACTGGTGGTGGGAGAATGAATGGTACATACTGGTGATTGTATGTGGTGAAGGACCTGTGATGAGGTCATGAACACGTGACCAGACCATGTGCTTCATACCTTGGCTTGGGAGTGGCTACAGGTATGAAAGGCAGTGCTGGGCACATGGAGATGAGATCGTGGTGGAGACTGGGAAGTGTCTCTGTAGTCTGTCTCAAGGGATTCTGTCTGAGACTGGGAAGTGTCTCAAGGGAGTCTGGCTGAGACAAGTGGAGAGTGTGTCCTGCACAGGGCTGCCTGGAAGGTTCCTGGAAGGTCGGTGGGTGTAGGAGGATCCTGTGGTTGGACCGTATTCCTGGAAGCACGTGGTGAGACTTGGAACTTGGTGGCCGAGGTTTTGGACTGGGGTCCTGAATAGCACCCGGACAGGACACATGGGTGTGCGGAGCCTGTGACGGTCCCACACTGAGAACCATGCGGTTCTATTGAGGAGTTTGGCTGGAGACAGCCTGGAAGTGACTTTCTGTTACAATGTGTCAGTGAGCACTGGAAGCGAGTCCAGATCACCCGGGAAGGCACCTGGTGGTCCCTGCTGGCTTGCAGCCACTTAGTCAAGCCCATCCCATGCAAGGGTGAGTCTGGGACCAGTAGTTGCAAAGATAGAATGCGTTTATGTTGTCATATTGTTGTTACCTAGTCTTAAAGAGACAGTAAACCGTTATTTTTGGACTTAATGCCTGTGTGTTGCCTCATTACTGCGTGCCCGGCCTCGGCCTACCAGAGCGAATCCCTACAATGCTTACAGATGGTTTCCTTCAGACATTACAGCTAATAACTGTAAGCCATAGGTGTGCTCATCAGGAAACATTGCTAACAAAAAGATTTAGACTACATAAGCTACAGCTTTTTTATGCAAAAGGAATTTAAAACAATAAAAACTACAGAAACAAAGTTGTTGAAAATGTAACCTTTCAAGTTGTACCAGTATCTCTCTAGGAGGGAGTATGTTCCCTAGAACACATAAATAATACTGCATTTCTCCAAAAATAAGACCTACATAGAAAATAAACTCTAGCATATTTTTCGGGATCTTTGGGAAATGCTTAAAATATAAGCCCAATCCAAAAATCAGCCCTAGTGGTGGTTCAAGGAAGTCTCCAGGCAGCTAAAAAATTTAAGCAATAAAACAGGACCCTTCATCAAAGAAAGCAGACATTCCCAAAAGAATTGCACTTAAAAGAACCCAAACAATTACAATTGGCAAGTGCCAATGGTGAATGGGTTCTGACATGGAGATCTTTGTCACTGTCAGGTCCATTGTTGTTCCCGCTGCATTGCAGCTCTCATACACAGATTGAGTACCAGTACAACTCCACTCCCAAGCTCGAGTGACACTGCTTCGTGTCACTAAGGGGAGCCAACAGCTGTCAGGGGACCTGCCAGTGATGCACATTTGTGTGTGAGAGCCTAGTCACTTGCCAACTCTGATTTGCTTAGAATCTAGTGATTGCGATTCTTTTGGGGGGTTTCTGCTTTCTTTTGTTGGTAACCAATATAAGCAATTGTAAATTTAAGTAGGTAATTTAAACCATAGTAAATACGGTATGTCCCCACCAATATATGCTTGGTAGGGTATATATGGTTTTGAGAATGACAGATAAGATAAGAGAAGGTGCAACTCAGCCAGTAATAGGATTAGCATAAAATGTATTAACAAAATGTATATGAAATACAATTTATTGAAAAATGCAAGTTAAACTATAAATATATCAATTAGCCTGTAGATGGCACCACATAATAACAAATAAATAGGGAAAGGTATAAATATGTACAGTGGGTTCGGAAAGTATTCAGACCCCTTTAAATTTTTCATTCTTTGTTTCATTGCAGCCATTTGGTAAATGCAAAAAAACGTCATTTTTTTCTCATTAATGTACACTCTGCACCCGATCTTGACTGATTAAAAACAGAAATGTAGACATTTTTGCAAATTTAATAAAAAAGAAAAACTGAAATGTCACATGGTCATAAGTATTCAGACCCTTTGCTCAGACACTCATATTTAAGTCACATGTTGTCCATTTCTTTGTGATCTTCCTTGGTTCTACTCCTTCATTAAAGTCCAGCTGTGTTTAATTAAACTGATAGGACTTAATTTGTAAAAGCACACAACTGTCTATATAAGACCTCACAGCTCACAGTGCATGTCAGACCAAATGAGAATCATGAGGTCACAGTAACGGATCAAGGAGCTCAGAGACAGAATTGTGGCAAGGCACACATCTGGCCAAGGCTACAAAAAAAATTCTGCAGCACTTAAGGTTCCTAAGAGCACAGTGGCTTCAATAATCCTTAAATGGAAAAAGTTTGGGACCACCAGAAGTCTTCCTAGACATGGCCGTCCAGCCATACTGAGCAATCGTGGGAGAAGAGCCTTGGTGAGAGAAGTAAAGAAGAACCCCAAGATCACTGTGACTGAGCTCCACAGATGCAGTAGGGAGATGGGAGAAAGTTCCGCAAAGTCAACTATCTCTGTAGCCCTCCACCAGTTGGGCCTTTATGGCAGAGTGGCCCTACGGAAGCCTCTTCTCAGTGCCAGACATATGAAAGCACACATAGAGTTTGCTAAAAAACACATGAAGGACTCCCATACTATGAGAAATAAGATTCTATGGTCTGATGAGACGAATAGAACATTTTGGTGATAATTCTAAGTGGTATGTGTGGAGAAGACCAGGCACTGCTCATCATCTGCCCAATACAATCCCAACAGTAAAACATGGTGGTGGCAGCATCATGCTATGGGGGTGTTTTTCAGCTGCAGGGACAGGACGACTGGTTGCAATTGAAGGAAACATGAATGAGGCCAAGTACAGAGATATCTTGGATGAAAACCTCTTCCAGAGTGCTCTGGACCTCAGACTTGGCTGAAGGTTCACCTTCCAACAAGACATTGACCCTAAGCACACAGCTAAAATAACAAAGGAGTGACTTCAGAACAACTCTGTGACCATTCTTGACTGGCCCAGCCAAAGCCCTGACCTAAACCCAATTGAGCATCTTTGGAGAGACCTGAAAATGGCTGTTCACCAACGTTCACCATCCAACCTGATGGAACTGGAGAGGATCTGCAAATCCAGTTGTGAAAAACTTGTTGCATCATTCCCAAGAAGACTCATGGCTGTACTAGCTCAAAAGCGTGCCTTTACTCAATACTGAGCAAAGGGTTTGAATACTTATGACCATGTGATATTTCTTTTTTTCTGTTTTAATAAATTTGCAAAAATTTCTACATTTTTGTTTTTTTCAGTAAAGATGGGGTGCAGAGTGTACATTAATGAGAAACAAATTAACTTTTTTTGCATTTACCAAATGGCTGAAATGAAGCAAAGAGTGAAAAATTTAAAGGGGTCTGAATACTTTCCGAAGCCACTGTAAGTAGTAGTAGTAGTAACCCTGAGTTGAGTATTCATCAAATATCAAGAACTCCAATTTCCAAAATGAATTGATACCATGTCTATTTGTCATATACATGTTAAGTAAAATTATTTTTGGAAAATTTAGGTCTCATCATTTGATGATGGCATGATTATATTTGAATAAATATTGATTTTTTTTGTTCAAGAATAAATGTAGATTAATGTTCATGGAAAAAATTAGACATCCCATGAAAATAAGTCCTGTTTTATTTTCAGAGAATCACGGAACTTATGTCATCTTGTATAATAATCATAATATATTTTATCATTTTTTAAAATGGATCAACATTGTCTCAGCATTAGTGATGAGCGAACATGCTTGGATAAAGTGTTATCTCAACATGCTCGTGTTCTGAGTGTCCTCGGTGTGCTCTATTATTATGTTCCAGTTCCCACAGCTGCATGTTTCAGCCGCTACACATGAAGAGATTGATTGTTTGTTAGGCAATCCCTGCATGTGTTGCGGATGTCAAACTGACGTGACGAGACATGCAGGCGCGGGGTCTGGAACATATTATTCCAGCACACCGAAGTCACTTTGTTAGCACATGAGCATGCTCGGATAACACCTTTTCCCAGCACGTTTGCTCATCACTTATCATCGTTTTCACCCATTGTTCAGGCTCAACAAAATGGACTTGGAAGTTGACACTTAAAACTATATATGATATTATTGTATTTAAAAGGAATATAATGTAATTTGCATATTGTCTGTGGGCAGTATGGTACATACAGTCATGGCCAAAAGTTTTGAGAATGACACAAATATTAATTTTTACAAAGTCTACTGCTTCACTTTTTCTAATGGCAATTTGCATATACTCCAGAATGTTATAAAGAGTGATCAGCTTAACAGCAATTACTTGCAAAGTCAATATTTGGCTAGAAAATGAACTTTATCCCCCAAAACACATTTCAACATCATTGCTGCCCTGCCTTAAAAGGACCAGTTAACCTCTTTTCAGTGATTGCTCCATTAACACAGGTGTGGGTGTTGATGAGGACATGGCTGGAGATCAATCTGTCATGATTAAGTAAGAATGACACTACTGTACACTTTAAAAGGAGGCTGGTGCTTGGCATCATTATTTCTCTTCTGTTAACCATGGTTATCTCTAAAGAAACACGTGCAGTCATCATTGCAATGCACAAAAATGGCCTAACAGGGAAGAGTATCGCAGCTAGAAAGATTGCACCTCAGTCAACAATCTATCGCATCATCAAGAACTTCAAGGAGAGAGGTTCCGTTGTTGCCAAAAAGGCTCCAGGGCGCCCAAGAAAGACCAGCAAGCTCCAGGACCGTCTCTTAAAAGTGTTTCGGCTGCGGGATCGGGCTACCAGCAGTGCAGAGCTTGCTCAGGAATGGCAGCAAAGAAGCCACTTCTCTCCAGAAAAAAACATCATGGACAGACTGATGTTCTGCAAAAGGTACAGGCAGTGGACTGCTGAGGACTGGGGTAAAGTTATTTTCTCTGATGAATCCCCTTTTTGATTGTTTGGGACATCAGGAAAACGCCTCATTCGAAGAAGACAAGGTGAACGCTACCACCAGTCTTGTCTCATGCCAACTGTTAAGCATCTTGAAACCATTCATGTGTGGGGTTGCTTCTCACCCAAGGGAATCGGCTCTCTCACAGTCTTGCCTAAAAACACAGCCATGAATAAAGAATGGTACCAGAATGTCCTCCAAGAGCAACTTCTCCCAACCCTCCAAGAGCAGTTTGGCGATCAACAATGCCTTTTCCAGCATGATGGAGCACCTTGCCATAAAGCAAAGGTGATAACTAAATGGCTCAGGGAACAAAACATAGAGATTTTGGGTCCATGGCCTGGAAACTCCCCAGATCTTAACCCCTTAACGACCAAGCCATTTTGTAGGTTAAAGACCAGGCCAATTTTTACAATTCTGACCACTGTCTCTTTATGAGGTTATAACTCTGGAACGCTTCAACGGATCTTGGCGATTCTGAGAATGTTTTCTCGAGACATATTGTACTTCATGATAGTCATAAAATTTCTTCAATATAACTTGCGTTTATTTATGAAAAAAACGGAATTATGGCAAAAATTTTGAAAATTTTGCAATTTTCAAACTTTTAATTTTTATGTCATTAAATCAGAGAGATATGTCACAAAAATTAGTTAATAAATAACATTTCCCACATGTCTACTTTACATCAGCACAATTTTGGAACAAAAATTTTTTTTTGTTAGGAAGTTATAGTGTTAAAAGTTGACCAGCAATTTCTCATTTTTCCAACAAATTTACAAAATCATTTTTTTTAGGGGCCACCTCACATTTGAAGTGAATTTGAGGGGTCAATATGACAGAAAATACCCAAAAGTGACACCATTCTAAAAAACTGCACCCCTCAACGTGTTCAAAGCCACATTCAAGAAGTTTATTAACCCTTTAGGTACTTCACAAGAATTGAAGCAATGTGGAAGGAAAAAATTAACATTTAACTTTTTTTCCCAAAATTTTTCTTTCGACACAATTTTTTAAAATTTTGTCAAGGGTATCAGTAGAAAATGAACCACAAGATTTGTTGTACAATTTCTCCTGAGTACAGCGATACCCCATGTGTGGGGGTAAACCACTATTTGGGCGCATGGCAGAGCTCGGAAGGGAAGCAGCGCCATTTGACTTTTTTGGCTGGAATTGAGATTGGACACCATGTCGCATTTGGAGAGTCCCTGTGTGCCTAAACAGTGGAAACCCCCCACAAGTGACCCCATTTTGGAAACTAGACCCCCCAAGTAACTTATCTAAATGTGTAGTGAGAGCTTTGAACCCCAAGGGCTTCACAGAAGGTTATAACGTAGAGCCGTAAAATTAAAAAATCATATTTTTTCCACAAAAATTATCTTTTCATCCCAATTTTTATTTTCCAAAGGAAAATGGAACCCAAAGTTTTGTGCAATTGTCCTGAGTACGCGATACCCCATATGTGGGGGTAAACCACTATTTGGGTGCATGGCAGAGCTCGGAAGGGAAGCAGCGCCATTTACTTTTTTGGCTGGAATTGAGATTGGACCCATGTCGCATTTGGAGAGTCCCTGTGTGCCTAAACAGTGGAAACCCCCACAAGTAACCCCATTTTGGAAACTAGACCCCCCAAGTAACTTATCTAAATGTGTAGTGAGAGCTTTGAACCCCAAGGGCTTCACAGAAGGTTATAACGTAGAGCCGTAAAATTAAAAAATCATATTTTTTCCACAAAAATTGATCTTTTCATCCCAATTTTTATTTTCCAAAGGATAAAAGGACCCAAAAGTTATTGTGCAATTAGTCCTGAGTACGCTGATACCCCATATGTGGGGGTAAACCACTATTTGGGTGCATGGCAGAGCTTGGAAGGGAAGCAGCGCCATTTGACTTTTTTGGCTGGAATTGAGATTGGACGCCATGTCGTATTTGGAGAGCCCCTGTGTGCCTAAACAGTGGAAACCCCCACAAGTAACCCCATTTTGGAAACTAGACCCCCCAAGGAACTTATCTAGATGTGTGGTGAGAGCTTTGAACCCCCAAGGGCTTCACAGAACGTTATAACGTAGAGCTGTAAAATTAAAAAATCATATCTTTTCCACTAAAATGATCTTTCCACCCCCAATTTTTATTTTCCAAAGGGTAAAAGGACCCCAAAAGTTATTGTGCAATTTGTCCTGAGTACGCTTATACCGCATATGTGGGGGTAAACCACTATTTGGGCGCATGGCAGAGCTTGGAAGGGAAGCAGCGCCATTTGACTTTTTTGGCTGGAATTGAGATTGGGCCATGTCGCATTTGGAGAGTCCCTGTGTGCCTAAACAGTGGAAACCCCCCACAAGTGACCCATTTTGGAAACTAGACCCCCCAAGGAACTTATCTAGATGTGTGGTGAAAGCTTTGAACCCCAAGGGCTTCACAGAAGGTTATAACGTAGAGCAGTAAAATTAAAAAATCATATCTTTTCCACAAAAATGATCTTTCCACCCCCAATTGTTATTTTCCAAAGGGTAACAGGACCCCAAAAGTTATTGTGCAATTTGTCCTGAGTACGCTGATACCCCATATGTGGGGGTAAACCACTATTTTGACGCATGGCAGAGCTGGAAAGGGAAGGAGCGCCTTTTTCAAATGCAGATTTTGATGGAATGGTCTGCGGGTGTCATGTCACGTTTGGAAAGCCCCTGATGTGCCTAAACAGTAGAAACCCCCCACAAGTGACTCCATTTTGGAAACTAGACCCCCCAAGGAACTTATCTAGATGTGTGGTGAGCACTTTGAACCCCAAGTGCTTCACAGAAGTTTATAACGTAGAGCCGTGAAAATAAAAATATCATATTTTTTTCCACAAAAATAATCTTTGCCCCCAAATTTTTATTTTTATAAGGGTAACAGGAGAAATAGGACCCCAAAAGCTATTGTGCAATTTTTCCTGAGTACACTGATATCCCATATGTGGGGGGGGGAACCACTATTTTGACGCATGGCAGAGCTCGGAAGGGAAGGAGCACCGTTTTTAAATGCATATTTTGATGGAATGGTCTGCGGGTGTCATGTCACGTTTGGAAAGCCCCTGATGTGCCTAAACAGTAGAAACCCCCCACAAGTGACTCCATTTTGGAAACTAGACCCCCCAAGGAACTTATCTAGATGTGTGGTGAGCACTTTGAACCCCCAAGTGCTTCACAGAAGTTTATAACGTAGAGCCGTGAAAATAAAAATATCATATTTTTTTCCACAAAAATAATCTTTTTGCCCCCAAATTTTTATTTTTATAAGGGTAACAGGAGAAATAGGACCCCAAAAGCTATTGTGCAATTTGTCCTGAGTACGCTGATACCCAATATGTGGGGGGGAACCACTGTGATCGCCTTACTGCGATCTTTGGGAGGCACAATGAACAAATCCACAAAAGGTGAAGCATTGATTTTCTTTTTTACGCCGTTCCTCGTGCGGTATTAGTGATTAGGGACTTTATTCCTCGGATCGGTGCGATTACAGCGATACCAGATTTATACTCTTTTTTCATGTTTAGCTTCTGTCACACACTAAAAGATGCTTTTTTTTGGAATAATTTTTTGTAAGAAATTTTTGCATCGCCGTATTTTGAGAGCTATAATTTTTCCATATTTCGGCCGACAGAGTTATCTATGGGCTTATTTTTTGCGGGACGAGCTGACGTTTTTATTGGTACCATATTCAGGCACATAACGTTTTTTGATCGTTTCCTATTCCGATTTTTGTGGAATCAGAATGAACAAAAACCAGCAATTCAGGAAATGTTTTTTTTTTTTTTCCTCCGTTCCGTGTGTGGTAAAATTGATAAAGCAGCTTTATTCTTCGGGTCACTACGGTTACGGCGATTCCTCATTTATATATTTTTTTTATGTTTTGGCATTTTTTACACAATAAAAAAATTTATAGAAAAAATAATTATTTTTGCATCAGTTTATTCCGCGAGCTATAACTTTTTTATTTTTTCGCTGATGATGCTGTACAGTGGCTTTTTTTTTGCGGGACAAGATGACGTTTTCAGCGGTACCATGATTATTTATATCTGACTTTTTGATCGCGTGTTATTGCTCTTTTTCCAAGCGGTATAATGATACCGCTTGGAAAAAGTATAATTTACTACTTTTTTGTGTTTTTTTTTTACGGCTTTCACTGAAGGGGTTAACTAGGGTTACACTTTTATAGATGGGATTTTTACGGACGTGACGATACCTAACATGTGTATGTTTTTTGTTTTTTATTTTTTTTATTACATAAAAATGTGTATTTTTTAGGGGATTTTTTTAAAATTATTTTTTAATATTTTTTTTACAATTTTTTAAAAAAAATGATTTTTTTTAACTTGTCCCTTTATGGGACTTTCACTTTTTTTACTTTTTATTGCAGTTACAATGCATTGCAATGCTCTGGCATTGCAATGCATTGTACCTATGGGGAAAGCTGCTGTGACATGATCACAGCAGCTTCCCGTAGCTAAATGACCCGGAGGTTGTCATGACAACCCCCGGGTCATCAAGGCAGAGATCGGCCCCTGCAAATACATTGCAGGGTGCCTATCTGAGGCAGAGGGAGCTCCAGACCCTCTGCCTCCCCCCCTGAGCTCTGCGATCGCGCTCGATCGCAGCAGTCAGGGGGTTAACAGCCAGGGGCGGTGGGGGCTCCGCTCCTGGCTGTCAGTGCAGGAAGCCTGGCCACTGCAGCGCCGGCTCCTGCACTGATCGCGCTGGGGAAGCTGAAATTTCAGCTTCTCCTGCCCGATCGCTGCTGTGTTTGGTCAGTCAGATTGACTGACCAATCACAGCGCTGTGGGTGCGGGGACCGACGGGAAAGGTCCCCGCACCGCTTGCCGTGCCTGTCAGCTGTCTGTGACAGCTGTCGGCACTGATCTACCACTGCGTGTTTACACGCAGTGGTAGATCAAAGCCATGACGTGCAGAGTCCGTCCTGGTGCCGGAATTGGCACCTTGCCATGACGGACTCTGCACGTCAGTGGACATTAAGGGGTTAATCCCATTGAGAACTTGTGGTCAATCATCAAGAGACGGGTGGACAAACAAAAATCTAAAAATTCTGACAAAATGAAAGCATTGATTGTGCAAGAATGGTCTGCTATCAGTCAGGATTTGGTCCAGAAGTTGATTGAGAGCATGCCAGGGAGAATTGCAGAGGTCCTGAAGAAGAAGGGTCAACACTGCAAATATTGACTTAACTCATTCTAACTGTCAATATAAGCTTTTGTTACTCATATGTTTGCAATTATATTTCTGTCTGTGATAAAAACATCTGTCAAACACACATATATATTTTTATGGAAAGATTTGCTAATTTACTCCATTTAAATCCAGCTTTGTTGAAACTTTGCCCCAAATTTTATTTGCTGATTTTTTTATTATATTTAATATAAATGCATATTAAACATAATATAAATAAAAAACTTAAAAGCCTCAAACTGACCAGAAAATATCTGTATAATACTCTTGGATTTTCTTGTGACTGTATTGAACCCATTTTGAGCAACCTTAGTAATGTCCAAGTGACCACAACCTATCTGACTAGGGTAAAACAGTTGGTAACCAGTTGTAAAAAAAACGCTATTTGGGTTGCATCAATGGGTCTAAAATTGGACTATTACAAGGAAGTGTGCAAAAAAAAACAATACAACACGTGCAATTTATGAGGTAGACAGTTGCATTTATATTTCTTGATTAAGTAGATTATTCTTTAAAAAAATATGCCTTGCCCATATTACAATACAGGAAGCTAACTTTCTGTGACACACTAGCCTTGGTTTCAGGATTCCAGATTAGTAGCAAAATTAGGAGTTACATTTTTGCCCCCTTGTCTGCAGTTTGTGAATAATAAATTAGACTGTTATTAAGGTGCTATTACTGCAGAATATCAAATATCAATTAAAAGTCACACTGAGTGACAACACAGTTACCCCAGTTCTCTGTATCACTTGAATCTTTGGAATATTTTTCACAGAAGAGACTACCACTCCCATTTTAAACATGACTCAGCATTGTATTAGTATATCACATTCACATTAGGTCTATTTGGGATGAGCTGTGTGTTCTGACCTCCAATCTTTACTTTGGAAAAGCCTTAAAGGGAATCTGTCTACAGGTTTTTATTATGTTTTCTTAAGACAGCAAGCAATAGAGACTGAGACAAAAAATTCAGTGACGTGTCCCTTGTCAAAGTGTGTGCTGTTATTTACTAACTGTGAAGGATTTATCACTAAGAAATTAACATTGTTGGACTACACTGATCCAGCAAGACCCCTTCCCCCTGTGATAAGCACCTCACTGTCTATAGACTTGTTCATGGAGAGCCTGGTGTGGGCGGGGTTAGCTTCCTCAGTGCTGCTTCATTGTAAATCTAAAAGCTCTGATTGTGTCAGAATGGCTGCACCCAGTAATCCAAGTGATACATCGTTGGAATCGGGGTCCCTTTTTCTACATCATGCAGCTCTCAGGTGAGGTAGCAAAAACCTGCTGAGAGATTCCCTTTAAATGCTGAACAGACCCTTATCTTTTATATTGGTTGCAGTAGTCCAAACTGATTTGCTGTCTTACACTATGTGATATAATAGCTGCAGGGCATTTTGGGGAAGCTTCCGTGGTCACGCCTGATGTAATTATCTCATCTTCTGAGCCTTCAGAACTGTGAAATTGTGACGGGAGTTTTTGCTTTGTGAACCTCACAAATTGAATTGTTGACTGTTTGAGTAGTGAGGAACTGTCAATTTCAGGAAATTTGACTCAAAGTGGATTCTCCGTGATTGATTCACTCATCTCTATTTAGGAGCCTCCACAACAATCCTACTTAGTGACAGCTGTCTATGCACAATCATCTACATAATTTTGTTAGTCACTGAATAGGACATCCCATTGAAGTTATAATTTCTGTATGAGAATAAATTATAAGTTATACTCATTTTTACCACTAAACTATATGTCAATTTATTTATCTATTTTGTCTCTGTATATACCTTCTGCAAATCTGGTGGCATGTTTAATTTGATAGTTTAGCCTACCCATACATTATAGAGAGCTCTTAGTCGAACGCTCCTTTTATTGAAAGTTATTCCTCCCATACCCTGCATACACATTAAACATTCACATTTTGCTCAACTGAGTATGTATATGCTACGATTGAGTACAGAAGGATAAACTGAGGTCAGTCACCAATGGTAGTGCCTTATCTTCCCTGAGGACACTGGATTGGGCATATAAGAATACAACATGCTCAATCCTTGTGTCCTGACATATGGCAACTAAGAAGTTGGGATGCCCATACAAATTAGATTATCTGAAATGAAAGGGTTCATCCAACAATAATCTGATGGCCAACTTTACAAAGGAATATGCCTTCATTACAGTCTTAGTGATAACTACAGTTTTGTTTCACATCATGGTTGGATCCTTGATGTAAATGTAATGCTTAAATTTATTTTCTGATGTAGAGTATATCATATGAGATAGAAGACGAAGGCTGTAGAAAGCAGGACTCACCTCTGGTATGTGATCAAAAATGGTAACTTTATTCAGTCATCACATGAGAAACAGAGACGTGTAGCAACGAGCGAGCGACAACTGTTTCGAATGAGTACACGCTCCTTCCTGCTCTCTCTTCTTCTGCCAGAAGAAGCGTATATTCAGGCGAAACAGCTGTTGCTCACTTGTTCCTCAGAGACTCTGTTCCTCATATGATGACTGAATAAAGTGCCATTTTATTTGCATATTAGTGGTGAGTGACTCTTTCTTCAGCCTTCATTTTCTATCTCATAAGATATACCGTACATCAGAAAAGCAATTCAAGCAAGATCTGGTTTATGCTAAATATTTGCTGTATCCGCTTGCCTTTGTTTTGTGATGTAGGTGTGTTAGCAGTGCCAGAGCTATTATCTTTTACTGTATATCTTATATTGTGTGTGCATTATGTGTACAATTGTTTGCAGGAAAATCACAGCTGCTAATGAGACTAGTTATACCTGTGATTGCTTCATGCATATTTTATCAGGAACACTATAGCACTTACTGTTAGTTTTCCAACACTGCTTTTCCAACCAAGAATTTGTCTTTTTTTCTCAAACCATACATATCTTTTACATCAGCAATTGTTTTTGCATTGCCCTATGTTAAAAAATGTCTAATTGTAATTCTTAGGCCGGCGTCACACTCACCGTAGAAAAATACGGAGCGTATTGTAAGAGCGTAATACGCCAAAATGTTGCCGGCACAACAATCCGTGTTTAATCCGTTATCAGGGTGCGGCTGCGTATTTTGCGCATGTAATCATCCGTATGCAATCCGTATGGCATTCAAATCATCATAATCATGGCTATTTATTGGCTCTGCATCAGGTTGTAACCCCAATCTTGCCATTTTTGTGGTCTGCTTGTGTTGGAGGGCTGCTGCTTGCTTGCCAACATGTCTGACACTCTTCAGTTCTCCCCAACTGATCGAGTGTTGTACAACTAAGTTTTGTGCTGCAGCTTTGGCCAGCCTTACCCAGTGATCGTTGATCCGTGAAGGAGGAGGCAAATGTGGGTGCAACCGCATTTGAGGCAACGCCTCACTAAAGGCCATTTTCACCGGCTGTATGCATCTCTGCGGACTCTTCCAGAGAATTTTGTCCAGTTTTGTCGGATGACCATTCCCAGATTTGATGTTTTGTGGGAGATTGTGCGCCCAGGGATCACCTATCAGGATGTGTAAAGCTATCTCTGCAGAGGAGCGACTTCTCCTTACGCTACTGTCTGAATTCCTCACCTACATACTGTCTATTGATGATGTGTTTTCCCACTAGTTTCCCTTTACCCTTATGTCCGTTGCAGAAATATCCTCATAATATAGACCATATATAACCTTGAAGTACCTGAACAATGATGTGAATATAAACATTAGAGAAAAAGGGTACTTGGGCTAAATTTCCCTTATGATTGTTTGGCCTTTAAGTCATGTAAGGGTTATGTATAGTGTGTTAGTGAAACCTTTGTGCATGTGTATTGATTGTTCTCTGTACATTTGGTTAGTTGTAGGTTCATAACTACTGGCATATCCTATTCCGCACTCCATCTGTATTTTTGGATTGGGATGTCAAACATCTCTGGCATTGTGCGTGATACCTGCTCACAACTGTGGTACAGACTTCATCAACTGGTGATGCCTTAGCCAAATATGGAAGAGTGGAAGAGGATTGCCAGGGGATTTGAGGACCAATGCAACTTCCCATATTCTCATAGTCTCTGTCTGGTGTTAACGGTCATAACACATGTGTTGGTGGTTGAGTACAAACAAGTAATGAAAAAAGACTCAAAACTTTTTATAAAAATATATATTTATATGTGCAAACTGCCACTTGACGTAGTGACTACCATATTTAGTTCATATGGTATATGTATTTACAGCACAATAGTGTAAGTGTGCATTCTTACACAAGAACCAGAATAAGGCATGACAACATTACAAATTGTTCCATACATAACAGTATGTAAAGCCAATAAACAATAGTCACTATGGGTAGTGCTGATCATATGTGACCCATATGTCGGATTTATCACATAAGACAAGTGCAAAGATGCATTTGACAACTGTTAGTCAAATTAAATGTACAAAAAATACAACCGTTCACTATGTATAGTGAAGACCATATGTTACCCATATGTTTGTTTTACAAGATTATACTACTTCAAATATGCAGTAGCCAACATGGACTGAAATAAAATTTTACAGAATAACAAACTTTCACTATCACTAGTGAGCACCATATCTGTCCCATATGGTTGGGTTGTAAGACTAGACTAATGCAATGATGCATTAGCCAACAATTTTTAACAGGGATGGGGAAAAAATAACAAACATTGGTAGAAATTATAAGATATAACAAAATAATAATCTTTTCCTATAGCCCATATACCACCAGCTAAGTACCATATGGTCTTTGTAGGCATTCAGATGAGTGCAAATATTCGTTACACAACATGTTGTTAAAATAAATGTTCATAAAGACCTAACATTTCTCTCAGTATAAACAGTTATGAAAATAATAGACGTTGACTATGCCTACTGAACAGCATATTGCTAGCATATGTTGTTTACAGGCATGTAGATTACTGCAAATGTCTTAGACACAAGAGGAGGTTAAAGTAAATATAAAACCATTGCAAAGTGTTTTTTAAATTCTTAAAAATAAGTTACATACTAAATCACAGCTGGTGGTATGTGGGTGGTGGGGTTGGCGACTTCCCATCATCTCTTTGTGGTTGGCTTGGATGACCACCTTGACCATCACCCTGTTGGGGTTGATTTTCTGCGCCCTGGGCCATGGTCAGGATGGTGTGTAAGCACATTGCCATACAGATAGGGGAGATTATATTCCTGTGTAAGATGATACCCACGAGAATCATACCCCCCAATATGACCATGTTGAACAGATTCAGGTTTGGACAGGCCTCCAACACTGGATTTGTACAAGTGGCCATATTGGGAATTCGGATTATAGCCAGCCATTTGACCCTGTTTTTGCCAAGGTTGTTTCGGTGGTGGAATGGGTTGAGGTGTAGGCGCCCGTGCAGGAGGATCATCAGATCTGTTGGGAAATGAAAAGGGATTAGAATATGTTGGAGAGGTGGGCCTAAACTGCATATGTGGTATGTGGTGTGATGTATGTACTTACGGTTTGAGATCCAGAATAGCTGCAAGAAAACCCAGCCTGTCAAAGTAAACATTTTCGCTTTCTGGGTGCTGCTGACCCGCTCTTGGTCCTCTGCTGGCATTGGCGCCTTATTGGTCCGGATGCTTCTCTATCTTCTTATAACATCATCCACTGCAATGACACATATAATGTAATCATTTAGCTAGCTGCACAAAGCCTAATTATTCTACATACACGTTCTATAGTCATGGGGGCCTAGTAGGATGTGAGTATACTAACATTTTAGCGCCAAAAAAAACAAACATTTGTGGGGCTAATTCGGCGCTAGATCTACGCTGTGACCGTTAAGAAGGTTGTACAAACATCAAGTAACTTACTGATTCGCTGCTGCTCCTCGCATGGGCAGTCGCCAAAGTGGGGAAACATCTGCCCACAGATGCGTCTCCATGCCACCTCTTTCCTTGCGAGGTCCGCGTAATGTGCATCTCTTTGGTGCCAAATTTAGGACCTCTCCTGCAGCAAGACTCTCAACATCTCCACATTGATGAGCGTAGGCATCATGGTCGACTCCGTAGAGGTGTTCTTCCGGGATGTCTGGGCTCTTTTTGAGCTAATTTGCATGTGTTAGCTTCCTCCTGCATGTGTTGCACCATTTCCTGTGAGCTGCAGAAGTCTTCCGTATTTCTCGCAATTCACACTCCTGGTCCGTGTGTAATCCGTTGTTTTCTCATACCCATAGGCTTTCATTGGCGTACAATGGGCGTAATACGCGCACAATCGCAGCATGCTGCGGGTGTCTTGCACCGTAAGATACGCCCGAGAAAAATACGCATGATCAGAGCTGCCCCATAGAGAAATATTGGTCCGTGTCTAATGCGTGGTTTTCACGCCTCTCACTCGTCCGTATTCCTCCTTAGTGTGACGCCGGCCTTAAGGGTAATAGGCAATTAGTATTATTAGTAGTGTCAGTGCTAGTAGTTGTAGTGGTAATTTATTACATTCTTTTTTTCACTTGGTAGATAATAAGAAAAATTCAGTGAGTAAAGGAACCATTAATTGGTTAATAGGTTTTAAAGAAGTCATTGGGTAATTTAAAAGAAATAAATTTACAGCTTTAAATAAGAAATGGGCACTGTGTCGTAGGATATTCTATACTGAGCAGCATCTGATAAAAGAAGCTAAAATCAATGGGAATCAATGGACGTGATACATATCTCCCTTGCTGTCAAGTGATAAGTTTCAGCAATGTAAGGAGCTACCAAAATGATTGATATCTAAGAAAGATTGCAGGAAAAGATTACATGAGCACATGTAACATTAGATCTGCATGGTGTCTTTCTGAAGTAATTATGGAGAAAAAAAACAACTTTCTTATTGAAGACCTTCCTTAACAGATTTTCCTTGCACTGAAGCATTAAAGAGGTTTAAGTAGCCCAAACTCATTGTTGCCATAATGCTTTATGTCTGATTATGATATGATTCAATGATTTCCATTCGGTTCAGTTGGCATGTCTGAGCTTAAGATTACACTATTTTAGCTGTCACACTTTGATGTATAATGTATATTCTAAATGAAAAAAGTCAGAATTTTTTTTGGACATTTGTGATAAGAAAATTGTATCTTGAAGTGATAAAATATTATTTAAACATACATACAATGCATTTATTTAATAATGATTTTAATTATTAAATCAACTATTATCCTTATTATTTATTATACATGTGCATTTCAATGAGAAAAGTCTACTTTGGCATGACTCTTTCTTCTTTCTATGTATGCTACAGAATTTATGCCTATACAACTGTTCGATACGTGTTTTTTTGGAGCACTTCCAAACTTTATATAATTCATTACCTAAATATATTCTTCGACTGTCTTGCCCCTTGAATTTATTTACATAAATGATAAGTTTGACATATTTTTCAGGATTGAAAACCTAGCATCATACTCAACTTTTACCTGCTGATTATAGTACAGTAATGTAAGATAATGTTGCAAGATCTGCAAGCATTTCAGACAAGCATTGCATCTAATTTAGCAGTTTTAGGGCTAATTCACAAGACCGTATTTACAAGACTCAAACTAATATTATTCAATGGGCCAGTGCAGAGGAACTATTTTATTCACCGACCGAATCTCTGCTTGTGAAAAAAATCACAACATGCACTAGTTTCTTACGTAAATCGGATGAGACTCACCCATTCAAGTTTATGGGTGCGCAAAAAAATTAAATGCCATACGCATAGCATTAATTTTTATGGATACTTTGCAGTTAGTGATGGGCGAATCCCTGGATGTACAGGTCCAGCGGGTTAATCTGAACATTTAAAAAAAAAGTTCAATTTGAGTACTTGAACAGTACCCAAACCTGGACCACATTCAGATGAATGGGAGGCCTGACCATCCGTTGTTTGCCACATTCTCATATGCATGACAGGGTGGCATACACGGCCTCTGATCTTCAGTAAGATTATTACTGGTGGTCAGAGAGCTGCGGTTGCCATGCTGTCAGATGAGCCAACAGCTGGGATCGGAGGTAAAAAGTTTATCTCCCATCACAAAGGCATCGGACGATGTGATTACTTCTCACTTATGGCACCGCTGTATGAGAACTTTCTCACACAGCAAGCGGTGCCGTAAGTGAGTCCAACAGGGTTCAGCTATGAACTCCAGTGAACTTTATATAAGTGAGCAACCTTCCCATGATCCTCGCATGTGATTTGTTTGTTCCTGGTACCTTTTGGAAGTCAGCTTGCTTCCTGCTTTCTCCTGAAACTTTCAGATAAATTATTTGCTGGTTATTTATGTGGCATTTGTTTTCCCTTTTGTTTTCTTCCCTTCTGGAGTGAGGTCAGCCAGGTTCCCGGCTGGGGCCTGCGCTGGTCTCTGTTTCTCATTTACCACTGTTTATTTGTTTTCAGAGACTGTTATTTCAGTATCTGCTGGTTAGCTACCAGTTCACACCAGAGTTATGATCTAGCGGGGGAGAGATCGTGTGGTCTCAGTATTTTTGGAAATCAGACGTGTTGGAATTTTTCTTAGAGTTTTTGCTGAATTGCAGACAGTATTATTTCCTGTCCTGTTCTATCTAGACAGTTTGGGCCCCAACATTTGCTTGCTCTATTTTCTGCCTGTGTTTGTATTTCAATTGTCTCACCACCAATATATGTGTGGGGGCTACCTATTCCTTTGGGGTGCTACTCCGGGGCAGTTAGCTTTCCCCTTTCTCTATTTAGGCTTTGATAACTCTCCAGGTGTGTCGAGGCGTCTAGGTCATTGTAGGTACGTCCCACGGTTACTTTTAGTTGTGCTGTCAGTTTCGGGGGTCTGCAATCCGCTAGTTACCAACCTTTCTGGGTGTCTAACTGCCTTGGCTATTTTGGCTACTGTCCTCCTCGGCTACCAAATCATAACAGATGTGCCTATTCTGGGGCGGCTGCAGGCTGTTATTTTTAGGCTGGGGCGGGTAATATCCATGGCCCCTTACCAGCCTGAGAATACCAACCCCCAGCAGTCTGCTTTAGTTAGGTTGATTTTCAAAAATGGGGGTGACACGATGCCATTTTTTAAAATTCTTTATTTAAATAATTTTTAAAAAGTTTTGTGGGAACCACTTTATTCTTGATAACCAGCCATTACAAACCTGACAGCTGAGGGTTAAAGCCCTCAGCTGTCAGTTTTGCCATGCTGGTTATCAAAAATAGAGCAGACCCTGTGACCTTTTGTTAAATCTATTTATTTATAGTGTAGGCGCCGGCTGATGAATACTCCCATCAGCAGAACCTGCTCTCATTGTTATCAGCAACAACAGTCGTAGAGTGATGTGAGTAGTACTCACATCAGCTGACGCCTCTGTGATCGGAAGTAAACATTTTAACGCCGGTCACAGCTGCTGGTGCTGTGATCAGCTGTAATGATCTTAATGACAATCAGAGCCGCCGGTATTTCTCTCACTGTCATGCACATGACATGAATGGGGTCCGGGTTGGGGTTCAGGTACGGGTATTATTCTGGTACCCAAACCCGAACTTTTTGTAACTGTACGGCTGAATCTGAACATCCTGGTGTCTGTCCATCTCTAGTAGTGAGTAGCCATCCCGCCCATCTCTTACAGCTGCTCACAAAAAAAGCCCAACCTTATAATGGCTGATTAATCTCTCAGCACATAACATGGTAGAGAGAAACTTTTGGGTTTTCACATCACGGAAGATAACAATTTTCGCGATACATATCTCCCCTCACATACATTGACAGTGACCCTACCACAGGACTCATCTCTTGCTTGGCAGCACATGATCTGGCCTGTCACTATTCACTAATCATAGCAGAATTGATAATGTTAATTATGATGAGGGCTGGTCAGCAAATCTATGTGCGGATGGTTTCAATTACCATTATATGAACTAGGAGCGCTATTTAAATTTCTGCTAGCCTATTCTCATTGCCATCTATTTTATATCCTATAATGCATACAATATTAGGTTGACCTTTGATACAGACTATGATTTGTTTCTGTTTAACTTTGTAATATTAAACCTTGCATACCATATATTGTGACTGCCTTACTGCTTTTTTGCTATTTATTCACACTTACGGTAGTTTCCCGAACTTGAACCATGCTATTTTTATCTCTGATTTTGTCATTTTCCCTATTTGCCAATTCTGACTAGGCTTATATAAGTCTTTTTCTTAACTTACTTAACAAGCCAGTAGCTAGTCCATGGATGCAACCTATGGGCCCTTAGCAAAGGCCAGAACTCTTGATAGGGTGAAAAGGTAAACACCAAGGAAGCTCTTGGGACCTGCTAAATGGAGTGACATGCACAATGCTTATCTGTGGACTCCAATTCCCTTAAAAACACACCGAAGTAATAGCATGAAATGAACAATAAGAAAAAATGAAACACAAGGTAAAACAATTCTAAAAGTTTCTAAGACATTTTTAGCAACATTAAAGAAAGTGTCCTATTTATACGTGTGCTATTGTTTCAATTTAAATGCAGATTCTGTCCCTTTGTGGGAGAGGTGTAGGAACAGGAATAGGACATTTAAAATGTAATTTGCTGTGTAATTGCAATTTTCCTACAGGATAAATCTCATGTGCAGTGTGTTCCTTTCAAGGAGGCAATGAAAGAATGTTGCTACATTAATTCCTGTTGAAGGGAGTTCCAAAAAAGCATTTATTTTCTTGTTGGAATTTGTGTTGCTGTTTTGTGAATGTGACATTATTTTTGGAAAGCCAAATTTAATTGTAATTTTTGGATGCTTTCATGCCTTGTTTTTCATGCTGACCATTAATCTGGTAATCTCTAAATTAAATTTGGAGTCAGGTAGCACAGAATTCTATAATAAAAAAATAAGTAAGAGACAGTTTGATTGTGTCTCCCTCCCTGACTTCCTCAAACCTGCTGTACTGTTAGGATCTATTTGACCCAAAAAAAAGTTTGTAAATCTGCAAATTATTTATTATGAGGATCTGCAAATCGTGGTTTTGTGTATTTGTTTATGGATAGGTGTTGTTATTATGAGTGTTTTGGGGTTTTTTTTGTATGAAAAAGCGATTGTTACATATCTACTGTTCTATAATGTTTTATACAGGTCTTCCACCATATTTTCAGTAACATAAAAAATTTATCAATGTGGATTATTTAATGCATCTACTATTCTTTATTGATTTCTCTAGCTCTTACCGGACCGTGAGCTCGATGGATTTGACAGGTACTGCCGTTGATTGGGCTTTGAGTACAGGTCTGTGTAGATCTTTTTCGCTGTTGTATACAAGCTCTTATTGTTGCTAAACTGCTGAAAATTTATTTGTATTATTATTATAATTATTATTATTGTTGTTTGTTAATACAGCTCTGGAAAAATTAAGAGACCACCACATCAAAACCCTGTCATGGGCAGCCCAATCTCCAGACCTGAACCTCATTGAAAACCTCTGGAATGTGATCAAGAGGATGATGGATAGTCACAAGCCATCAAACAAAGAAGAACTGCTTAATTTTTTTTCACCAGAAGCAGTGTGAAAGAATGGTGGCAAGCATGCAAAGACGCATGAAAGCTGTTTTTAAAAATCATGGTTATTCCACCTAATATTGATTTCAGAACCCTTCTTGAGTTAAAACATTAGTATCGTTGTTTCTAAATAATTATGAACTTGTTTTCTTTGCATTATTTGAGTTCTGAAGGCACTGTTTTTTTTAATTTTGACCATTTTTCTTTGTCAGAAAAAAAATACAAAATTTATTGCTTGGAAATTTGGTGACATGTTGTCAGAAGTTTATAGACTAAAAAAACAATTTACATTTTACTCAAAAATATACCTATAAAGAGAAAAATCAGACAAACTGATCATTTGAAAGTGGTCTCTTAATTTTTGAATTTTTTCCAGAGCTGTATAGTGCTGTTTTATTCCTCAACCCTGATTTTACCTGGTGAAAGTCATGAGTATCCATTATTTGGAAAGTTGGATAAAAATGTGACAAGGACATCCATTGAGTGAAGCCAAATTGCATAAGCTTGCCAACACCTCTGATTCTTAGGAAGATATCCAACTGGAGAAAGTGTCTGAAGATGAGGACAACATAAGTGGCGGGGAAAGAGATTATGAGAATTCTGATTCTGAGGTTGATGCACGATAGCCAGACAACTAGTCCAATGCAAACAATTCCATCTAAAAACAAAATGTAATTTGGAACTTGCAGCCTTCTGCCCAGGCAGGAAAATTGTCCTCTGCTAACAACAGATAATTCTCTATTAACTAGTTGCTAATGAGAAGTTTGGAATAAATGGATAGAGATTGTCCAAAATTCTACAATATTGGTATAAATGTCCCTGTGGATGAACAACTTGTGGGATTGCGAGGTAGGTGCCTGTTCAAGAAATACATAGTGAGTAAGCCAGCAAAGTATGGCATCAAGCTATAGACACTTTTTTTTTAATCGCACCAACTGGGGCAGTTGTTGCTAAAACGAAAACTTACAATGCTTGGCACTGTAAGAAAAACTAAGCATGAACTGCTTCAATGTATCTTTGGTAAAAGATATGTTCATACTTCAACGTTTTACTTCACTGGAGATATGACAGTGGTTTCTTACATTCAGGGCTGCCACTAGGAATTTCGGGGCCCCATACTGGCAAAATTTATGGGCCCCCCCCTTGAGACTCTGCAAAGGCTCCACCCCCCAGTTCCGCATCCACCCTAGCTCCTCCTCCAACACGCAAACTTCCAAAATCCCTCCGCCCTTTCATGGAAAAACTTCACTTCTGCACCATGCCCTCACCAATGACACATTAAAACCAATCACTCGATGAATATGCAGCAATTTGCTTGTTTAGTATAATACACCCCATAGTCCTCCATATATTATAATGTGCACCACAGTCCTCCATATTGTAAAGTGCACACCCCATAGTCCTCCATATAATATAATGTATCCATAGTCCTCCATATAGTATAATACACTCCTAATAGCCCTCCATATATTAAAATACACTCAGTCATCCATATAGTATAATGCACTCCTCATAGTGCTCCATATATAATAATGCACTGCCATAGTCATCCATGTAGTACAATTCACTTCCCATAGTATAATGCACCCCATAGTTCTTCATATGGTATAATGTATTCCCCATAGTCCTCGATACAGTATAATGCAGCCCACATATAGTATACTGCAGTCACCCTATAGAGCATAATCACCCACCCCAGAGTATAATGCAACCACCCCACAGAGTATAATGTACACCCCCATAGAATATAATTGAGCCCCCTTATATAGTATAATGTAGCCCCTCCATAAAATACAATGTAGCCCTCCTCATATAGTATAATGCAGCCCCCATAGAATATAATGTAGCCCCCTCAAAGTATAATGAAGCCCCCATACAATATAATCTAGCCCCCATAGAATATAATGCAGCCCCATAGAATACAATGTAGCCACCTCATACAGTATAATGTAGCCCCCCTCATAGAGTATATAAATATAATAAATATAATACAGCCCCCCATAGAATATAATCTGTCCCCGAATAGAATATCATACAGCCCGCCTCCCCATATAGCACGGCCCGCATAGTGTATAGCGCGGCACACATAGTGTATAGCAGGGCCTACATAGTATATAGCAGGGCCCGCATAGTAAATAGCGCTGCCCGCATAGTATATAGCATGGCCTACATAGTATATAGCAGGGCCCGCATAGTAAATTGCACGGCCCGCATAGTATATAGCATGGCCTGCATAGTATATAGCATGCCCCAAATAGTATATTGCAGGGCCCACATAGTATATAGCAGGGCCCACATAGTATATAGCACGGCCCACATAGTATATAGCTGGGCCCACATAGTATATAGCAGTGCCCACACTGGGCAGGCAGGGGGGGCAGGCCCAGCTGCACGCAGCATTCCAACAGGAGGGGCCCACAGCATCCACCAACAGGGTCCCCAGGGCTGCTGCAGGCAGGGGGCTGGCCGCACGCAGCATTCCAACAGGGCCCCAGCCCAGGGCAGGCAGGAGGGGCCCGCAGCATCCACCAACAGGGTCCCAGGGCCCCTGTTGGTGGATGCTGGCCTGGGCCCCCCCTTCCTGCCCTGGGCCCTGTTGGTGGTGCGTGGGGTGGATGCTGGCGCTGTGGCTGTGCTGGCCGGGCCACCCCTGTGAAAAACTACTCACCCTGGTCGCCGTCGCCTGCACCCGTCTCGGTCCGGTCCGCCATCCGCAGGCCGCCGCTGCTGCCCACCGCTCCCAGCCTCGTGGCACGCACGCTGCTCGCTCTGCTCCTGAATGAGGAAGTGGAGCAGAGCAGCATGTGACGTCACGTCCGGCTGGCTGATGCACCAGGGCGGGCCGTAGCTTAAAGCTACAGTGCCTGCCCATTTCATTTTGTCAGCCAGGTGCGTTTGTTGGTGGGGACAGTGGGGAGTGAGGAATATAAAGCAGCGAAGCGCTGCACCTGCTGCCAGACTGTGCTGCCAGCGTGCTCAGGCAGCGGGCGGCGGGCGGGCCCCCTAAATCACCGGGCCCCATACACTAGTGAGGGCTGTAATGCCCTGATGGCGTCCCTGCTTACATTCCCCAAAAAAAGCAAACAGGTCATACTGATGAGCACGATGCACCATGACAATGCAGCAAGTAGTCAACATGACAAAAAGCCGCAGATGATATTAGATTATAATTCAGTCAAAGGGGCAGTTAATACACTAGATCAACTAATAGCTACATACACAAGCAGATGCAAAACCAATTGATGGCCAATAGTTTTATTTTATAATATTCTTGATGATCTGCTTACAATGCAATTGTTCTATTGCTTGAAATAAACCTTGATTGTAATAAACTGCATAAACGAAGACTCTTTCTGAAAGAATTCGGAAAGTCACTTGTTATGCCATCTATTTTAGGAAGAAAAGTAAAACTCTGAAGTAAGGAGCAGCAGCAATAGTAAACACGTGAGTAATTTCTGTGCAGAATGTAAGAATGCCTGAATATAGCGATAAGTGATCAGGTACAACCTTTTTCGAAAAAAAATAAAATAAACTGGTTTTGATTTTAATTTTTAATTTGCTTTTGACCCACCATGTTCACATACAGTTAAATAATGCAACTGGTATTGAAATAATACACTTAGAGTAGGTAAATGTCAAAATTAACAGACCAAGTATATGGCCAATATTAACAGAAAAACAGGGTTAAAGTGGTTTTCCCACAACAAAGTACAAATCTTGAAATAATAAGAAGTTCGGCAATGTCTAATAAAATGTTCCTGTGCTGAGATAATCTTATAAATGTGCCCCTGCTGTGTACTGTGCAATGGCTATGTCTCACCATACAGGGACATGGTCTGATCATACCACAGCTCCTGGGAATGGTAGAATGCAAAGAAGAGTATACAGACATTACAGTAGGGGATCGCTGTTGATTCTTATCTGTGAGGTAAAACAAAGGGTTTGACCGCTGGGACCACAATGATACTGAGAACTGAGATCTAAAATGCCTCATTAAAATGGAGCTTTGGCCACATAATGTGTTAGGATATAACTTGACTACGTAGTTGAGAAATCCCTATACGAATGATGTCTGCACTTTTCACTTAGCATGCCACAATACTCTCCCATCAATAAAGTATTATATATATGATATATATTATATATATTTCAAGTATGACAAATGATGTCAATGAGAATATTCCATCTTCAGTGTCTACGCAATTGTACTGCTCATGAACCTACACTACTGAGGGAAACCTTACTGTATGTTCTATTTTCCTCATTTCTTGGAAGTATTTTAATAGAAAACAATATCATATAAATGCACATTAATGAGATGAGCAGGCAAAGATCAAAACTTCCTGAAAAGGTTGTCTGCTTTGAGCTAGCCTTTCTTATTGCAAGAGTCCATTAACAATAAACTCTTCACATAGTGTGTCTCTGGTTAATCTCCCTGTACTGTATGTAGCTGTAATCTGTGAGGAAACTTTGCAGTATTTTATTTGCCTGCAGCACCACCACAGAGGAAATTAATTATTTCATAATGAACATTTAACCCCTTTCTTCCATCTGACTTACTATTCCATCCATGTGACCTGGGACTTAATTCCCAGGGATGGAATAGTATGTCATACACGATCAGCTGAGCTCACGGGGGAGCGTGGCTGATCGCGGCCAGTAGTCAGCTGATTCTCACAGCTGACACCCGGCACTAAATGCCAGGAGTGGTCACGGACCGCTCCCGTCACTTTAACCCCGGAACACTGCAATCAAACATGATCGCAGTGTTCCGGTGGCATAGGGAAGCATCGCGCTGGGAGAGGGTTCTATGCGTGCTTCCCTGAGACTCTCAGAACAACACGATGTGATTGCGTTGTTCTTAGGGCCTCCTCCCTGCAGGCCACTGGATTCAAGATGGCAGCATGGTCCTTCCGGGTCCTGCAGGGAGGTGGCTTGTCAGTGCCTGCTGAGAGCAGGTGCTAGCCAGCCTCCTGCACTGCCTGTCAGATTGCTGATAATCTGACACTATATATGATGATTCACCCTGGGACAATGTAAAAATGTAAAAAAAATAATAAAGATGTGTAAAAATATTTTTTAAAAATCTCTAAATAAATTTTAAATTTTTTTTTCCCCAATAAACACATCATTATTCTGTAAATAAAAAAAAACAATGAAAGTGCACATATTTAGTATCACCACGTCCTTAACGACCCGCCCTATAAAACTATCCCACTAGTAAACCCCTTTAGTGAACCCTTAAAAAAATGAATTGCTGGTTTTTGCTCATTCTGCCTCCCAAAAATCAGAATAAAAAGCGATCAAAAAATGTCTTGTGCCCAAAAATAGTACCAATAAAACCGTCAACTCATCTTGCAAAAAATAAGACCTCACATGACTCTGTGGGCCAAAATATGGAAAAATTATAGCTCTCAAAATGTGATGATGCAAAAAGTTTTTTGCAATAAAAAGCGTCTTTTAGCTCGTGAAAGCAGCCAAACATAAAAACTGCCATAAAAACCCACAATAAATAGTAAATAAAACCCCCTGTATCACCGCCTTAGTTAGGGAAAAAGTAATAAAATTAAAAAAGTGTTTATTTCCATTTTTCCATTAGGGTTAGGGTTAGCGTTATGGTTAGGGGTGTGTTGGGGTTAGGGTTGGAGTTAGATTTGGGGGGTTTCCACTGTTTAGGCACATCAGGGGCTCTCCAAACGTGACATGGCGTCTGATCTCTCAATTCCAGCCAATTCTGCATTGAAAAAGTCAAACTGTGCTCCTTCCCTTCCGAGCTCTGCCATGCGCCCAAACCGTGGTTTACCCCTATATATGGGGTATCAGCGTACTCAGACAAATTGGACAATAACTCTTGGGGTCCAATTTCTTCTATTACCCTTGGTAAAATAAAAAATTGGGGGGTGAAAATATCATTTTTGTGGAAAAAAATATGATTTTTTTATTTTTATGGCTGTACGTTATAAACTCCTGTAAAGCACTTGGGGGTTCAAAGTTCTCCCTACATATCTAGATAAGTTCCTTGGGGATCTAGTTTCCAAAATGGGTTACTTGTAGGGGTTTACACAGATTAGGCACATCAGGGACTCTCCAAACGCGACATGACGCCTGCAGACCATTCTATCAAAGTCTGCATTCCAAAACGTCACTACCTCCCATCCGAGCCCCGACGTGTGCCCAAATTGTATTTTTTTTCCCACAAATGAGGATTCAGCATACTCAGGACAAATTGGACAACTTTTGGGGTCCAATTTCTCCTCTTACCCTTGGGAAAATAAAAATTGGGATCTAAAAGATCATGTTTGTGGAAAAAATACGATTTTTTTTATTTTCACTCCCGGGCGTTATAAACTTCTGTGAAGCACTTGGGGGCTCAAAGTGCTCACCAGACATCTTGATAAGTTCCTTTGGGGTCTAGTTTCCAAAATGGTGTCACTTGAGGGGGGTTTCCACTGTTTAGGCACATCAGGAGCTCTCCAAACCAACATAGCGTCGATCTCAATTCCAGCCAATTTTGCATTGAAAAGTCAAACGGCACTCCTTCCCTTCCGAGCTCTGCAGTGTGCCCAAACAGTCGTTTTCTCCACATATATGAGGTATCAGTGTACTCAGAACAAATTGCATAACAACTTTTGGGGTCCAATTTGTCCTGTTACCCTTGGTAAAATAAAAAAATTGGATCTGAAATAAATATTTTGTGAAAAAAAAGTTAAATGTTCATTTTTTTAACCATTCCAAAAATTCCTGTGAATCACCTGAAGGGTTAGTAAACTTCTTGAATGAGGTTTTGGGCACCTTGAGGGGTGCAGTTTTTAGAATGGTGTCACTTTTGGGTATTTTCTGTCATATATACCTCTCAAAGGGACTTCAAATGTGATGTGGTCCCTAAAAAAAAATGGTGTTGCAAAAATGAGAAATTGCTGGTCAATTTTTAACCCTTATAGCGTCCTATCAAAAAAAATTTTTCAAAATGCGCTCATGTAAAGTACACATGTGGGAAATGTTACTTAGTAACTATTCTGTGTGACATATTTCTCTGTTTAAGGGAATAAAAATTCAATGTTTGAAAATTGCAAAATTTTCAAAATTCTCGCCATATTTGCATTTTTTCATAAATAAACGCAAGTTATATAGAAGAACTTTTACCACTACCATGAAGTACAATATGTAATGAGAAAACCATCTCAGAATCGCCAAGATCTGTTTAAGCGTTCCAGAGTTATAACCATCAGAAAGGCACAGTGGTCAGAATTGTAAAAATTGGCCCTGTCATTAACGTGCAAACCACCTTTGGGGATTGAGGGGTTAAATGTTAGGAATCTTCCATCAACTCGATGGACAGAATTTACACTGCCTATTTTGCTTAGCAGGTCCCATTAGAACCCTCATTTTTACTCTTTCAACCCTATAGAGAGATTTAGCGTTCGCTGCAGGCCTCCCTTGAGATAAAAACATAAATGTGACAGGTTCTAGACTAGGAAGTCAGGCAAAAATATATTGATTGAGAGAAGTGGGATGTCTTGATATTTATTATTACATATCACCACTCTAAAAGCCCACATGATTTATAGCCAGCATGTAGGCAAAAGAAAGGAGAAAGCATTTGACACTAAAGGCCAAAAGTGTGGGTATCAACCATGTGAAACGTGTAGCTCTCCTCAATAGTAGCAGAACAACTACATTCACTAATTCCTCTGGAAGGAAGGATTATAAGATAACATGTAGTGTACCTGTTATATGTACTGCCACTGCCAACTAAGATCTGACATGAACGATCCTACAAATGAGTCTCTCAGAAAATCACTTATGGTGGAAATGCGATGAGGCAAAGGATAACTTTAGTAGATAGTTGGTGACTCTGAATAGGGACTAGATTCAATGGCTGTTGTGGGGTCACCTTTTTTAAATTAATGAACCCAGCTGTACCCAACTATAAAGAAAGTTTGGCTGTGGCCAATTTATTACTAGTAAATGATGATAGACACAAATGAACCAACCCCCATGGTCAGCATTCCTCTTATCCTTGTCTCGCCTATTCAGTGAAACCAAATAAATAGGCTGGCAAACCTGTTGCAATGAGATGACTTTTACACTTGTTCCAAAATAGTATCATCTAAGTACCCTATGCTTTTACATGTGCTATATATTTACTTACTGCAGGGTATTTTCTCATTGCTTTTATCTTAGGTTTTCAGTAGTAAAAGTGTTTAGCATACTCTTAGCATTTTATCTAATACATTGTAAGTAGAGATGAGTTTATTAAATTCAAATTCACTGACCAACAAATTTTTCCAAGAAATTTGATTTGCGGCAAATATCTTTGCGCAAATCTCAATAAGGGAAACTTGTGATTACTTTGAAAATACATGTGGGGAGAAAGAGAACCCTGTTTATGTTAAGAACTTACTCTCTTCAGGAGATGGAAGACCCATTTGACTATAACAGCATATGCTCTACAGGAAAGAGAGAGAAAGAGAGATCTTCTACTCAACGAAGAGAGAGGACCTTGCTGATCAGATAGAGTATACGTTGCTGACCACAAGATCTTGCACTCTACAGAAGAGAGAGTTGACCTTGTTGACTATAAGAGCTTACACTCTTCAGGAAAGAGAGAGAGAGAAGATCTTGCAGACTTTAAGAACTTGCAACCTACAGGCAAGAGAGAAAGAGTGAGGGAGAAAGGACCCTGCTCACCATAATAGCTTGCACTCTACAGGACAGAGAAACTTACACAGAGACTCTGAAAATGGAAAACCACTCAGCGTGCTTTATAAGGAACCACTGATTTGTGATGCACCAGGTACTGACCACCACTGTACAAGATATGATAATCTAAAGATGTCATAGCTGCAGAGCATTAAGAGGAGGTCTGCATTGCAACTCAAAATTATGTTAGCCTGCTCTCTAATGTTTCAGTAGGGTGGAAAATGGTGCCGGGCAAGTTTTTTTTGTTTTGAGAACTGTATCAAATCTCATTGTATGTCTTTTTTTATACCTTTTCCTGATTTTTTGTAGAAGCATAAAATAATTTTAAATTAATTGAGTATATGCTATTCATATATAATATATGAAATCAAATCCACTCAAATAAATTTGTCCATCTCTAGTTAATACTGCTATATTTGATGGTTAATAAATATTTTGTCTATATAATGCAGAACAGGACGAGACTTCCAAAGTTACAGACACTCTTTTTGCTAACTTCTCTCCTCTCTGGTCAAAACATGAATAGCTGCTTATGGAAACCAACTGTAGGGAATCAAATTTCCTAGCAAATTTTACACAAATAGAATTTCTAAGCCAAATACATGTCCCTCAAACTATATATACTATATTTGTGTGTTTACACTGTGTGCAGAATTATTAGGCAAGTTGTATTTGAGGGGATTCTTTTTATTATTGAACAACAAATATGTTCTCAATCAACCCAAAAGACTCAATAAATATCAAAGCTTAATATTTTGGAAGTTGGAGTGGGTTTTTTTTAGATTTGGCTATCTTAGGAGGATATCTGTTTGTGCAGATAACTATTACTGTGCAGAATTATTAGGCAACTTAATAAAAACCAAATATATACCCATCTCACTTGTTTATTTTCACCAGATAAACCAATATAACAACACAAAATTTAGAAATTAACATTTCTGACATTTAAAAACGAAAAAAACAGGGATCAATATAGCTATCTTTCTTTACGATGACACTCAAAAGCATTCCATCCATAGATTCTGTCAGTTGCTTGATCTGTTTACGATCAACATTGCATGCAGCAGCCACCACAGCCTCCCAGACACTGTTCCGAGAGGTGTACTGTTTTCCCTCTCTGTAGATCTCACATTTTATGAGGGACCACAGGTTCTCTTTGGGGTTGGTTCAGATCAGGTGAACAAGGGGGCCATGTCATTATTTTTTCTTCTTTTAGATCTTTACTGGCCAGCCACGATGTGGAGTATTTGGATGCATGTGTTTGAGCATTGTCCTGCATGAAAATCATGTTTTTCTTGAATGATACCGACTTCTTCCTGTATCACTGCTTGAAGAAGGTGTTGTTAGGGCTGGCGGAATGCACCTAAAAGATATTAAGTAGAGGTGTATTCGCAGCCCGGGGTCCACTGTGCAGGCAGAGCCTGCTGCTAGTAAAATGGCGCAAATAGGCAGTATGAGCGAGCTCTGTTATCCCGCAGAGTCGCAGATGTAAATGCCGTAGCACTATATGGCGGTATAAGCGAACTCTGTTAGACCACAGAGTCGCTAACTAAAACGCTGTGGCGCTATATGGCGGTATAAGCAAGCTCTGTTACTTCACAGAGCCGCTGTGAAAAAGACATTGTGTCCTGTCAGACTCACAGGCGACACAGCTGACTGCTAAGTGATTGCAGTCTGTGGTCATGCCATACACACAGCAAACTCCTCACTGGAGGTGCCAGTATACTAGGGGCTTATTTCAGCCAGAGCCCTGAATTCAAACACACAAGCTCCTCACCGGAGGTGCCGGTATTCTAGGGGCTTATTTCAGCCTAGTCCCTAACCACATGCATAAGACCACACTGGCGCAAGCACGTAACAGATATGATACTAGCGCACGGCCGTGCGGTCATGCAAGCTTTTTATAGCAGCAAGAACTGCAGGACCTTCCAGAAAGGACCAATGGAAACCTGCCCCAGAACTCGAGCAGCTTCAGGACCTTCCTGGAGGACTAATGGGAGTCTCTGCAGTAGCCGAGCATGTGACCCCTGATCTCCTATGAAAGATCTTACCCTGGGCATGCTCAGAAGGAAACACACAGGACTTAGTCCCAAATACGTCTGCTCGCCGCTGACCTGCACTGGTTACAATAGCAGGAGCTGTAGAGACAGCAGGCATCCTCTGCACAGTATTAGACTAGGCGAGACGCTGGGACCGACTTCTCTGCTGAGCAGGCTCCACTGCGGCCGGAGACAGATGGGGGACCGCAGCGGAGATGGCTTGAGATTTCCCTTGTGCAGAAGCGGGAACTCGGCCCCTAACATTACCTCCCCTCTTAGGGCCCCCCTTCTTTGGGCCTCGCTACGTTCAAAGGCAGCGATGAGCTGCGGAGCGTGAATATGCTCGGCAGGCTCCCAGGACCTATCCTCAGGCCCATAACCCCTCCAATCCACAAAATAAAATTTTTTGTCCCTTACCACCTTGCACCCCACAATGGCGTTTACCTCGTGATCGTCCGTAGATGCACCCGATGTCCCGGCAGATGACTCGGAAAACCGGGACATGACCACGGGTTTCAGGAGGGACACATGAAAGGTGTCAGAGATACCTAGGCGAGACGGAAGGGCTAAGCGGTAAACCACCGGATTGACCTGCTCGAGGACCTTGAAAGAGACCCAAGTAACGAGGTGCCAACTTGGTAGGCTCCACTCTCAGCCTAATGTTTCGAGCGGAGAGCCATACCAGGTCACGAGGAGCAAATGTCAGAGCTGGACGCCAATGTACGTCGGCGGAAGACCTAATCCTCTCCTTGGAGGCCTGAATGGCATCCTGAGTGTGGTCCCAAATGTCCTGTGCCTCCACTGCTCAGTCTGCCACCCTGGAGTCAGCGGAAGACACGGGCATGGGTACCGGGACCCGCGGATGCTGGCCGTAGTTCAGGAGGAATGGAGTCTGCCCGGTGGAGTCAGCTACAGCGTTGTTAAGTGCGAAATCCGCCCATGCTAGCAAAGATTCACAGTCATCCTGCCTGGCAGAGACAAATTGTCGCAGGTATGTGACCAAGGTCTGATTGGCCCTTTCAACCAACCCATTTGTCTCGGGATGATATGCCGAGGAGAGATTTAACTCAATGCTGAGCAAGCGGCAAAGCTCTCTGCAAAACCAAGACGCAAACTGGGGACCTCGGTCACTGAAGATTTTATCTGGCATGCCGTGTAAACGAAAGATATGCCTGATAAACAACGCTGCCAGGGCCCGTGCAGAAGGTAACCGTGGTAATGGCACCAGGTGCACCATTTTGGAAAATTATCGGTTATCACCCAAATGATGGTGCAACCCCGGGACTTGGAAAGCCCACTAGAAAATCCATCCCGACCATCTCCCAGGGCCTGTCTGCCACCGGCAAAGGGAAAAGTAACCCAGCTGGCCATTGTCGAGGGGACTTATTCTTGGCGCAGGAGATGCACGCCTGAACATATTCCCTGATGTCACGAGCCATATGTGACCACCAGTATGTCCTCGCCAGTAATTCAGATGTCAAAATGTCCACACACCCTGGACAAATGTGCCCAAGAGAGTACCTCCGGCCGCAAATTGGTGGGTACAAAAGTCTTGCCCGAAGGCACAGACTCAAGCGAAACCAGGGCTACAGTTCTTAGACTCTCTGTGGGGACAATAAGCCGAGACTCCTCTTCCACTTCCTCAGAAGACACCACCGAGCGAGAGAGAGCGTCGGCACGAATGTTCTTCTCACCGGAGAGAAAGTGGAAGGTGAAATGGAACCGGGAGAAGAATAGGGACCATCTGGCCTGATGAGAATTTAGCCGCTGGGCAGTCTGTAAATAGACCAAATTTTTGTGGTCTGTGAAGACTTCGAAGGGGAAGTGAGCCCCCTGCAGAAGATGTCTCCACTCGAGAAGGCCAACTTCATAGCTAGCAACTCCCTGTCCCCGATGGAATAATTCCTCTCCGCTGGTGTGAAGGTATTGGAAAAGAAGGAAGGATGCTTCCGACCTTGAGCATCCTTTTGAAAAAGTACTGCTCCAGTACCAACTGATGAGGCATCCACCTCCAATATAAATGGCTTATCAACCTCGGGGAGATGTAAGATGGTAGAGCTAGCAAAATGGGACTTAATTGAAGTAAAAGCCTTGGAGACTTCCTCCGACCACAATTTTGGGATTGGCTCCCTTCTTGGTGAGGGCTACCAAGGGAGCTACCAAAGTAGAGAAGTGGGGAATGAACTGGCAATAGTAGTTAATGAACCCCATAAAACGCTGCACCGCTGTAAGAGAATGGGGTTCTTGCCAGTCCATTACCGCCTGTAGTTTGGCAGGATCCATAGCCAATCCCTGGGTGGAGATGATATAGCCCAGGAAAGGTAAAGACTCCTGCTCAAACACACACTTCTCTAATTTTGCATACAGGGAATTCGCCCGTAAGAGGTCGAAGACTCTGCAGACATTCCTCCGGTGGGAGTCCATATCTGAAGAGGAGATGAGAATGTCATCCAGATAAACTACAACTGAGGTGGCAAGCATATCCCGGAAGATGTCATTTACAAAGTCTTGGAACACGGCTGGAGCATTACAGAGCCCGAAGGGCATCACCAAATTTTCATAATGCCCATCCCTGGTATTAAACGCCGTCTTCCATTCGTCCCCCTCACGGATGCGAATCAGGTTATACGCACCCCGCAGATCTAATTTAGTAAATACCCTTGCTCCCCGAAGTTTATCAAAGAGCTCAGAGATTAACGGCAATGGGTACTTATTCTTCACGGTGATGGCATTAAGACCCCTGTAATCAATACAAGGACATAATTCTACGTTCTTCTTCTGCACAAAGAAGAACCCCGCTCCCGCTGGTGATACCGACTTCCTAATGAACCCTCTTGCCAGATTCTCCTGAACATATTGGGACATGGCCTCCATCTTAGGAAGAGAGAGGGGATAAACCCTTCATTGAGGAGGCTTTGCTCCAGGCAAGAGGTCAATAGGACAGTTATAGGGAAGATGAGGCGGAAGCGTCTCCGCAGCCTTTTTGGAGAAAACGTCCGCGTAAGACTCTTGGGAAGAGGAGTAAAGTCTACGGGTATCTCTGTGGTTTTAACCTGAACACACTCCCCGACACATCTCCCTCTACTCGTATCACCCCAACCCAGAATTCTCCCAGGGGACCACTCAATATAGGGAGAGTGGTGGCGAAGCCAAGGTATTCCCAGCAAAACTTTGTCTATACCCTTAGGAAGGATGAAAAATGATCTATTCTCCTGATGGGAAGGAGACATAGACAGGGTAAGAGGGACAGTCTGATGGGTGATTTGTGTGGGCAATATTGATCCATTCAACACCCGCACCGTTACTGGCTCAGCGAGCCTCACCAGAGGCATGGTGTGGTGAGAAGCAAAGGAGGAGGACATGAAATTCCCTCTGCCCCAGAGTCCACACAAAGTTTGACAGGAAGGGTGGTTGGACCTCGGGTAATTATCCCTTTAAGGAGCATTTTAGAGGCAAAAGCCACCGCGTCCAGTGACCCTGCTTCTATGGTTACTGGACGTGACCGTTTATTCGACCGCTGTAGACATCGGTTGGGATAATGTCCCTGCTGCTGGCAAATATTACAAATCAGGGATGCTCGAGCGGAACGGATTTAGACCCCGCAGGAGCACCCTCCAGACCTCCTGAGTTCGGGCGCCTGAACAGGGGGACTCTAGAGGGGTGGCGAAGGTAGGAGCCAGCCGAACCCTTTGCCTACACTGGGACCGTTCCCAGCCTCCGCTTGTGGAAACGGAGGTCGATGCGGTAGAAATAGCGATAAGCTTCTCCAGTGTGGGCGGGATTCTCCTTGGTAGCCAAGGCGTCTTTCACATGGCTGGCCAGTCCTCTCAAAACACGGGAAAGAGACTTTAACTGCCCTTTTCCCCCCTTTTTGGCCCCCCCAAAGGGGGGCCCCTTTTTTGGAAGGGGGGGTTTAAAACCCTTTTTGGATTTGGGGGGGAAGGGGGAAAGGGTTTTGGGGGTTGGGGCCCTTTCCCTTTTTTTTTTTAAAAAAAAATTTTTTAAAGGGGTTTTTTTTTTTTTTGGGAAAATTTCCCCCCCCTTTTTTTTTTTTTAAAAAAAAAAAGGGGCCCCCTTTTTGGGAAGGGGGGGAAAAAATTTTCCCCAAAAAAATTTTTTTTTTAAAGTTTTTTTTTTTCCCCCCGGGGAAAAAAAAAGGGGGAAAAAAAATTTTTTTTGGGGGTTTAAATAAAAAAAAATTTTGGGGAAACCCAAAAGGGGGGTTTTTTTTTTGGGGGGGGGGGAAAAAAAATTTTTCCCCCCCAAAAATTTTTTTTTGGGGGGGTTTATTTTAAAACCCCCCCACCCCCCCCCTTTTTTTTTTCCCCGGGGGGGTTTTTTTTCCCAAAAAAGGGGGGGTTTTCCCTGGGGGGCCCCAAAAAAAAGGGGGGTTGGGGGGGCCGGGGGGTTTTTTTTTAAACCCCCCTTTTTCCCCGGGCCGGGGCCCCCCTTTTTTGGGGGGAAAACCAAAAAAAAAAAAAAAAAAAATTTTTTTTAAAAAACCCTTGGGTGGGTTACCTTTTTTTAAAAGGGGGGTTTTTCCCAAAAGGGGGTTTTTTTCCCAAGCCCAAAAAAAAAAAAATTTTTCCCAAAAAAAATTAAAATTTTTTGGGGGCTGACCGGGGGCCCAAAAAAAAAAAGGGGGGGGGAAAAGGGGGAAAAAAGGGTCCAAAACCTTTTTTTTAAAAAAAAATTCCCCCTTTAAAAAAAATTTTCCCCCCAAAAAAAAAAATTTTTTAAAACCCCCAAAAAAGGGGAAAAAAACCCAGAAAAAAAATTTTTAAACATTTAAAAAAAATTTTTTTTTTGGGAAATTTAAAAAATTTTTTAAAAAAAAGGGGGGGGGAAAAAAAACCCAAAAAAAAGGGGGAAAAAAAAAAAAATTTTTCCCCCCCTTTTCCCCGGGGGGGAAAAAAAAATTTTTTCCGGGTTTTAAAAAAATTTTTTTTTTTAAAAAAATTTAAAAAAAATTTTTTTTTTTGGGGGGGGGAAAAAAATTTTGGGGGGAAAAAAGGGAAAGGGGGCCGGGGAAATTAAAAAAATTCCTTTTTTGGGGGGGTTTTTTTTAAAATTAAAAAAAAATTTAAAAAAAAAAAAAAAGGGGGGGGGGGGGCCCTTTTTTTTTTTTTTTTTAAAAAAAAGGGGGTTTTAAACCCCCCCTTTTAAAAAGGGGGAAAAGGGGGGTTTTTTGGGGGTTTTTTTTTTAAAAAAACCCCAAAAAACCCCCCCAAAAAAAAAATTTTTTTTTTTAAACCCCCCTTTTTGGGGGAAAAAAGGGAACCCCCTTTTAAAAAAATTTTTTTAAAGGGGGGTTTTTGGGGTTTGGGGGGGGGGCCCCCCTTTGGGGGGGAAAAAAAAAATTTTTTTTTTTTGGGGGGGAAAAAAAAAATTTTTTAAAAATTTTTCTTTTTTTTCCCCTTTTTTAAAAAAGGGGGGAAAAACCATTTTTTTTTAAACCCCCGGGGGCCCCTTTCCCCTTTTTGGGGGGGGGGAAAAAAATTTTGGGTTTCCCCAAAAATTTTTTTTCCCCCGGGGTTTTTAAAATTTTTTGGGAGGGGTTTTTTAAAAAAAAATTTTTTTAAAAAAAAAAATTTTTTGGGGCCCCCCCCAACCCCCCGGGGGTTTTTAAAAGGGGGGGCCCCCTTTAATTTAAGGGGCCCCCCCCCCCGGGGGGAAAATTTTAAAACCCCCAAATTTAAAACCATTTTTTTTTGGGGCCCTTTTTTTTTTTTTTTAAAACCCCCCCTTTTTTTTTTTCCCCCCGGGTTTCCCCCTTTTTTTTCTTTTTTTTGTTTTTTAAAATTTTTTTTAAAACTTTTTTTTAATTTTTTTTTTTAAAAATTTTTTTTTTTTTTTAAAAATTTTTTGGGTTTTTTTTTTTAAATTTTTTTTTGGGGTTTTTTTTAAAAAAAGGGCTCCCCTTTTTAAAACCCAAAGGAAAAAAGGCCAAAAAACCCCCCCTTTTTTTTTTGGGGGGGGGGTTTTTTTTTTTTTTTTTTGGGGGAAAATTTTAAAAGGGTTTTTTTAAATTTTTTTTAAAGGGGTTTTTTCCCTTTTTTTTTTGGAAAATTTTTAAAAAATTGGTTTTAAAAAAAAATTTTTTTTTTTTTAAAAAATTTAAAAAAAATTTTTTTTTTAAAAAAAACCCAAAATATTTTTTTTTTTTTAAAAAGGGGGGGTTTAAAAATTTTTAAAAAATTTCCCCGGGGTTTTGAAAAATTTCCTTTAAAGTTTTTTTAAAAAAAAAGGGAAAAAATTTTTAAAAACCCTTTTTTGGGGGGGCCCGGAAAGGGAAAAAAAATTTAAAAAAAGGGGGGTTTTGGGTAAAAAAAAGGGTTTTAAAAAAATTTTTTTTTAATTTGGGAAAAAATTTTTTTTTTTTTGGGGTTTTTTAAAAAAAACCTTTTTTTTTTTTTTAAAGGTTTCCAAAAAAAAGGGTTTTTTTTGGGAAAAGGGGGAAAAAAAAAAAAAAAAAATTTAAAAAAAATTTAAAAATTTTTTAAGGAAATTTTTTTTAAATTTTTTTTTTTTTTTTTAAAAAAGGTTTAAGGGTAAAAAAAAATTTTTTTTTTAAAAAAGGGGGGAAAAAAAAAAACCCCTTTTTTTTAAAAAAAAATTTAAAAAGGAAAAATTTTTTTTTTTTTGGGGAACTTTTAAAAAATTTAAAAAAAGGGGGGGGCCCGGGCCCCCCCCTTTTTAAAATTTTTAAAAAAAGTAGGGGAAAAAAAAAGGGGGTTTTTAACATTTTGGTTTTAAAAAAAATTTTAACCCCCCCCCAAAAATTTTAAAGGGCCCTGGGGGGGTTTTTTTCCCCCCCGGGTTTAAAAACCCCCCAAAAATTTTCCAAAGGGGAAAACCCCCTTTTTTTTGGAAAAATTTCCTTTTTTTTTTTTTTTTTGGGGGGGGGGCCCCCCCCCCGGGGGGCCCCCCGGGGGGGGAAAAAAAAAAGGTTTTTTTTTTTAAAAAAATTTCCCATTTTTTTGGGGGCCTTGCCCCCCGGGGGAAATTTTTTGGGGGGGGTTAAACCCCCCTTTTTCCCGGTTTTTCCTTTTTAAAGGGGCCCCTTTTTAAAAACCCCCCCCGGGGGGGGTTTTTTTTTAAAAAAAGGGTTTGGGTGTTTTTTTTTTTGGGGGGGGGGGCCCCCCAAACCCCCCCCGGGGGAAGGGGGGTTTTTTTAAAAGGTTTTTAAACCCCCCCCCAAACCCCCCGGGGGTTTTTTTTTTTGGGGGGGTTTTTAAAAACCCCCCCCTTTTTTTTAAATTTCCCCTTTTTTGGGAAAAATTTTTTTTTTTTTTTCCCCCCAAAAAAAGGGGCCCCCCCCCTTTTTTTTTTTTTTCCCCCCTTTTTTTTTTTTTTTTAAAAAATTTTTCCAAATTTTTGGGTTTCCAACCCCTTTTTTTGGGGGGGGGTTTTTCCCCTTTTGGGAAAATTTTTTTTGGGGGGTTTTTTTTTGGGCCCGGGCCCCCCTTGGGGTTTGGGGCCCCCCCCTTTTTTAATTTTTTTTTTTAAAAAAAAAAATTTTTTTTTTGGGGAAAATTTTTGGGGGGGCCCCCAAATTTTTTTTTTTAAAATTTTTTTTGGGGGGCCCCCCGGGCCCAAAGTTTTTAAATTTCTTTTGGGGGGTGGGGGCCCCCCCCGGGGGGGGGGGGGGGGGCCCCCTTTGGTTTTTTGGGCTTTTTTTTAAAAAAAAAAAGGGGGGGGTTTTTTGGGGGGGGGGCCCCCCCCCTTTTTCCCTTTTAAAAACCCCCAATTTGGTTTTTTGGGTTTTAAAATTTTTTCCCCCCCCCCAAAAAAAAAAAAAAATTTTAAAATTTTTTGAAAAACCCCCCCCCTTTAAAACCCCCGGGTTTTTTTAAAAAAAAGGGGCCCCCTTTCCCCCAAAAATTTTTTTTTAAAAAAAAGGGGGTAAAAAAATTCCCCCCGGGGGGTTTTTCCCCCTTTTGGAAAAAACATTTTTTTTTAAAAAACCCCCCCCCAAAAAAACCCAAAAAGGGGCCCCGGGTTTTTTGGGGGGGGGAAAAAATTTTTTCCCAAAACCCCCCCAAAAAATTCCCTTTTTTTTTTTGGGGGGGGGGGTTTTTTTTTTGGGGGCCCCCTTTTTTTTTTTGTTTTGGGGGTTTTCCCGGGAAGGGGGGGGGTTTTAAACCCCCCCCCAAAAAAACCCCCCCAAAAATAACCTTTTTTCTTAACCCCCCCCTTTTTGGGTTTTTGGGAAAATCAAAAAATTTTTGGGGGAAAAATTTTCCCTTGCCCTTGGCCCCCCCCCCTTTTTGGGGGGCCCAAAAGGGGGGGGTTTAAAAAAAAAAAATTTTTTTTTGGGGCCCAAAAATTTTTTAAATTTTAAAACCCCCTTTAAAAATTTTTTTTCCCCAAAAAACCCCCCCCTTTTTTTTCCCCCAAAATCCCTTTTTTTTTTGGGGAAACAAATTTTTTTTTTTAAACCCCTTTTTTCCCCCCCAAAAAAAATTTTTTAAAAATTTTTTTTTCCCAATTTTCCCCCCAATTTTTTTTTTTTTTTTTCCCCCCAAAAATTTTTCCGGTTTGGTTTTTTTTCCCCCCCAAAAAAAAAAAACCCATTTTTAATTTTTTTTGGGGTTTTAAAAAAAATTTTTTTTTTTTTGGGGGAAACCCAAAACCGGGGGGCCCCGGGGGGCCCCAAAAAATTTTTTTATTCCAAAAAAAAAAGGGGGTTTTTGGGCCTTAAAAAAAAAATGCCCAAATTTAAAAAACCCCTTTTTTGGGAAAAAATTTAAAAAGGGGTTTTTTCCCTTTTTTTTTTTTTTTTGGGGGGGGGGGGGGAAAATTTTTTAAAACAAAAATTTTTTTAAAAAAAATTTTTTTTTTTGGGGAAAAAATTTCCCAAAACCCCCGGGGAAAAAATTCCAAAAAAACCAAAAAGAATTTTTTTTTTGGGGTTTTTTTTTTTGGGGGGAAAAAAATTTTTTAAAGAAATTTTTTTTTTTGGGTTTTTTTTTAAAAGGGGGGGGCCCCAAAAAGGGGGGGAAAAATTTTTTTTAAAAGGTTTTTTAAAAATTTTTTTTTTTTTCCCCCTTTTTAAAAAATTTGGGGTTTTTTTGGAAAAAAAATTTTTAAAATTCCCAAATTTTTTTTTTTCCCCCTTTTTTAAAGGGAAGGGAAATTTTTTTTTTGGGGGGGGTTTTGGTTGTTTTTTTAAGGGGGGGGGCCTTACTTTCCTTTTTTTCCCCCCCTTCCCCCTTTTTTTAAAAAAAAAATTTTTTTGGGGGGAAAAAACCCCCCCTTTTTTTTTAAAATTTTTTGGGGGGCCTTTTTTTTTCCCCCCCCCCGGGGGGGGGTTTTTTTTTTTGGGGGGGTTTTTTTTTTTTGGGGGGGGAAACTTTTTTTTTTTTAAAAAAAAAAATTTTTTTTTGGTTTTTAAAAAATTTGGCCCCCCAAATTTGGGGGGGGCCCCCCCCCCTTTTAAAATTTTGGGGAAAAGGGGTTTATTTTTGGGGGCCAAAAAAAAAAAATTTTTTTTTAAAAGGGGAAAAAAAGGGGAAAAAAAAAGGGGGGGTTTTTTTTTTAAAATTTTCCCTTTTTTTTGGGGGCCCGGGGTTTTTTTTTCCCCTTTTTTTTTTTTTTTAAAATTTTTTCCGGGGGGGGTTTTTTTTTCCCCTTTTTTTGGGGGAAAAAAAATTTTTTTAAAAAAATTTTTTTTGGGGGGAAAAAAAAACCTTTTCCCCCCCCAAAAAATTTTTTTAAAAAAACCCCCCCCAAAACATTTTTTTTTTTTTTTTTTTTTTTTTTAAACCCCCCCTTTTTCCCCGGGGCCCCCCTTTTTTGGGGAAAAAAAATTTTTGGGGGCCCCTTTTAAATAAAAAAAAGGGGCCCCCCCCCTTTTTTGGGAAAAAAAAGGGGAAAAACCCCCCCAAAAAAAAAGGGGGGGGGGGGGGTTTTTAAAACTGGGGAAAAACCCCCCAAAAAAAATTTTGGGGGGGCCCCCCCCCAAAAAAAATTTTCCTTTTTTTTTTTTAAAAATTAAGGGGGAAAAAGTTTAAAAAAAGGTTTTTTTTTAAAAAGGGGGGTTTTCCCGGTTTTTAAATTTGGGGGGGGGGCCCCCCCAAAAATTTCTTTTTCCCCAAAAAAGGGGGGCCCCCCTTTTTTTTTCCCCGGGGGGGTTTTTTTTAAAAACGAAATTTTGCGGGGTTAAAAAAAAAAAAAAATTTTTTTTTTTTTTTAAAAGGTTTTTCCCCCAAATTTGGGTTAAAATTTTCCTTTTTTGGGGGGGGCCCCAAAAAAGGGGGGCCCCTTAAAAAAAAATTTTGGGCCCCCCCCCAATTTTCCGGGGGGCCCCCCCTTCCCGCCCCCCCCCTTTTTTCCCCCCCCCCCCCGGGTTTAAATTCCCCCCCCCCAAAAAAATTCCCCCCCCCGGGGAAAGGGGAAAAAAAACCCCCCTTTTTAAAAAAAACCCCCCCCTTTTGGGGGGGCCCCCCCCCCCCCTTTTTAAAATTTTACCCCCCTTTTCCCAAAAAAAATTTTTTTCCCTTTTTCCCTTTTTTTGGGACCCTTTTTTTTAAAAAAAAAAAGGGTTTTTTTTTCCCTTTTAAAAACCCCCAAAATTTTTTAAATTTTTTTAACCCCCAAAAAAAAAAAATTTTTGGGGGGGGTTTTTGAAAAGGGCCCGGAAAAAAAAAACCCCCCCCCCAAAAAAGGGAACCCCCTTTTTTCCCCCCAAAAATTTGGGAAAAAAAAAAAAACCCCCCAAAAGGTTTTTTCCCCCCAAAAAAACCCCCTTTTAAAAAAACCCCCAAAAATTTTAAAAAACCCCCCCCGGGAAAAAGGGCCCCAAAAAAATTTGGGCCCCCTTTTAAAAGGCCCCCTCAAAGGGAAAAAAATTTTTTTTTTTCCCCCCAAAAAAAAACCCCCCCCCCCCCCCCCCCCCCTTTTTTTTTTTTTTCCCCGGAAACCCTAAAAAAAAAAAAAGGGGGGTTTAAAAAAAAAATTTTTTGGGGGCCCTAAAAATAAATAAAACCCCAAAAAATTTGGGGGGGAAAAAAAAAAAAAATTTAAAAACCCCCCCAAATTTTTCCCCCCAAAAAAAAGGGGCCCCATAAAATTAACCCCAAAAAAAAAAAACACCCCAAAGTTTGGGGGGGGGTTTTTTTTTTAAAAGGGGGGGGCCGGGGTTTGGGGAACCCGGGGGCCCCAAAAAAAATTTTCCCCCCCTTTTTTTTTTTTTAAAAAAAATTTTTTTTGGGGGGGGGGGGGCCCGGGAAAAAAAGGGGGGGTTTTTTTTTTTTTTCCCCCCCCTTTTTCCCCCCTTTTTTGGGGGGGGGGAAAAAAGGGGGTTTTCCCCCCCCCAAAAAAAAATTTTTTTTTCCCCCTTTTTTGGGGGGGGCCCCCCCCCAAAAAAATTTTTTTTCCCCCAAATTTTCCCCAAAAAAAAAAAGGGGGGAATTTTTTCCCCTTTTTTTTTTGGGGGGGGCCCCCCTTTTTTTCCCGGGGGGTTTTTTTTTGGGGGGGAAGGGGGGGAAAAAAAAAAAAGGGGGCCCCCGGGGGGTTTTTTAAAAAAAAAAAAAATTTTTTTTTTTTAAAAAAAAAATTTTTGGGGTGGTTTGTTTATTTTTTTCCAAAAAAAAAAATTTATTTTTTTTTAAAAAACCCGGGAAAAAAAAAAAACCCCAAAAAAAAGGGGGGTTTTTTTTTAAAAAAAAAAAAAAAATTTTTTTCCCCCCCCCTTTTAAAAAGGGGAAAAAATTTTTGGGAAAGGTTTTTTTTTTTTTTTTTAAAAATTTAATTTTTTTTGGGGTTTTTGGGTTTTAAACCAAACGGTTTTTTTTTAAAAAAGGTTGGTTTTCTTTTTTCCCCCTTTTTTTTTTAAAATTTAATTTTTGGGGGGGGGGGCCCCCCCTTTTTTGGTTTTTTTTTTTTAAAAAAGGGCCAAAAAATTTCCCTTTTTCCCCGGGGGTTTTTTTAAAAAAAAAAAACCTTTTTGGGGTTTTTTTTAAATTTTTTTCCCCCAAAAAAAAAAAAGTTAAAAACCCTTTTTTTTAAAAAAAAATTTTTTTTTCCCCCTTTTTAAAGGGGGAAAAAAAAGGGTTTTTTTTGGGAAAAAAAAAAATTTTTTTAAAATTTTTTAAAAAAAATTTTTTCCCCCTTTTTTTTGGGGGGGTTTTCCAAAATTTTTTAAAAAGGGTTTTTTTTTAAAATTTTTTTAAAAAAAAAAAAAAAAAAAAGGGGAAATTTTTTTAAAAAATTTGGGGTTAAAAAAAAGGGTTTCCCGGGGGAAAAAAAAAAAAAAAATTTTTTTTTTTAAAAAAAAATTTTTTTAAAAAAAAAAGGTTTTTTTTTTTTAAAAATTTTTTAAATTTTTGGCAAATTTTGGGGGCCCCCCCTTTTTAAATTTTTTTTTTTTTAAAATTTTTAAAAATTAATTTAAAAAAAAAATTTTTTTTTTAAAATTTTAAAAGGTAAAACCCCTTTTTTTTTTTTAAAATTTTTTTTTTTAAAAAAAAAAACCCCCAAAAAAATTTTTAAAATAAGGGAAAATTTTTTTTTGGGGGTTTTTTTTTTTTAAGGAAAAAAAAAAATTTTTTTAAAATTGGTTTTTTTTCCCCCCCGGGGGGGAAAAATTTTAAAATTTTAAAATTTTTTCCCCCCCCAAAAAAATTTTTTTTTTTTTTTAAAAATTTTTTTTTTTTTTTTTTTTTTTTTTTTTTTTTTTTTTTTTTTTTTTTTTTTTTTTTTTTTTTTGGTTTTTTTTTTTTTTTTTTTTTTTTTGGGGGGTTTTTTTTTTTTTTTTTTTTTTTTTTTTTTTTTTTTTTTTTTTTTTTTTTTTTTTTTTTTTTTTTTTTTTTTTTTTTTTTTTTTTTTTTTTTTTGGGGCCCCCCCTTTTTTTTCCCGGGGGGGGTTTTTTTTAAACCCTTTTGGTTTTTCCCCGGGGGGGTTTTGGGGTTTTTTTTTTTTTCCCAAAAAATTTTTTAAAAGGGGGAAAAAACCCCCAAAAAACCCCAAATTTTTAAAAATTTTTTTTTAAAAAAAAATTTTTTTTCCCTTAAAGGGGTTTTTCCCCCGGGAATTTTAAAAAACCCAATGTTTTTTTTTTTTTTTTTTTTTTTTTTTTGGGCCCCCTTTTTTTTTGGGCCCCTTTTTTTGGGGGGGCCCCCCCCCCGGGGGGTTTTTGGGAAAATTAAAAAAATTTAAATTCCCCTAAAAAAAAAAAAAAAAAAAAAAAATTTTTTTTTAAAAATTTAAAAAATTTTTTTTTTTAAAAAAAACCCTTTTTTTTTTTAAAAAAAAAAAAAATTTTAAAAAATTTTTTTTACCAAAAAAACCCCCCCCCAAAAAAAAGGTTTAAAAATTTTTGAGCCCCAAAAAAAATTTGGGGTTTTTTTTTTGGGGAAAAAAAAATTAAAAGGGGGAAAAATTTTTTTTTTTAAAAAAAAAATTTTAAAAAAAATTTTGGAAAAATTTTTAAACCCCGGGGCCTTTTGGGAAAAAAAAAAAAAATTTTTAAAAATTTTTAAAAAAACCTTTTTTTAAAAAACCCCCCAAAAATTTTAAAAAAACCCCCCAAAAAAAAAAAAAAAAATTTTTTCCCCAAAAGGGGTTTTTTTTTTTAAAAAAAAAGGGGGGGGGGGTTTTTTTTTTGGGGTTTTGGGGGGTTTTTTTTTTTTTTGGGGGGGGGGGCCCGGGCCCCGGGGGGCCCCCCCGGGGGGGGGGGGGGGAAAAAAAAAACCCCCCTTTTTTTCCCCGGGGGAAAAAATTTTTTTAAAACCCCAAAATTTTTAAAAAAAATTTTTAAAAAAAAACCCCCAATTTTTTCCCTTTAAAAAAAAAGGGGGAAAAAATTTTTGGGAAAAAAAAAAATTTTTTTTTTTTTAAAAAGTTTTTTCCCCCAAAATTTTTTTTTTTAAAAATTTAAAAATTTTGGTTTTTTTCCCAAATGGGTTTTAAATTTTGGGAAACCCCCGGGGGCCCAAAAAAGGGGGGGGGAAAAAAACCTTTTTTTCAAAAAAAAATTTTTTTGGGGCCCCCCCCTTTTTTTTTTCCCCAAAAAAAAAAACCCCCCAAAAAATTTTTTTAAAAACCCCCTTTCCCCTTTTAAAAAAAAGGGGAAAAAAAAAAAAAAAATTTTTTTTTTTTTTAATTTGGGGGTTTTTTTAAAAAATTTTTTTGGGTTTTAAAATTTTTTTGGTTTCCTTTTTTTAAAAAATTTTTATTTTTTTTTTTTTTTGGGGAGCTTTTTTTTTTTTTTTCCCTAAACCCCCTTTTTTTTTTTGGGGGGCCCCCCGGGGTTTTTTGGGCCCAAAAATTTTTTTAAAATTTTTATTTTTTGGGGGAAAAAAAAACCCAAAAATTTTTTTTAACCCCTTTTGGGGGAAAAAAAAATTTTTTTTTTAAAAAAATTTTTAAAAAAAAAATTTTTTAAAAAATTTTTTCCCCTTTTTTTTTTTTTCAAAAAAGGGTTTTTAAAAAAAATTTTTTTTTTGGGGGTTTTTAAAAAATTTTTTTTTTTTTTTTTTTAATTTTAAGGGGGGAAAAAATTTTTTTTAAAAAAAGGTTTAAAAAAAAGGGGGCCCTTTTAACCCAAACCCCAAAAAAAAAACCCCCCCCCCAAAAAAAAAAAAAGGAAAAGGGGGGTTTTTTTTAAAAAAAAAAAAAAAGGGGGGAAAAAAAATTTTCCCAAAATTTTTTTTTTTTGGGGTTTTTCAAAAGGAAAAAAAAAAAAAAACCCCCCCCCTTTTAAAAAAAAAATTTTTTTTTTTCCCCGGGTTTTTTGGGGGGGGAAAAAAAAAGGGCCAAAGGGGGGTTTAAAATTTGGGGGAAAAAAGGCCCCCCCCGGGGGGGAAAAAAGGGGGTTTTTAAAATTTTAAAAAATTTTCCCCCCTTTTCCTTGGGGGGGCCCCCCCCAAAAATTTAAAAAAAAAAAAATTTTTTTCCCCCCCCGGGGGGGGGAAAAAAAAATTTTTTTAAAAATTAAAAAAAAAAATTTTAAGGGAGAAAAGGGGGAAATTTTAAAAAATTTTTTTTTAAAAAGGAAAAAAAAATTTTACCCCAAAGGAGCCAAAAAAAAATTTTTTTTTTTAAAAAAAAATTTTTTAAATTTTTAAATTTTTTTTTTAAAAAAATTTTCCAAAAAAAAAAAATTTTAAAAAGGGGGAAATTTTAAAAGTTTTTTTATTTTCCATTCCCCAAAAAAAAAACCCCCTTAAAAATTTTTTTTTTTTTTTAAAAATTTTTAAAAAAAAGGGGGTTTTTTTTTGGGCCTAAAAAAAAAAATTTTTTTGGGTTTTTTTTTAAAACCCCTTTTTCCCCTAAAAAAGGGGGGGGTTTTTTTAAAAAGGGGAATAAAAAAAACCCCCTTTTTTCCCCCCTTTTTTTCCCCTTTTTAAAAAAAAAAAAAAAATTTTTTTTTAAAATGCTTTTTTTTTCCCTTTTTTAAAAACCCCCAAACCCCCTTTTTTTTCAGGTTTTTTTTAAAAATTTTTTTTTTTTTCCGGGGGAAAATTTAAAATTTTTTTAATTTTTTTTTAAAATTTTAAAAATTTTTTTTAAAATTTTTTTTTTGGTAAAAAATTTTAAAATTTTTTTTTTTTTCCCCAAAAAAAATTTTTTTTGGTTTTTTTTAAAAAAAAAATTTTTTTTTTTTCAAAAAAAAAATTTTAAAAAAAAAATTTTTTTTTTTAAAAAAAAAAAGGGGTTTTTTTAAAAGGGGGCCTTTTTCCAAAGGGGAAAATTTTGGAAAATTTTTTTCCCCCAAAAAAGGGGTTTTTTTTTTTCCCAAAAAAAAATTCGGGTTTTTTTTGGGGGGGGCCTTTAAAAAAAAAATTTAAAAAGGGGGGGAAAAAAAAAAAATTTTTTTAAAAAAAACCCCAAAAATTTTTTTAAAAAAAAAATTTTTTTTTTTTTGGGGTTAAAAATTTTTTCCCAATTTTTCCAAAATTCCTTTTTTAATTTAAAATTTTTTTTTTCCCTTTTAAAAAATTTTGTTTTTTAAATTTTTGGGGGGAAAAGGGGGGGAAAATTTTTTTTTTGGGGGCCCGGTTTTTTTTTGGGGGGGCCCCCCCCTTTTTTTGGGAAAAAATTTTTTTTTAAAAATAATTTTTTTTTAAAAACCCCAACCCCCAAAAAATTTTTTTTTCCCCTTTTTTTTTTTTTAAAAAAAAGGGGCCCGGACGGCCCCCTTTTTTTTCCCCCCTTTTCCCCCCTTTTTTCCCTTTTAAAAGGGGGGGAAAAGGGGGGCCCCCTTTTGGGGGGCCCCCAAAAATTTAAACCCAAACCCCGGGGGGTTTTTTTAAAGGGGGGGGAAAACCCCCCCGGGGGGGGGCCCCCCCCCCCCCAAAAAAAAACCCCCCAAAAAAAAAAAAACCCCCGTTTTTTGGGGGGGGTTTTTTTGGGGGGGTTTGGGGAAACCCCCCCCTTTTTGCAAAAAGGGGGGGTTTTTTTTTTTCCCCCCCTTTTTTTTTTTCCCCCTTTAAAAAAAAAATTTTTTTTTTTAAAAAAAAAAAGGGGAAAAAACCTATTTTTTCTTTTTTCCCCCCTTCCAAAAAAATTTTCCCCCTTTTTTTTTAAAATTTTTGGGGAAAAAATTCCCCCCCCCCGGGGTTTGGGTTTTTTTTTCCCCTTTTTAAATTTTTTTTTTTTCCCCCCCGGGGGGTTTTTGGGGGGGGCCCCCTTTTTTTTAAATTTTTTTTTTTTTTTCCCCAAAAGGGGGGTTTTTTGGGGGGGGGTTTTTTTTTTTTAAAAAAAAGGTTTTTTTGGGGGGTTTTTTTTTTTTTTTTTTTTTTGGGGGGGGGGGAAAAAAAGGGAAAAATTTTTTTTTTCCCCCCCCCGGGGGGGGGGTTTTTTTGGGGGTTTTTTAAAAAGGGGGGCCCCCCTTTTTTTTTTTAAAAAAAAAAGGGGGGGTTTTTTATGGGGTTGTTAAAAAGGGGGAAAAAGGGGGGTTTTTTAAAAAAGGGGTTTTTTTTAAAAGGGGTTTTTAAAAAATTTTTTTGGGGATTTTTGGGGGGCTGCTTTTTTTGGGGGGTTTGGGAAATTTTTAACCAAAAAATTTGGGGGCCCCCGGGGGTTTTTTTTAATTCCCAAAAATTTTTAAAGGAAGGGGGGGGGAAAAAAATTTAAGGGGGGAAAAAAATTTTTTTTGGGGGGGGGAAAAAAATTTAGGGGAAAAAAATTTTTTTTGGGGGTTTTTCCCCCCCCAAAAAAAAGGGGCCCAAAATTTTTTTAGGTTTTAAAAAAAAAAAGGGGCCCCCCCCGGGGGGGTTTAATTTGGGGGGGGGGCCCCCGGGGGGAAAAAGGGCCAAAAAAAAATTTTTTTTTTGGGAAAAAATTTTAAAAAAAAGGGGGGGGTGGCCCCCAAATTTTGGGGGGGGGCCCCCGGGGGGGGGCCCCCCCCCGGGGGCCCACGGGGGGGAAAAAAAAAGGGGGCCCCCGGGGGTTTTTTTTTTTTAAAAAAAAAAAAAAAAACCCCAAAAATTTTTTTTTCCCCCCGGGGGGGAAAAAGGGGGCCCTGGGGGGGAAAAAAAAAGGGCCCCCCTTTTCCAAACCCCCCCCAAAAAAAAAAAAAATTCCTCACTGGAGGTGCCAGTATACTAGGGGCTTATTTCAGCCAGAGCCCTGAATTCAAACACACAAGCTCCTCACCGGAGGTGCCGGTATTCTAGGGGCTTATTTCAGCCTAGTCCCTAACCACATGCATAAGACCACACTGGCGCAAGCACGTAACAGATATGATACTAGCGCACGGCCGTGCGGTCATGCAAGCTTTTTATAGCAGCAAGAACTGCAGGACCTTCCAGAAAGGACCAATGGAAACCTGCCCCAGAACTCGAGCAGCTTCAGGACCTTCCTGGAGGACTAATGGGAGTCTCTGCAGTAGCCGAGCATGTGACCCCTGATCTCCTATGAAAGATCTTACCCTGGGCATGCTCAGAAGGAAACACACAGGACTTAGTCCCAAATACGTCTGCTCGCCGCTGACCTGCACTGGTTACAATAGCAGGAGCTGTAGAGACAGCAGGCATCCTCTGCACAGTATTAGACTAGGCGAGACGCTGGGACCGACTTCTCTGCTGAGCAGGCTCCACTGCGGCCGGAGACAGATGGGGGACCGCAGCGGAGATGGCTTGAGATTTCCCTTGTGCAGAAGCGGGAACTCGGCCCCTAACATTACCTCCCCTCTTAGGGCCCCCCTTCTTTGGGCCTCGCTACGTTCAAAGGCAGCGATGAGCTGCGGAGCGTGAATATGCTCGGCAGGCTCCCAGGACCTATCCTCAGGCCCATAACCCCTCCAATCCACAAAATAAAATTTTTTGTCCCTTACCACCTTGCACCCCACAATGGCGTTTACCTCGTGATCGTCCGTAGATGCACCCGATGTCCCGGCAGATGACTCGGAAAACCGGGACATGACCACGGGTTTCAGGAGGGACACATGAAAGGTGTCAGAGATACCTAGGCGAGACGGAAGGGCTAAGCGGTAAACCACCGGATTGACCTGCTCGAGGACCTTGAAAGAGACCCAAGTAACGAGGTGCCAACTTGGTAGGCTCCACTCTCAGCCTAATGTTTCGAGCGGAGAGCCATACCAGGTCACGAGGAGCAAATGTCAGAGCTGGACGCCAATGTACGTCGGCGGAAGACCTAATCCTCTCCTTGGAGGCCTGAATGGCATCCTGAGTGTGGTCCCAAATGTCCTGTGCCTCCACTGCTCAGTCTGCCACCCTGGAGTCAGCGGAAGACACGGGCATGGGTACCGGGACCCGCGGATGCTGGCCGTAGTTCAGGAGGAATGGAGTCTGCCCGGTGGAGTCAGCTACAGCGTTGTTAAGTGCGAAATCCGCCCATGCTAGCAAAGATTCACAGTCATCCTGCCTGGCAGAGACAAATTGTCGCAGGTATGTGACCAAGGTCTGATTGGCCCTTTCAACCAACCCATTTGTCTCGGGATGATATGCCGAGGAGAGATTTAACTCAATGCTGAGCAAGCGGCAAAGCTCTCTGCAAAACCAAGACGCAAACTGGGGACCTCGGTCACTGAAGATTTTATCTGGCATGCCGTGTAAACGAAAGATATGCCTGATAAACAACGCTGCCAGGGCCCGTGCAGAAGGTAACCGTGGTAATGGCACCAGGTGCACCATTTTGGAAAATTATCGGTTATCACCCAAATGATGGTGCAACCCCGGGACTTGGGAAAGCCCACTAGAAAATCCATCCCGACCATCTCCCAGGCCTGTCTGCCACCGGCAAAGGGAAAAGTAACCCAGCTGGCCATTGTCGAGGGGACTTATTCTTGGCGCAGGAGATGCACGCCTGAACATATTCCCTGATGTCACGAGCCATATGTGACCACCAGTATGTCCTCGCCAGTAATTCAGATGTCAAAATGTCCACACACCCTGGACAAATGTGCCCAAGAGAGTACCTCCGGCCGCAAATTGGTGGGTACAAAAGTCTTGCCCGAAGGCACAGACTCAAGCGAAACCAGGGCTACAGTTCTTAGACTCTCTGTGGGGACAATAAGCCGAGACTCCTCTTCCACTTCCTCAGAAGACACCACCGAGCGAGAGAGAGCGTCGGCACGAATGTTCTTCTCACCGGAGAGAAAGTGGAAGGTGAAATGGAACCGGGAGAAGAATAGGGACCATCTGGCCTGATGAGAATTTAGCCGCTGGGCAGTCTGTAAATAGACCAAATTTTTGTGGTCTGTGAAGACTTCGAAGGGGAAGTGAGCCCCCTGCAGAAGATGTCTCCACTCGAGAAGGCCAACTTCATAGCTAGCAACTCCCTGTCCCCGATGGAATAATTCCTCTCCGCTGGTGTGAAGGTATTGGAAAAGAAGGAAGGATGCTTCCGACCTTGAGCATCCTTTTGAAAAAGTACTGCTCCAGTACCAACTGATGAGGCATCCACCTCCAATATAAATGGCTTATCAACCTCGGGGAGATGTAAGATGGTAGAGCTAGCAAAATGGGACTTAATTGAAGTAAAAGCCTTGGAGACTTCCTCCGACCACAATTTTGGGATTGGCTCCCTTCTTGGTGAGGGCTACCAAGGGAGCTACCAAAGTAGAGAAGTGGGAATGAACTGGCAATAGTAGTTAATGAACCCCATAAAACGCTGCACCGCTGTAAGAGAATGGGGTTCTTGCCAGTCCATTACCGCCTGTAGTTTGGCAGGATCCATAGCCAATCCCTGGGTGGAGATGATATAGCCCAGGAAAGGTAAAGACTCCTGCTCAAACACACACTTCTCTAATTTTGCATACAGGGAATTCGCCCGTAAGAGGTCGAAGACTCTGCAGACATTCCTCCGGTGGGAGTCCATATCTGAAGAGGAGATGAGAATGTCATCCAGATAAACTACAACTGAGGTGGCAAGCATATCCCGGAAGATGTCATTTACAAAGTCTTGGAACACGGCTGGAGCATTACAGAGCCCGAAGGGCATCACCAAATTTTCATAATGCCCATCCCTGGTATTAAACGCCGTCTTCCATTCGTCCCCCTCACGGATGCGAATCAGGTTATACGCACCCCGCAGATCTAATTTAGTAAATACCCTTGCTCCCCGAAGTTTATCAAAGAGCTCAGAGATTAACGGCAATGGGTACTTATTCTTCACGGTGATGGCATTAAGACCCCTGTAATCAATACAAGGACATAATTCTACGTTCTTCTTCTGCACAAAGAAGAACCCCGCTCCCGCTGGTGATACCGACTTCCTAATGAACCCTCTTGCCAGATTCTCCTGAACATATTGGGACATGGCCTCCATCTTAGGAAGAGAGAGGGGATAAACCCTTCATTGAGGAGGCTTTGCTCCAGGCAAGAGGTCAATAGGACAGTTATAGGGAAGATGAGGCGGAAGCGTCTCCGCAGCCTTTTTGGAGAAAACGTCCGCGTAAGACTCTTGGGAAGAGGAGTAAAGTCTACGGGTATCTCTGTGGTTTTAACCTGAACACACTCCCCGACACATCTCCCTCTACTCGTATCACCCCAACCCAGAATTCTCCCAGGGGACCACTCAATATAGGGAGAGTGGTGGCGAAGCCAAGGTATTCCCAGCAAAACTTTGTCTATACCCTTAGAAGGATGAAAAATGATCTATTCTCCTGATGGGAAGGAGACATAGACAGGGTAAGAGGGACAGTCTGATGGGTGATTTGTGTGGGCAATATTGATCCATTCAACACCCGCACCGTTACTGGCTCAGCGAGCCTCACCAGAGGCATGGTGTGGTGAGAAGCAAAGGAGGAGGACATGAAATTCCCTCTGCCCCAGAGTCCACACAAAGTTTGACAGGAAGGGTGGTTGGACCTCGGGTAATTATCCCTTTAAGGAGCATTTTAGAGGCAAAAGCCACCGCGTCCAGTGACCCTGCTTCTATGGTTACTGGACGTGACCGTTTATTCGACCGCTGTAGACATCGGTTGGCATAATGTCCCTGCTGCTGGCAAATATTACAAATCAGGGATGCTCGAGCGGAACGAGATTTAGACCCCGCAGGAGCACCCTCCATGACCTCCTGATGTTCGGGCGCCTGAACGGGCGACTCTAGAGGGGTGGCGAAGGTAGGAGCCAGCCGAACCCTTTGCCTACACTGGGACCGTTCTAGCCTCCGCTTGTGGAAACGGAGGTCGATGCGAGTAGAAATAGCGATAAGCTTCTCCAGTGTGGCGGGATTCTCCCTGGTAGCCAAGGCGTCTTTCACATGGCTGGCCAGTCCTCTCAAAAACACGGGAATGAGGACTTTATCTGGCCACTCTAACTCTGAGGCCAGAGTCCGAAATTGGACAGCAAAATGGCTGACCAAGGACGAACCCTGTGAACTTGCCAGCAGTTGGAGCGCCGTATCGTGGGTGACCTGAGGTCCTAGAAAGACCTTTTTTAGAGCTTCCAGAAAACGAGGAGCACTCCACACCACAATGTTATCACGCTCCCACAGCGGCGTGGCCCACTCCCACGCTCTGCCCGACAGGAGAGATATTTCAAAACCCACTTGTGCCCGATCCGTGGGGAAACGTGCAGCCAGAAGCTCGAGCTGTATAGAGCACTGACTCACAAATCCCCGACATTGCTTGCTGTCACCAGCAAACTTGTCTGGAAGCGGGAGGTGGGATAATGTAGGAGCAGAGGTGGCAGTGGACAAACTGGCTGCAGCCAAGCTAGCAGCCTGAACAGTGACAGCGGTAACATCCACAGCTGAGGTTGTGCGCTCAAGGGCCGCAAACCTACCCTCCAGCTGCTGGATGTACCGCTGTAGATACTGGTCGTCCGCCATTTTACTAGCCAGACCCTGGCGCTAGTATTATGTTAGGGCTGTCGGAAGGCACCTAAAAGATATTAAGGAGAGGTGCGTTCGAAGCCCGGGGTCCACCGTGCAGGCAGAGCCTGCTGCTAGTAAAATGTCACAAATAGGCAGTATGAGCAAGCTCTGTTATCCCGCAGAGTCGCAGAGCCGCTGTGAAAAAGACATTGTGTCCTGTGAGACTCACAGGCGACACAGATGACTGCTAAGCGATTGCAGTCTGTGGTCATGCCATACACACAGTAAACTCCTCACTGGAGGAGCCGGTATACTAGGGGCTAATTTCAGCCAGAGCCCTGAATTCAAACACACAAGCTCCTCACCGGAGGTGCCGGTATTCTAGGGGCTTATTTCAGCCGAGTCCCTAACCACATGCATAAGACCACACTGGCGCAAGCACGTAACAGATATGATACTAGCGCACGGCCGTGCGGTCATGCAAGCTTTTTATAGCAGCAAAGAACTGCAGGACCTTCCAGAAAGGACCAATGGAAGCCTGCCCCAGAACTCGAGCAGCTTCAGGAGCTTCCTGGAGGACCAATGGGAGTCGCTGCAGTAGCCGAGCATGTGACCCCTTATCTCCTATGAGATATCTTACCCTGGGCATGCTCAGAAGGAAACACACAAGACTTAGTCCCAAATACATCTGCTCGGCGCTGACCTGCACTGGTTACTATAGCAGGAGCTGTAGAGGCAGCAGGCATCCTCTGCACAGTATTAAACTGGACGAGATGCTGGGACCGACGTCTCTGCTGAGCAGGCTCCATTGTGTCCGGAGACGGATGGGGGACCGCAGGGGGATGGCTCGAGATTCCCCTTGTGCAGAAGCGGGAACTCGACTCCTAACAGGTGTCTTTCAGAAACTGGCAGTAGGTCTGGGAGTTGAGCTTCACTCCATCCTCAACCCGAAAATGTTCCACAAGTTCATCTTTGATGATACTAGCCCATACCAGTACTCCACCTCCACCTTGCTGGCATCTGAGTCAGAGTGGAGCTCTCTGCCCTTTACTGATCCAGCCTCGGGCCCATCCATCTGGCCCATCAATGGTCACTCTCATTTCAACAGTCCATAAAACCTTACAAAATCAGTCTTAACATATTTCTTGGCCCAGTCTTGACATTTTATCTTATGTTTCTTGTTCAAAGGTGGTCGTTTTCAGCCTTCCTTACCTTGGCCTTGTCCCTGTGTATGGCACACCTTGTGCTTTTTGATTCTTCATTAACTTTGCAGCTCTGAAATATGGCAAAACTGGTAGCAAATGGCATCTTGGCAGCTTCACACTTGATTTTCCTCAATTCATTTAAAGTTATTTTGCGCCTTTTTTTATCAACACGCTTCTTGTGACCTTGTTGGCTATTTGCCATGAAATGCTTGATTGTTCGGTGATCACGCTTCAAAAGTTTAGAAATTTCAAGACTGCTGCATCCCTCTGCAAGACATCTCACAATTTTTGAATTTTCAGAGTCCGACAAATCTCTCTTCTGACCCATTTTGCCAAAGGAAAGGAAGTTGCCTAATAATTAAGCACACCTTATATAGGGTGTTGATGTCATTAGATCACACCCCTCCTCATTACAGAGATGCAAATCACCTGATTTACATAATTGGCAGTTGGCTTTCAAGCCTATACAGCTTGTAGTAGGACAACATGTATAAAAAGGATGATGTGATCAAAATACCCAATTGCCTAATAATTCTGCACACAGTGTATCAGAAATCACTCTCACGCAATGTTTTAAATGTTTTTCTAAACTAAACAAAACCCAATGATAAAAAACTCAATCCACTGAGAATCTATTATATGCTAATATTCTAAACTGTTCATAAAAGAAAGTTTGTGACATGTGACTGGTCATGCTATATTTTACTTGTTTGTTTTTACTTGCTTTCAAAATTAAAATAAAAAATATAATTGACTTTAAAAAATGATGTTAGTTGCTAAAGTCAACATTATTAAGCAAAAGTTGTGATCATAATTCTCTGTTATGACTTTCAAATATAATGTTTGCCATTATTTTCAAAACATATTACTTGGCTAAAAATAAACTATTAACCTGTATTTGCATATCACAGAAACAGAAATACAAAAAATGGACAAAATATCAACTCCAAAGAAGGAAACTTGACCATGTTTCGAAGTCAGATTCACATGTTTCAAATTATAGATCTAAAAGCTTTAACACGCTTTAAAGATTGGTATGGCAGTAAATCTAATTTCCATATCAATGCCAGCCAGACTATTCCAATATGACAATCAATTCTGCAATACATACATTATGAGGATATCTACAATACTATAATGAGATAATCCAACTTCTAAATCAGTAGCCTTCAGTAAACTTGGAAAATAAATATGTAAATAATCTTCACTGGAATAAATTTGTTGGTCAGCATAATAATTTAATCACTTAGAATGAAAACATAGCTTTCAGGTTTTTAGCATACAGCAAATGATTGTCTTATATATTTTAAGATTATGCTCTATGTGTCACTGAGAACATTTCTAAAATCAAAGTAATCTGGAATTTTAATTAGTATTTAACTTGGAAAGCTGCTAAGTCTAAAAAAAAAATCTATTGATGGTATTCACAGTTGTTCAGAAGTTGCCATTGTAAAGTGTGATATTTCCCATAAATAGATGAATGTGTATATACTGTATAATAAATTTTTTTTATAATGAAGCATTGATCTTGTATAAGTCAGGAAACGGCTACATGAGTGGACAATACTAGAATCATTAGAAGGGTAAATGTACATGCAAATCTATGATTGGCTGTGAAACAATAGGCATGGTGACAATAAGACAGTGACATGCTGCTTATTACTCACTATTGAATTAAAACGGATCAGCTATAAAAAGGGGTCATTTTTTTCTAAACAGGATTGCCTTTTTGAGGGGGCTATGCCTTGTATTGCAGCCCACCACATTTTAAAGTGTGCCAATAATTTAATGCCTTTTTTAGGGAAAGCTGTCATGTATATATACATAAGAGGAAAGACTTTCTGGCCACTATATGATTGGCATCTGATATTTTCTGCAGTTAAGCCTAATTTTTAAAGGCATTATCCAGGACTTTGCTTATTTTTGCCATGGGGCTAAGAACTTCCAAACACGAAGCCGATCTCTGCCAGCTCAGAGTGGCCATAGACCTCTCCTGCTGGCAATTCTGCTAAACAATTGATTTCATGTCAGTAGTGTATCTACTGGACGACTCGTCAAATTGAATTTGACAGGTGGTCCCGCCCCCTATCATTTTGCTGTCCTCTTGAAAAAGGTTTTGATATTCCTGCGATATCAGAAAGCTGGTATATCAAGAGCTGTTGATCTGATTCTCATTTTGATATGATTTTATATTCCTCAATCGTGTGTTTTATTTGAATCACACTTTATATAGTTCAGATATTGCTAGCAGGATTTTTTAAATCGTATTACTAATATGCTGGTGTGATTTCAGAAGAATGTGGCGAGTGTGGGAATGGAATTTGGAGTCTGTGTTTCTAACAGCATCATAAATTATCAATTGTTTTTCTGGAAATGTGTAAAACGACCTGTGTTTTCACAGGTGATGTGTGACATATGGAGGTGTTTATTGCGGACAGGGTAATAAAACAAATATCTGTTTTTTCTAGGCATGATAGATGGACGCTTATGTTTTCATCTAACAGGTTCTGATATTTATGTAACATGTCATATGTAAAAAAATGTCAAGCATATGAAGAAGATAAAAAAAATGCCAAGCAGATGTAGAAAATGCTAGAAGCCTTTATTGATTGAATTTTCTACACGGCTGTGAAAATGCATTCAGAGTCATGCAGGGTCACGGGATTCTGGAGAGACAAATACAGCTCTGGCGAACAATGTGGCAGATGTGCTGGCCGATTTTTAAAGATGATAATCTCTCAGATATAAAATTTGACACGATTTTATCATTTCTCTGCTTATTCATGAGTAGTGTTGAGCATTCCGATACCGCAAATATCGGGTATCGGACGATATTCGCTGTATCGGAATTCCGATTCTGAGATCCGATATTTTTTGCATATCGGATACCAGAATCGGAGTTTTGCTGTAAAGTCTATGGGGAGTTCCTGTGTCACAGAAGGAAGTACGTGACACAGGAACTTCCCGAAAGTGTCACTGTCAGTGTCGGTCGGGTCTGTCAGGAGTCAGGACTCAGCACTTACCTGGCAGAAGATCCCCGGTAGTCACGTCCTCCTGGATGGCTGGCTATTACCCTCTCCCTGGCGGTCACGTGCAGCTTCTCGTGATAACTGCACGTGCTGCTGGCTACTGGGTAATCTCAGCCAGCTGTACTCTCGCGACAGCTAGCCGGAAAGCAGTCTGGATGATGTCACCACCGGGGAATCTCCTACGGTAAGCAGCTCTGCTGTGTCTGGATGTCAGGCTCTGCCTGGCATCCAGATGTAGCAGAGCTGGACTCGTCATGGGACACTCGTGATTTTGGATTGCGTCGGACAGGGAGTATTTGTGTTGATTTGTTATTTTTGTTTTTTTACAGAATCGATGGCGTCGCAGGATGAGCGTACAATAAAAATAATGAAAACTGTTGTGTTTTATTTCATTAAAAGACTTTATTCTGGCTGTGTATTTTTAAAAAATTTACAAACTTTATGATTAATAATGGATCGGTGTCTTATTGACGCCTCTCCATTATTAACCGGGCTTATTGTCACCGTTCAATCAAAGGTGACATTAACCCCTTATTACCCCACTTGCCACCACTACAGGGCAAGTGGGAAGAGTCGGGTAAAGTGCCACCATTGGTGCATCTTTGGATGTGCCAATTGTGGGGCTGCTGCAGCCTGGTATTTTTAGGCTGTTGAGGGCCAAAATCCATGGGCCTTGACAGTCTTTTAATACCAGGCCGCAGCAGTCTGCTTTTTACTTGGCTGGTTTACAAAAATAGGGGGACCCCCACGCCTTTTTTTTTCGAGAGGATCCCCTATTTTTGTTAACCAGCCAAGCTAAGCAGACTGCTGTGGCATGGTATTATCAGGCTTGCAAGGTTCATGGATATTGGATCCTTACCAGCCTGAAAAACCAGGCCTCAGCAGTCTACTTTATCTGGCTGGTTAACAAAAATAGGGGGGACCCCATGGCATTTTTTTTCGAGGGGATCCCCTATTTTTGTTAACCAGCCAAGATAAGCAGACTGCTGTGGCCTGGTATTATCAGGCTTGCAAGGTTCATGGATCTTGGATTCTTAACAGCCTTAAATACCAGGCCTCAGTAGTCTGCTTCATCAGGCTGGTTAACAAAAATAGGAGGGACCCCACGCCTTTTTTTTTTGAGGGGATCCCCTATTTTTGTTAATCAGTTCATTCAGGTCAGCCGGGATTCCCTCTGAGTCACAGATGCTGTGCGGTGTCCTGGCTGACCTGAAGTGTAAGTGGGAAGCAATCAATTATGCTTCCCATCTAACCACTTCCTCTCCTGTCAGCCAGGAGAGGAGATGATTCATTCGGGGCTTTACTGTGAGGCTGGCAGCATTACTCGGTCCCTGCGTAAACTACCTTTCACAAGGATTTCATCGGGTGACCTGACAGTGCGTCGGATAGGTAAGAATAATGTTGCTTTATTATTTTATTTTTATTACAGGAGAACAAGGGAATTAACAGTACAATAAAATATGGTCAATAAACTGTGTATTTATTTCATTAAAATGATTTTTCATCAATGTGTGTGCGTTTTTTTTTATTTCATAGAATAGAATTAATAATTGATAGTTGTCTAATTGACAGCTCTCAATTATTAACCTGGCTTAAAGTCACC